>BHDV01008978.1:144071-158380 GCA_005406045.1 Adoxophyes honmai | reverse complement strand
CCCAAAGTCTCTCATGCTCTCCGACGAAAAGCGGTTACACAATATAATAAACGTTTGAATTGGTGGTTTCGGTCGAGAACAATGTAAATATTTTCGGGCCGACATCTGTTGTATAATATTACAAATGATCATTTGGAATACTAGGGCAGCGTCGCGATTTCAAGATCCAGTTATAAAAGCACGGAGCGGCCGGTCGGCGCGGCGATCACCGGCGCCAATATCGCTTGTTTTATTTACATCTCCACGAAAAAATTGGCAATAAGCCCGATTAGCGAGGAACAGACGAGCTGAGAATTATAATCTTGGAATTTGCTATGATGTAAATCAAATCCTCTCTCGCTATATGGTCTAATTATGTAAGAACAGTATGACAAAACATCACTTGTCTTATGTATTTATTTTGTCAAGGGATAATATCTAACTGTGGACAGTAATGGGGTTCATCGACTTCGCCAACGATTCGATCAAAGACTGTCGATTAACAATAATTTAGCTCGCGTCATTCAACGTCATAAATCATTTTCTGGATCGAATTCGATCGATTAGCCCACATAAAAATACTGTTGGAAAATTGTAACAGCTGTTGAAATTGGCCTCGACACAGTTTAGCTAAGACCGTTGGGACCTAATTATGTTGATTAGAGATAGAACATAGCGGGTGCAGCCGCTGCGCTGCTAGTACGCGGTAGATGGCTGATAGGAAGAGAGCAAGCAGCGGGGACCGGCCTGTTGCTAACGGTCGAACACTTAGCACGTCCATTTAAATGTAGGAAAACAGGTAAACACGGTAACCGTATGAAACAATCTGACCCATTCATGTCCGAGCCGACTAGTGAAAACCAGCACATAGGATCAATGAAAAGCCGGACGATATACCTAATTGCGTGTGATGATGATATCTCTGTCACATTTAAAAAGAAGATTATTTCATTGTGGATAGAATAATGGGCCTGGTATGAATCCAATTCACTCATAGTTTTTAATACTACTGTTAAATTATCACGTCAACAAAACTCAACGTGGCAGTAAGAGTTGACAAAATATTTAAGTGTGTTTGGCCGCCGTCGATGAGTGGGTGAGTCAGTTACTTATCGACAGCGTAGACGCGATCCGACGCGGCGATAACTTTATCGACTGACGACATTTACTCGTCACCATCATATGTCACTCTTGAGTCCGTAATACCTGTTATTAGGAGGGCTCGTCGACAAACTCGTAAAGCATTGTATACCTACCTTTTTTAATTTTTAAGGACACCGGAAAGATAAGATTGGGAGTTTAATGAACAGATTTGCAACAACGGTAGGTACCTAATTAAAAATAGGACAATGTTCAACTAAAACCGAACAGCAGCGTGATTGTCTAACGCACCGAAAATTACATCGTTTTTAATTTGAAAGTTTCAGTGTCAGTTCGCTTTGAAATGTTTCAATTTCGAGACGATTTTTGGTTTCAACTGTCAAATTAAAATCCTGCCATCTATCTTGCCGGGGACTATCACACAGAAACTTCACTCACCTGCGTAAACTGCGAGGATATCTTCGTGTGGTCTTCCTGGTAGGCCTTCCGGGCCTTCCGTCGCTCCGCCATGAGCGTGGCGAGACGGTCCAGGGCGCGGGACTCCAGGGCCTCGGCGTTGGCTCTGATCTGCCGGCTCGTGGTCTCCCACTCCTCGGTCATGGTACGCCAGGCGGACGCTATCACCGACCCTGGGGATGAGGAACTCGTTAGGATACCAACTGCTAAAAGCTGGTCGTGGTGCACAGCGAAAGTCGAGCGTTGACCTGCTGCTACCTGTCTATTCTCAATCGCACGCGTGCAGTAGGTAATATTGCCGTCACGCTGGCACAGCGTTTAGTATGGGATTTGTGAATGAACATACATACAATCACGCCTATGTTCCCTAATGGGGTAGGCAGAGCACACGAAACGTGATTCAAACAAAACTATGATTATGACTATTTCACGCTTCGCGCCGACTTCTACCATAATTTTAGGTTTGAAAACAGATGGAAGAATAGTAGAGACAAGTTGCTAGCCTGTTGCTTAAAATATACCCTAAGCTATATCCTTGGTCGCGTTTTACGACATGGATGGAAGAAATGGAGTAGGTAGTGTTATTCTAGCCCATCACCACTCCACACGAGTATCGAGTAGGTGTGGTCTTCGTGAATAGCAAAAACTTGAATTATTAGCGCTATAGTTTTGTCCAAGAACTAGTTGTCAAAGGTGGTTTTACTGAATCCCACCGTATTTTGTCTATAATAGCTCACGCAAATGGCACAGACCACGTGAAAGAACAACGGGGAATCCTGGATTTTCTAATGCATAGTACCCGAACCGACTCTGGAATCCCCTACAGAAAACGCCCCTTGTGATTCACATTTTCTTACAATGTGACTGCGTTTAGCTAGGCTACGACAAATATTACTCAAGAGCTCGTGTCACAACAACATAAATGTAACAGCAAAAACTATAATAACAGTGCCTAAAAAGTACGGTTAAAAACAAATAATCGACATTGTCATAACCCTAAAAAAACATGTCCATTTGTAATATATAAGCCATTTTTAATAATTGCATTCAATTTACATCATAACTATAAAGTACATGAAACGTACTAGACTATACTATATCATATTTTCTATAAATGTAATTATTTGTTTTGTTTATCACCACAAATGTAACTGAAAGTCCACTTCGGTGGACTGTCCGGATTCCACCTGTTAATAGAATGTGGCTTTAAAAAATTACATCTCTTTTATTATTGTACAAAAATGCCATTTTCCCCTAATCTGTGTATGATTTCCATTTAACATTAATAGGATTTAAAAAATTAGATGGAAATAAAACACATTTTTTGCATCATTGAATCTTGTCACAACATTTTTTGTCTTTTTGGTGGACATTACTTTAAATTCTAGAAAAATTAGGGAAATATCAAATGAATAGACCGGGACATATAATTTAACTCATTCACTATCGTACTATCCCTGTTAGCAGCCATTTTGCCGTGACTTGTGCGCAACAGACGATATTGTTGTGTTAACAAGAATATTTGGTGGTGTCAATATTAAATTGTCTTTCCGGTTACTGCTGTATTTTGTAAGTACATCGCTATAAATCCACCAAACGTTTTTAATAATCAGTTAAGCAATCAAACATTGTAAATATGCCTTGCCTTTTGAATAATACTTTAAATGGCTGGATTTGTGAATGATATTGCGGAAAAAGTCCATTCGGTGGACGTCTTTTTGGTGGACTTTTTGTACACCCAAACGATAAATGATTGTATTTTGATTGATTTCTTGTACTTTGGTTTAATTTTTTATTATAACATTAAAAACTAGCTTCTGATTCCTTTTTTGTTTTATCCGTAAATGACTAGTGACTGAATAGTGAATGTTTAAACGTAAATTCTGTACAGGTAAAAAAAAACTGTAGAATATTTAACAAAAACATACAAAATAAGCTTTGGAGGAAAAATGGAATGATGCACGACGATGCAGAAAAAAAACAATATACAAAAAGAAACTTAAAAGTACATCGCACGCAAAATACCGCCTTCGATTCCAGTTATTTTAGTACCATGAAATGAGTGAACGTATTGCAGTGAAAAACAGAAGAATGTTGAAAACAAAGAAACTTACTTACGTAAAAAGAAGTTGATGACTTCAGAATGCAGCAACCATTAAAAATTAGAGAGTGCAGTCTGTTTGTTGATTGAAAAAAATGTTCATAAAAGTATACAATTTTTAGACGTATATTCTGAAAGTTCGGATACGTCAATGTTAAAACCAGGAAGAGCCACCAAACCCCCACTTTCATACATGGTTCTTGAAGACTTGAAGGCTTCCTAGTCTTCGGAGGTCGAATAATTTATTTGTCGTTAAAACTTACTAAAATTAACCTGAACTAAACTAAATCTAAAAAGGGCGTCCGTGTCATGGTGCCCCAAAGGCTGTCAGCATCCCTTTGATGAGCCATGCTAATTCTTGGGAGAAGGAGCGGTCAGCCCCTTGGTCGCCAGTTGCGTCGACCAGACTCTTTTATAGAAAAATAAAATGTGACGCCGGGACCCCACAATACCATGATATTTTTGACACTGACAAATGTCGGTATTTTCGTTGCTGACTATAACTAAAAGGGAATAAATAAATCGCTAGTTACTCCTTATTGCGCTTGCAATCAATAGGCATGTGGCGCATGATGTCTCCTACTTCGCGAGGAAATGACAACACCGTAACTTTATAAGTTTGGTTCAGATCCTTCATTTCATAAATGGATTCAAGATGCTTCGCTACTATTCTTATGTTCTAAATAGTTGATAAACAGGAATTCAACAACCCTAACCTAAACCCTAAAGAATTTGGAAGTCAAATGTTAGATCAGAATTAAAATCACAACCTTTACAAACTAAATTTATACCAAAACTAGACAGTTTTTTGAGATGCGTGAAGGTGCTTAGTTCTACAGACTCCGCTCTATATTTTGGAATTTGGACTGCCTGGTAGTCCGATATTTTCGAGAATCACATATCTATTTTGTAACAATTTAATGTAAGATAACTAGATGTTAATAATAACATACTCCTCACATGTTTGTGTTGTCTCTACATTGACATTGACAAAATATTTGTCGTACTGGCAACGGTGAAAGGCATTTTTTTTCCATTTTAAATTTAAAAATATATATCCAGGATAAATACATCCCACTCCTGGGGGCGCAGGCATTCTCGCAGCGTGAGAAGGCTTAGGCTATAATTGGGAACTTCACTTACAGCACTGAATTACTTCGTTGGTGTATGTAGATTTCCTTACGATGTTCCCTTACCGATTTCCTCATTGTAAATGTCAAATATTATTTCGCAAATAAATTCCGAAGTGTGAGCCTGGGATTCGAGCTTACTACCCTCTGTATGAGAAGCCACAGGTCAAACCGCTGACTACCACGGTTTCATTAAATTAAGAATAAATTTATCATTCGAGTGAAATTATAAGTCCATTTTTTTCGAGTTGGATTAAACTACAATGATTATCTATCACAAAGTCAGAAATAAAACAAAATACCGTTTTTTGCTATTAAACCTACAATAATCCCCTCTGGTTATCGCAATTAATACCTAGTATGTATTAATGTTTTTACTATATTTAGTGGGTAGTCATAAATAAACATGTAATCGAAGTGAACTTGACACGAAAATAAACGGCATACCTAGGTAAATATGTAAAAAAATCGAATTCTAATGTTCTTATTAAATAGGTATTAAATGTCTTAACTACCTAAGATACCCAGCCTACTTAGAATTCAAATCTAACGGCTGAATGATTTAATGCATTTCGTATGGCCATATGTTATCGTGTCGCAGGCAACTTGTTATTCACATTTAAAATTACGTAAGTACCAGCCACTATTTTTTGGCAAAATTATTTCCTGTTCTATCCCGTCACTTCATCAACTAGGCGGGAAGATATTAGATATTCAAGTTTGACATAAACACTTGTATTCGGATCTCAATGAACAACCCCCACGCACCCAATGGAAGCGTAAGGCCTAATTTTGCTTGAGAGGTATTCTAACAGGTCAAAACGTTAGGCACTAAACTTCAAAACACTTTGAACAGTTTGAACGTACCGTTAAGTTCCTCGCACTTGTCCATTTTCTGGCCCTGGGCTGCGGCCGCAGAGAGCGCGAGGGCGTACTCCCGGTCGCTCTTCATCTTGGCCTGGAGGCTCCGCTTCATGGACTCCATGAGCCTCAGCTCCGCATCCTGGCGCGCCAGCAGCGCCTCGTGCGCCGCCCGCCCCGTGCCCGCAGAAGCGTACCCCATTATAACAGAACACAGATCAACACATCTCAATCACAACACAACACGCACATCACCAAAATTTTACATCATCGAGTTAACAATTGTGATCTCTAGGCACTGACTGAAATGAGAAACAAAGGTTCTTGAAAATAGTGTTCGAATCGACGGAGCGAACGCGGATTGCGAGACGGACGTCCGTTCGTCGGAGGCGCGCGACCCGAATGCTATGCCATCTATCTAGCGCGCGCGGCGGCTGCTCGCGCTGCGACGGCGGCTCGGCGGCCCACCAACATGCCCTTCAGGCTCAATTCGTCTGCAAAACCTAAGTTCCTAAGTACCATAGAAAAATACATCCCAGAAAACTTATCTTGAGAACTTCCCTGGAAAGCTACCCCAGAAAACTACACTAGAAAAACTGTTCCAGAATTTCCGGAAAATTAGTAAAAGTTAATTATATATATTGTCCCCGGCATTTAAGGCGGCAAGATTTACCCCCACTTCTTATAATCTTGCCAAGTTTGACTTCGGGGATTATACCAATACGTAGATACTAAACTAAATACTAATGCAATACAACTCGATCCGATTTACCCGCATAATGTTATTGCAAATTAAGGTATTTCTAATTTCCCCGCAACACGTAACTTTGAGAGAAACAAGTTTAGGATCAAATTGCCGAGGCATAATGTGAGTAGCTACTGCTAAGACTTGGTGGCGGCGATGAATATCATCATTAAAATACAATGCCTTATCCCCTAACGGTAAATTCCTCGTAAACATCAGCAAATTCCTCGTTTGTGTCCTTAAGTCAAACCCCATGTTCCCATGTAGGACAATAAACTAATAAGTAAGTAAATAATGTTTCAAAACGTTCTACAGGGTGTCCCAAAGTTATGGGACATGAAGGGGAAGTACCTTAAATATCGTAGATAGCGTATTTTGCTCAAAGAAGACTTTATCTTATTTTTAAAAGTTAGTAATTCTGCATTCATAGATTTTCTATAAATTACTTGCTTCGTCTGGGAATCGAACCGACTAAAATGTCAAAAAAAAATCATCCTGTTTTTATGATGCCAATCGAAAGAATAGCTAAAAAATAATGACTCTGCTTAAGTAACATAGTATTTTAAAAGAAAGGAACAACGTGAAATTAATCAGTTTAATCAAATTAAAAACATACATGAAACTGTCGTAGTCAATTAAGTGGGTATTTTTGTGTAAATTAAATTAATTAAATGCTCAAAATGTGATCCCTCTTGTCTGATTTAAATCGTCAATCTTTTAATGAGTCCGCTGCCTGTTGATTTTCTAATAATTTTATGGTGATCACTCGATGTGATATGGCACAATTCTGCTTGTAACTCGCCCACGTTCTTGTATCGCTTTTTGCATAGCATATCTTTTACGTATCCCCAAAATTTAACGTATCCGAGGATCAACAGGCAGCAGACTCATTAAAAGATCGGCGGTTTGTGTAAGACAAGAGGGATCACATTTTAAGCATTTCATTAATTTAATTTACACAAAAATACCCACTTAATTGACTACGACAGTTTCATGTATGTTTTTAATTTGATAAAACTGATTAATTTCACGTTGTTCCTTTCTTTTAAAACACTACGTTACTAAAACAGAGTTATAATGTTTTAGCTATTCTTTCGATTGGCATCATAAGAACAGGATGTTATTTTTTTTGACATTTTAGTCGGTTCGATTCCCAGACGAAGCAAGTAACTTTTAGAAAATCTATGAATGCAGAATTACTAACTTTTAAAAATAAGATAAAGTCTTCTTTGAGCAAAATACGCTATCTACGATATTTAACCTTTTGACCGCCAAGGCGCAAAGTGAAACGCTGTGCTCCTAACGCCACGACGTGAGTCGGCTCTTAGATAATGCTTGTTTTTTTTTCGAATGGTGCTGTATTATTTTATTTAAATTAGGTATAAAATAACTTACACTACTTATAAATAAAGTAAACCTAGAAAAAATGTTGCAGCATTTTATATTTCAGTTCTTTCGCAATAACTTCGACGCACCATTTAACGTCGTGGCGTCACGGGCACTGACTTGCGATGACGTGATATGGCGTCTTTGGCGGTCAAAAGGTTAAGGTACTTCCCCTTCATGTCCCATAACTTTGGGACACCCTGTATATGAAGCAGCGAGTACTTGGATAAATCTTCGCTCGCTGACATGAAGTTAGTCAGAGCGTCGCGTACCAAGGAGGTTGCTTTTCATACTCGTGTATCACTGAACTGTACAGTCCAACAAATCAACATAATGAGCAGCGCCATCCCTTATCCAGTAGCAGTACTACTGAGCTATTGTAATCTGCAGGGAGAACGGTATTTTCAGCATCAATACGAACAAAAGCGAAACGCTAACTCCCTCCAAGTGTCGATGTGTTGCAAAAATGCTACTTTAGTCGAGCAATTTAGGTAAAAGAACTAGAAATTTGCGTAGAAAATCCTGATTATGTTCTCCTTTTCCTCAGTCTATTTTAGTTAAGAAATGTTGTATTTTTGTTATAGCCTATTTCCTACACAATGTAATAATTGTTTCATGGAATAAAGGAACTAACTAACTAACTAACTAACATTGTTCTCTTTTTTTGTCGTTGAAATTTATCTCAATAGGTACTTAGCTAAATACTTCACAAATTACATTACTACGTAGGGGTACCATTGATAATTAGAGCCAAACTAATGTTTTGTGAGGTTCGTCATAAGGCCGCTAGTTTCAGAATCATCATTATAGCGATATTCCATGAAGCCTAAAAAACAAGTAGTCATCACAGTCATCATGATCAAACGACATCAAACGACATAATAACTTGAATTTGATAGGAGCTAATGTTGCTAGACATAGGAAAAACATGGAAAATGCATTTGCACTTTAGTCCATAGTATACCTAAAGTTCATGTGTGACAATAAATATATGCATCCCTAGGAAGAATATTTTAGTCACACTGGAGAGCAAATTCGAAAAACATTAATTTACTGATATAAGTCATATTACAGGGATAATACTTTTTGTTTTGTTCAGAGTTCTACGCATGCAGACCCGGTTCGGTGAGATAGCTGCGAGTCGTGTGTCTCTGTCTTTCTTTCGTCTTGCCAGACTAAAAAAATATTATGCTACGCTTACAATGCCTGACTTTTTTTATTTACAAACATAATTATATTACGTCATTTTATAGTAAATGGGGTTTACGTACGGGTAAATACAAATTAAAAAAATACATCAACGACTTTTTTTAGAAAAAAAAAATGGCAATTTTTCATTGTTTATTGTACACTTCACAGCTTCCACATGAAATCAGTATATCTGGCACAATTTTGGTTTTCTCACAGTATTGTGACATTTAGCTTTTACCTCAAAATCCAATGCATCAGGAAAGTTTTCAGTTAGCTCAATTTTAATTTGAAATTTTGGCGGCACTAGATTCCATGAAACCATTTTCACTAGATTTTCACCGTCTCCAATACTTCCGTGAAAAGAACCATCCCTATGTAGGAACGGTTCAATGAAATATTTTTTTATTTTTACAGTTCCTGTTCTAGATTAAATGTTACTAAATGCTGCTACTAAAAAAATAACCAAGATAATAAGTAACCTCACTGAATTTGAAGAAAAATCCGTCATTATCATTATTTTTAACTTTTTGCAAAAAGTAAGTAAAATAAACGTATATTATATTCTGAACGCAAATTTTACACGGTATCACTTTGTCGCTGGACAATTCGCGAGTCACTGGCTGGCAACAATTACTTCAGCCTGTCTAATATGGCCGCTACGGGTTAGTCGCTTTAATTTTGTCACGTGGAAAAACCTAGTTTTTGACTTAATTTTCTTATTAATTTTGGTGTTTCTACTCATTTTTACCTTCCACTCCTTGTGTCGATTGTATTTCATTGCATTACTGTGTATTTTGTTATGTTTAATAATGCTAACGTGTCATCATTTCACCTCTGCGGACGTTTGGATTTACCGCGTGGCCACATTCTTAACTTTTTGTGCAGTATATTCATCAAATCTATTTAGGCACTTGTTACTGTCGTTATTATCTTGTATAATTTGGCCAGTTAGATAAAAGTTCAATCGGTGCAGTGAAACATCTGTGCGGCAAGTAATGATTGTCCTTTGGATTAGTGCCTGTTCTCCCCATGGATAACCGCTTTTCAGATTCGGTCGTAGTAGGTCGTTTCGTGCGCTCGCAATGCGTCATTGAAACAATGCCATGTACTCAAACATAAGTTTTCATTTCGTTCGTGTTTGTAGATATTTAATTTAGTTTTACGTAATGTATTACAGGCAACAAAAAGTCAAAAAAAGCAAAATGGATCCCGGTGAACATCACAGATATTCTTGCGGAGCCAACCACAATCCCTACTACGAACAACTGGGCGGATTCGGTCGATGACGAGCGTGAGTACATTAAATTTGTAACCTCTTATTTTAGCTGTTTTGTGAGACCAGTGAGTGACCCAATGATGATATGCGGAGGGAAATGGTAGGCCAATGTTAATCTCGTACTTGGGGCACACAAACGAGCGCTTGTCACTCTCTCTGCCCCGGGAAGGTCTGAGGAAAGGTCTTTTGTGTTTCCAACACATTCTAGCCGGATGCTTCTCTCACAGAGAAGGTGGGGGAACCAGAAATCACAGGCTCATGTTTAGCTGAGGAAGTTCAGCCTGGGGGCTGAGTGAAGGCGAGGAGATGCTGCCTGCTGGAAACCCCTGTGACCAGCACTTTTAGCACAATCTACGAGATGGCTCCGGCCACAACTCAATTCAGACTAGTCTTTCATTGGCCTGCTCCCTAATTTAACTGAGGGTCTTTTACTTTAAACTTGAGACAATTCACTTTATAACACTATTTTGTTACATCATTCATGTTTAAAGTTTATGTTTTCTTATCAACACATTAGTTTGCTTGAGTGACTACTGATTAAGCATATTGGTATATTAAGCATAGTATGCTCATTAGGTTTAAGTTTGCACTCAGAAAATCTGAAATAATTATTTTCAGTAGTGTAAAATAGTTTCTTACTTTTAATTGTGAAACATGAATAAATCACCATTTGTTTATAACTCACACCCAATAAACAGGTATTTTCCTAAATATTTCATTAAATACTTTCAATTGTATTAAAGGCAAATAGAGCTGTTATTTCTTGAGGCCTACATTTATATTTACTTGAATGATCTTTAAAAAAAAAATAACAAATATTGTTTTATTACCTATTTCGCATTAAATCTTAATTGCATTTAATTGCTATCTAAATATAATTAGATAATTAATTACTTAACACAGTTCAAAGTGCCCATTAATTATTGACACTTTAAACTAACTGACTTAATGTTTTTAAGCAAGATCTAATTAAGTACATAGATACATGTACATATTCTCATGCTTGTATTCCCAAGAGGGGTAGGCAGAGCACATGAATTCAAAAATCCAGTGCTATGTTTAGCAATTTCAGGGTAACCAGATGGTTAAATGTAATTAAGTGTGATAGCAATTGGTATGTGTATTACTTATAACCAAATTGCATAAATATAAATTCTATGAGTACCTACTTTAATTTCAATTAGACTGGGAACTCAGAATAATACCAGCTCTCACACATACCTGTACAGACACACAAGAGTTGCTTACAATTTGATTAATGCAACTACACACACTCCTTTCAAAGTCAAAAATATATGAACTTGTTATGCTAGTAGTGCTCTAAGGAGTCTAAATCCTCGGTGATGTTGCGCAGCCACGGAGAGCTATGGGTACGGGTCGCGGCCGCGCGCGCCGGTGGTGCTGCCGTCGGCGTCGCGCGCCGCCCGCGGCGGCATGGCCGTGGACGACGAGTCCATCCCTCGCCGCCCACCCTTCATCGCGCACATTTCCAACCTGCCCTACGATGTGGACGAGAGTGCCATCTCGGAGCTGTTTGAAGGCCTCAAGGTAATTTAGTAGTTACAATGCTGTGAGATTGCAAAGGAAAAGAAGGGTGGATTAATCAAAGTTCTAATTTGTATGGAATTTTGAGAGAAGGTAAAAATTAATAATGTAGTCTTCCAAGCTCAGCCAAATCATTAGCTCTTGTTTTACCATTTGTGCCTGAACATAATTTTAATTATTCTAAATAATTGACAATAATGTTAATGTTACTTGCTCTTTCAGTGTAACATGTTAAGATATTGACTCTGTTAAAAAAATCAAGGAATGAAAATGTAGTGCACAATGAACCGGCTGTGCTAACAGCTAAGCCAATGACATGAAACACTGTTTAACAATTATCAGTTTTTAATATCAAACTTTTTGACTATATTATTATTGAAGCTATGATTGTGCATAATTCCATTACATGTTTGTTAGGTGGATATAATGGTCAAGATAAATAAGTTACAAAGTAAGCTTGACATGAAGTGCCAGTTAAACAATTTACAAATTCCAAAATAAACCAGATGCAGAGGGTTGCAAACAATTTGCTTTGTTAAATCTTAGTTAAGACCAACATTGGAAATTCCTTAACAAAATTGCTTTTACAATGATAATATCTTATGATACTAAAGTGTTTCGCTGTGTCATTATTATTCCAATAAATCTGGAAAAAAGATTACACAAGCACAAGTAATATCTCCTTTTTCTATTTACTTTCTCTTTATCAAACAATTTGTAATGCCATTTGTTTGTGCAGGCTTTGTAAAAGTTTATATTGTTGACAGATCATTAATTTGAGGCTGCCACGGGAGGGTGACCGCCTCAAAGGATATGGATATGTGGACTTCGAGGACAGAGAGAGTCTTATCAATGCTATGAACTTGCCCGATCTTGTAAGTATTATTTTTGAAAGTAATCTAGTTAATAGTTTTAAAAGAGAAAATAAATGTGTAAACAAATGACCACAAGCTGGGTCGGATTTAGACGAGGGTATTTTAGGAGGGTGCCTCCACAATATACTTCAAAAATAATTGAAGCCAAGAGGCCTCCACTTGCCTTTTATGCCTCATAGCCTAAAGACCTCTAAATCTGACTCTGGGTAGTAGTGTATGACTGGATTGGATGGATGACTTTTTACAGCGCATAAAAACACAATCAATTGGTTACATGGCAACAACTTAAAATACTAAGTCACAGGAGACCACTGCCTTACAGACAGTGAATGGACACTTATTGCATGTAATTGACGTCTACTATTTATTTACAGTATAAAAACTGATTTAAGTCTATGATTACGACAAATATTCACCTTCTTTTGCTATTGAGTAAAGTTTTAGCTCTCAAATAAAGACCATGTGTTACTTTCAGAAACTGACAATCAGTAGGTACCTCGCAAAATATTCGCAAATCGCGAATTTTTTATCTAACACAGATACATAAATCATGTGCACAGCTATTGTCTATAGCAAACTGTTTCTTTTGTCAGAGCATCAGTGGACGAAGGATCCGAATAGAAGTGTCGACTGAGAACAATGACCGGCGCATGGGCCGAGGGGGCCGTTCCGACCGGGACAGGTAATTCCATTACAAAAACTTTCGATTGTAAAGACCCATCCTTATACAGATAGTTCCCCTACACTTTCTTAGCAAAAAACGAGCTCAGGACAACTCCTCTTGCGAATTACCAATTGTTTTGCTTTGGGCGGCAGATACAAAGTAACGAATTCCAGTTTCAAATGCTTATACGGCAAACTGCATAAAGTCACGTTCACATCGTGAGAATTGAGAACAAAGAATGTGACCTACTTAAAATTGTTTTGTTGTAATTTCATGCCTTCTGATGTTGAATAAATTATTCTCATGTTATAATGTAATCTTATCAAAATCATAATCCGATGTAATAATGTTGGCGCATTGTTCCTGAAAAAAAAAAACGTTATTGCCTATCAATTATCAATGCTTGGAGAGAAAAAGGAAAGAATTTTAATTGGCATGAGCATGAATTAAAAAGAAGTTTTTGTGAAAATTATTGTTATAATTGTTAAGAGAAATGTACATAGTTCTAGCCTGTCCATTGGAATATGTTCCAATTTAATTTCTATGATTTGATAAGTCTAGGATATGATAATTTACGTACAAAATCTGTTTATCGAGTTTTAAATATAAAAAATAAACTATACAGGCAATGATGTTTTAGTATCCGAGTTAAAATAAATAAGACTCTAAACATGGATCAATCCATCATCTACGGCACAGACAGTAATTGCAAATAAACCTTACATCTTACATACAACCAAGTCTCTTTAAGCTCATTCATTTTATCAATTATGGTCTAATCTAACTTATTCTGCTGGTAGAATAAAAATGAAATAAATAATTGTAGGGCCTTCAGTGCAAATAAGGGCAGGCACTCCATCAGTATATAGTATATTTTGTCCACACCCATTGGTATACCATAGTACCATACCAATATCACATAGTACGTCTTTTTGTACAGAGAGTACGATCCGGAGCGCACGATGGGCGACTGGCGCTCGGGCCCGCGGGCGGCGCCCG
>BHDV01008978.1:115942-132840 GCA_005406045.1 Adoxophyes honmai | reverse complement strand
TTATGTAGGCACATAAAAAGGCGGCATTTGTGAAAATCAAAGCAGTGAGGCTTCTGTACTTGTACTATTATCTATTCTGTGGCGCGGCGCTATGTATGCGTGTACTTGTAAATACAGAGTTCATTTGTATGCAGTGACGTGACGAGCGCCATACAAACGAAATCTGTGTATTTACAAGCGCACGCAAACGTAGCGCCGCGCGCACAACTGAGTTGAACTATCTGTACCAAGTCGTTCACCTAATGGGGTCGCCGCACTTGTTTCAAACCTTGAAACTCTTTCAAACTATGTTCGTCAACGAATGTTATTACACTAGACTGACTAGACGTCCGTCATCCGCCGTGACCTGGGGCAGGCTGTGACAGCTGCCGCTCGCCGAATGCGTCTGACTACTGTGTACTTTACCCTGTTGCGGTTACCGCATACGGCATGCGGTGAACTACTGAACGTAATTACCGCTACAGTCGTCATCCCTACCCTGCAACATCTCTTTGTCTTTGACAGAGTTATCCAATCAAAAGCTTTTCGTTTGAGTCGCCAGTTAAAACAAATGAAGGAAGGGGTTTTCCTGTCCTTCCCAGAGCCGCATGGTCATGGTCACTTGTCAACGTGTAATTTTACTCTTCGGTTAATCTATATTTTTGAATTCATGTGCTCTGCCTACCCCTCATGGGAATACAGGCGTGAGAATATGTACGTATGTATGTAGTCTATATTTATATGTATAAGCGACAATTTTAATAAGTCGTTCGCCGTATGATGCATGCGTGCAAAGAACACGGTTTTTAATCGGCCGCATTCGGCAAGCGAGAAAGTATGCCATGACTTTGATTGTCTATCATAATATCATGGCCTGGCTAGGTTATGGCGGCGGTCGGCGGAGCCTTGTCTTAAGATGTTACTACAGCGGTTATCGACTTCTTGATTTACGCTTATGCGAGATTTTGAACATTATTTTGATTTGAAACTGTGTCAGGCATAATTTATTTTGTTGAAAATAAGTTACATTAGCGAACTGACAATTTAAGGAGGGAGGTTTGTTTTTAAATAAAATACACGACTCTCAATTCACAATCAAAGATTTACTTTCAAGTAACATATAGAAAAAAACAATTACAAACCTTCTCAATACCGTACAATAGTTTATAGAACAAAGCAATCGAATATAATGACATTATAATTAGTATTCATTTCGACGCGAAACATACAGTGCTGTCGAAGCTTACTTAATTACATCAAGAATTTTTCCAACTAATTCAATTTTTAACTCTACCAAGTTACAAATTATGCAATAACAAGACACATCCGTGCCGACGTACAATAGGTTTTAGACATATTTATAATAAAATCTTAATCTATGAGTCAAGTCAAGGATTTCCCATTTAAGGTTTTTTGTCAATCCAGTAAATTGAGAACAACGAGGCGTCACACATTCCATGCATGGCACCGGGGTCCATCCATTCGCACGAAGTACAGATCCTAATTAATTTACGTTACACGTTAAAAACTTAGCTGTACAAGCCTTGAGGCATCACCCGTGACTATGGATGGTTAGTTTAGAGTGCAAAACACTTAAAACAGTAAACTCTAGGAGCCGCAGAGAGCGTCAGTCTTATTTCTGTAAGATGGACTTCATCAAGGCGTCTTTCAGCCTCTTGGTCATATCTTCCAGAATGTCCGCTTTGACCTTTAGTTTTTTATTTCTCTCTTCGAGGTCGTCGGCCATCTGTTCCATCTGGAGCTCCTTTAGTTTCCGGTGCATTCTGGATCGTTTGGAGGCCTCGTTGTTCTTGTCTCTCAGTTCCCTGTATTTGACCTCCTGCGTGGACACGGTGGAGGAGTTGTCGTCGACGCTGCAGACGGAGGACACGGTGCTGTCGCGCCGCTTGGGCGGGCGCCCGCGCCGCGCCTTGGGCAGCTGCTGCGAGCCTTCCAGCGCCATGATCATGTCCTTGATGGGGATGTTAGGTTTTCTCCGCTTGTATTTCCGTGGCGAGGCGCGCTCGGGCTCCGGCGTGTAGGTCTCGTCGGAGTCCTCGCTGCGCCGCCGGCGGCCGCGCGGCGCCTCGTCCTCCGACTCGTGCGACTCGCTCTTCGGCGTGATGGGAGAGTAGTCCGGCGCCGGCGCCGGGGTTGTCGCTAGTGGAGACAGGAATGTTTCTGTTTGTGTTGGAGCTCGTTTTGTTTTCTGTGAACAAGAGAGAAGACGTTTAGTGAAGTTTCACGCAAAGGTAAAGTTCAAAGGTTCATCAAGTTTATAGAAGACTGTTCTTGGGTTTGAGAATACAAGGGGCAAAAATTAGCCTGTCCGAAGACGAGACAAGTGCAATACTACAGCGCAGCGACCCTCAAATTACAGATTTGAGGCTACGGCGGCTACTCACCAGTGTTGTGAGGAGGGGGTATTTCTCCTGCTCCAACTGCTCCACGTAGGACAGCACCTCGGGCGTGCTGGGGATGAGGTGCGCCACGGGGCGCGCGAGCACGTCGAGCGCGGGCGGGCGCCGGCGCGGGCCCTCCAGCTCCAGCAGCTGGCCGCTCTCCACCTCGCGCGGCGTCACCGAGCGCATGTACTTCATGTCCAGGGAGTCGTCGACGTCGACGAAGGGCAGCGTGTTGTGTGCAGTGAGAGGTTTAGTGTACTCCGCGTCGCTCCAGCCGAACGCCGGCGCGGCCCACGGGCCTGCGTCAGACGCCAAGCCCCCTATCACCACCGGCAAACTGCTGATGTCCAGGAACTGTTCCTGCATCTGCAGCGACCGCTCGCTCTCTAGACCTAAGTTGTACGTGAACTTCGTATCGAAACCCACCGCGCCCTCGACCGGCGAGAGCGGGTCTTTGGGCGTGGTGTTGTAGAAGCTTGCCTGGGCGGCAGGGGAGTTGGCGTCGAATCCATCCCACCCTTGGGGCGAGAATGGGTTGTGTAGAGTGTCAGTGTTATATGCCCTGTCTTCAGTGAGTTTTGGTGAATCTGTGGAAGAAAGCGTGTCGTTAGTCAACAGTTTTACACTTTCATACAACAGTGTAGCTGTTGATGTCAGCGACTGGGACTCACCAATGGTTTGTACTAGTTCTTCCTTGGCGGGATCGGAGCACCACCCAACCAGATCTTGGAAGAACTCGCAGTCCGTGTCGTGGTACATAGTGCTCTCGAACACTGGCTCCGGTTTCAGATAGTCCTGAAAATTCGATACAAATATGTAAGTAAAAATCCGGGAGATGTGAGCGGAGCTAATAATTAACTTATTGTAATTAATAATAATAAATTGATTATATTTATGTACTCACGTGATCTCCTCTTACCTCTGTAAAGCTGCAAGTCGGCTGCAACATGGCGGCAGTTCCGTCGGTAAGCCCTCCGTCGGTTGGGTGGTCCTGAGGCTTTTCTTGCTTTAAACGATCTATCTCTACCACTTTCAAAATACTTTGAGTCTTGTGACTCGTTTGCGAAAAAACCATGTCTTTTGGTGTTTGAGTAGATGTACTGATTTCCGATATTGTCGGTGCCACTCGCACAGGTGATCTTTTGACCAACCATTTTGAATAGAACTACAAACAGAAATGAACGACGTAACATAATGTGCACATCCGTATGAAGCGAGGTGAGGGATGCGGCGGGCCGCGGACAGGACATTGAAATGGGAAGAAGAAAGAGATTATGAAATCAAATAAAACTTTCCTGTCAATATTGCATTCAATTAACGATTATAAACTTGAAATTTATTCAACATAGAATATTGGCAAAAAAGTTATATTTGTGGGTATGTATTAATTATGACATACATGATAAGATGAGCAAGGTCGTGAAATGAGCGTCTTGTGTCACTCATTATAACAAGCAAAAGTGCGAAATCATCGTGACTAGCAGTCCCGCCCGCGGCTGGTAACTGCGTCATAGCCACAGACCTTGATGTTGGCACACTGGCCTAAGTGAATTAGAGAACAGATAATACTCATACATGGACGTAGATAAGGAGCGGTAATGCATACATATGTATATAATAGCATATAGTAGATATGATAGCAGAAGGAATAAATGAACAGATTGAAAATATTTAAATCGTTCAACAAATATTTTGGACTAACTTTTCGCGACAATGAACCTAAATGGGATTCCTGTAAAGTAAAATGTAAGGTAATCTAAACTTGTATCTGGAAACTGCATTTAAGCGAGACCCGGCGTCGGCCGGGTCTGACTATATCCGCCCCTGTTAGGTATATAGGAACTAGCCTAAACTTAGCTAACGGGACTATACTAATAGGTAAGTATCCTAATTAATTAGGTCTAGATAATATCTAGATATTCTAAAATTATAGCTTTGTTAGCTTAGAACTAGAGCAGTACTCTATCTTATCGCTAATTAAATAACAAAACATAAATTTTGATGGGTATTGAATGTCATCTTTTTTTTTTTTAGACATCCAATAAAACGAAGCAGTAGGTGTAGGTAGACATGCGGTAACGCTTATAGTTTTGTAGCGGTATCCTCTATATTCAAAGTTAATGTCACCGATTTGTATGACAAGAAGTTTCCGAGATTTTTAATTTAATATTTCATGGCAAACAGGCTTCGAACACGAATCTAACATTGATATTACGTAACAGCGCCACATGTTTTCGGACGTTTGTTTTTGCCCAACCGCGTAAGAGAATGATGTTTGGAAGATGTTCTTGAAGCGCCACGGGACACTACTGAAGCATGAGCGTGATGGGAGCGAGTAGTGAGTGAAACATGCACAAGTATTAATGGCGACTGAGAATTTGACGAAGATAATTTGGAAACAAATTCGACGCCCATTGCTAAAACCAACGAGGATAAAAAAAAAACGGTTAGTAAATTTGTACGTTTCCTAGTTTCAAGATAGAAACCTGTCTGAAAATTGATCTAAATCTTTGAAAATGATCGCAAGTTGATACGATAAACAAAAAAAAGTTTAAGTTAGCTAGGCATTTAATCATTTTGCTTTACGACTTTACGAACTCATTGCGACGATAAGTTAATCTCAAAAGACTTTGTTTGTTGAATCAATAACAAGATAAGTTACTTTACTGGAAGTTCTCAGAATTAAATTTGTTTAAACCGCAATTTGGCGATTGTTTTAAATTTTCTGCTGAAAATAAAGTGCTGTTGCGCGGGTCCTGAAACAGAAACAGTTAGGGGGTGGGGGGGGGGCGAACGCAATTACTTACTTTTTCGAACTCTTCTTGAGCTCCTGCTGAAATTGTAACCCTTTAGGCTCCCAACCAAGTAACTGTCACGACAGTAGGCCTGCAACAATGGAAAAAACCAAGTTAGTTTCTAGAAACACGAAACGAATGGTTATTCATCGCTTATCTGTAGTTGTCAGTTACCTACTGCGTTGTATGATAATTATCTTTGTTTATCTACAGATTTCGAATATTGTATCCTGCTGATAATATTTGATATTCTTTATCATTACGATAATGGCACATATCGATCGTCCGATGTTATGGGCTACCGACGTTTAATCGGCAAATTGTTTGCACGGAAATCGTAGATTAACATTGTCCCTGTCATGTTTTAAGTACGCATTAACTATACGTCCCCTTACACTTATGTAACGTGTAACCCTAGGCGTCTATAAATCGATACCCCGCCTACGTATGCTACCCAATGTTCCGATGAGTCATCTGTGTACCTACCCACTACGAGTACCTACAGTGACATATTTAGTTAATACATTACTTATCTAAGTGGGTAACCCCGCGTGTACATATCTCATTAATTTCAATGAATTGAAGTTTTCAAGATTGGTAGTCATATTTACCTCACCTATGCCATCAGTTGCCATGTCTGTACCTTCGTAGATACTTTTTTACATACCTAGCCGTCTGTTTTGTAAAGATTTTTATACGTTGACCGTAACTACTTTTGACATGGTGTCTTTTTTTATTTGTTGATGTCGTTTCCACCATGACTTAGTCATAAAAATAGGAATAGGTCTTTAACTCACGATTACCTACTAAATTTATTACGTACTTCCCTACTAACCTACCTATTTTCTCGGGCGTATTTTTTACGCTTAAACTGTCCGAGAACGCGAGACTAGCAAACAAATAAATTGCATAGTTTTCTACTGTGTCAGAGATTTTTTTATTTGTTTGTTTCAGACAAGTATTTGGATTCAGTCCAACAAACGTACTGAGTAGAGGAGCCTAAAAGGAGACGTTCTCGATAAAAACAAATTTTAGACAATTTGACTAAATTACATTGAACAAAATACCTATATTCATCTCTACCCACGTACTGTTTCCAAGTGTATGAACAAAATTTCCGGAAAGTTTGAATAAACATGTACTGATGTACAAGGAAAACACATTAGATTGGTTCTTGCGCAATGTATTGTACGGGGGGAATCCCCGCTATTCACGGCGCTGAAGTGAGAGCGTTGCCAGTTTTCGAGCTTCAAGATTCCAATTTAGCTTCAATAAAATGACATTGGCAATATGGCAATAAAATGAACTTTTATAACCGGGGTTACCAGTGCTTTTCAATTTTTCCCCTAATGTGACATTAAATACTTTTTATGGGGTTTTTAAGTACATTACAATAGTAGTGCGTTACATTTTACTTTTATGATTATTATAATTATTTTTTTAGGTACTTTTGTGACTTCTATTACACTTAGCGCGCAATAGCTACGTTATCTATCAGAGATATTAGATAAGCTGCTACAGTTTTTCTAGAGACAATATCAAAACTGATAAAACTACTGCAAATAACATTACGTCGGTATATAGATAAGAAATGGAGAGATTGAACTGTTATCGGCAAGTTGAAACTCCAAGTAACTTTAAAAGAGATCTTATAAAATTCAGACTTGTAACTTACAGTAAGTAATTAATAAAACTTTTTACGAAAAGTTATTAGTCGCCTTCGACTAATCTATTTCATCATATGCTTTTCTACTATAAACTGCGATTATTATTATAAGTGAAATTTAGTAATTTACACGTCAAATTGTTAAAAAGTCGTTCTTAATAGCTGTTGTGACATGAAATCCACTTAGCATGCTTTAAGTTGTATAAACAGCGATAAAAAATCATTAAATTCAATTATGAACGAAATTTCGAGAACTACGGCGTAGGAAGGACGCAGTGCCAAATTGTTCTATTTACGTGACGCACGCTGCGGCGAAACTCGACAGGTTAGGACTTGCAGACTCGCGATCGACCCTCTCACCTTAATATATCATGCCCTTCGTGCTTTATTATTTTTATTTCAATGCTTTGAAACTTTACTTTATTAGCATATGGCTTTGTTACTACAGCACAATGTTTTAAAAAAATCTACTAAAATTCTTTGACTAAAGTCTAAAACATACCTTGTTACGAACAAATAATGTAACACCTCCAGTCGATGAGAGCTTGAAGAACTACTCACTTGGAAATTAGAAAAAATATAAAAGCTTGGACACGTTTTTATAGTGTTTGCTTGCTAAGGCAATAGAGAGTATTGGTTAGCGTTTAAAAACGGCGTGATACCAATATAGGAGAGCACAGACGTGCGCTCCGTAGGACCTTAGAAAATGTTGTGCAATAATAATGTGCCGACCGGAGCTACGGTTTTCCTCAATCCCCACCATTCAACAATTTCATTCTAAAAATATCTCAACTGCGCTGCTATTGGCTGTACGAAATGACGTCAACTCGGAGAGCCAATGAGCTAGAGTAATTTTCGAGAGTCACGAGACAGTAGAGTACTCGCATTAGAACGATGGCGCAGTGTGTGGGGGGGTGCAGAATTACAAGTCTGTACTTGTTTTTTCATAAAAACTTCGGTCAGGGTTTTTACTTTTAGATTATTGTTCCGTACTTCGATTCGATCATCAGAATTAGGATAGCTCGTCTTATCTGGACTCTTGTATTATAGTCCCCAGCTTCTAACGTGGCTTTTTGGGGTTTTTTTTTTATTAAAAAACATACTTTAACTCTTTTGCACATCTGCACAGGGGCGTAGCTACCAAGGGGCTAGGCGGGGCAGTGCCCCGGGGCCCTCAAGCTCAGGGGGCCCCCGAACCGTGTATCGAATTCTAGGGGGGGGGGGGTGCCACCCATGCTAGCTACGCCACAATAAGCAGTTTACATAGGTGTGGGGTCCCATTTTTTTATTTGCCCCAGGGCCCTTGGTTACCTAGCTACGCCACTGCATCTGCAGTATATATGACCCTATTAAATTCCATCGGAATCTTAATTTAGTTTTAAACTTTTAGAACTACTTCCAACTTTTAATCTTATTTCAAGGTACAGTACAGATATGAGACAGACCATACAACTGAAAAATATGACAAATATTGAAACATTATACCATTCGGAAAGAGAAATCTTATAATTTGACTGCAAATTGGTACCTCTATATCAACTGTCTGACTATGGAAATTAGATGCTATCGTAGTTTCACCTTCAGGCACTCAGTTGTACTATCCAGTACAACAATATTTTGTACACTATTTTACTTTTTAAGCCTCAAATTTTAGGAAAAGTAAATATTGTTCCAAAGGTACTTAAATCCAATCCAATAAAATCTGTCTCTTTCCATTTCTTCAAGTACTCATCCATTTAAATAAATAAGTAAATATCACTGGACAATTTTACACCAATCACCTAGTCCCAAAGTAGGCAATTTAATGCCTGTGTTATGGGTACTAGACAACGGATAAACATACTTATATATTGATAAACATCCAAGACTCGAAAGCAAATATTCGTATTCATCATACAAACATCTGCCCCGACCGGGGATCGAACCCGGGACCTTAAGCTTCACAGTCAGGTTCTCTAACCGCTGGGCTATCCGGCCGTCACAACAAATAACTTTATACAACTAACTTTATTTATACAAATAACTTTTTTTCTGTCGGTTAACCTAAGAAGCATGGAAAAATATTTATTCTCACATGAAAATTGGCAACAAACACACACGCCACATCATCAACCGTGTAAAACCACTGTAATTACGGCGTTTCCTGTCGGAAAAATGTTGAATACGTTTCAAGAAATTGTCAGTGTAATCATGATCATAATATTTTTTGCATCTAAAATGAATCATCTATGCCCCATCTAAACAGAATGACGTAGGACCAAAAGGTTGAATAACCTTAGCGTACCGATTGTTTAGTATCAAAGCATGTCTATTGCTCACCTTGATACCAGAAAGAGTTTTTCTAATCTAGAATTATCTACAGCAAAAATATGTATCTTTTACTCCATTAATCGCGCCTTTTATGGGCAAAAGATTAAATATTAGAGGACTTGTAATAAGAAATGAATGAATGGGATAATAGAGACGAAATATTTGTTTTAGTTTAAGTACTCTTGTGTGACTCTCATGCCTCATGTTCAGTGAAAATAGTACAATTATTCATGGAACAAAGATATCTTTATGTAAAGCTGCGATTTTTTGTTGTCGATTGTTGTTTGGTATCGATTTTGGACAAATGACATGAGTGTTTTGAGTTTGATGTTCAGACTATCATCTGAAACGCACTTCAGATGTAAAAACGAAATATGACCTTGGCTGAAGTAGGGTATAGATAATGCGCTGCCTAGCCTAACCACCCACTCGGAGCCTCGCGGTACCTGCGCCGTCGCGGCGCCACCAGCTACCTCTGTTAGCTCTATCACCGCTATGACGTCGCGCGATGACGATACAATTACTTCAACCTTACACTTGATGTAATATCAAAGTTCAATGTTATAAAATCAATACCCGGACCGTCAACAATTATTGATGAAAATTGTTCGGGATCACCGATAGGAATGAAACAAACTACATCAGGTATATTCAGCCCGTTTAGTTTACTTGGTCAGACATGATTCCAATGAGGGAATACAATGGAACGAGGTCAATCAAATAATTTAATGCTACTAAATAAACGCCACATTTAGTCACGTGTTTCCCCAAAATTTAAACTTTACATCCGTGACTTTTGTCCGACTTTCACTTCTTAAAGTAGCGCGAAGTCCTTATTGCATTCTTTTCAACTCTACTTTTGATATACGTATTTTCGATGCTTAGAAAACTTCAGTTCCCTTACAAGTACAAAAATAGTTTACTAGATGCGTGTTTTATGGGTGTGTTGAAATTAAAGTTTTCCATTCATCTGAATATTTTCGTTATCAACATTAATAGGTAGGTACTGGATAAATCTTGTGTCACAGTCAATTATGTAATCCATAATTATGTAATGGTTGGGTACCTACATACTATATAGATAAAATAGCCTATTAAAAATATTGTGAAATAGCTACCATACCAGTAGACTTCCATTTGTTATGGTTATCGCATACGGGATTTAGTTAGATAACGTGTTAGATAGGGTGAAGTTTTAAACGTGATACAACTTATGCTATAGACCGATAGGTACTTAAAAGATGGTAAACAATCTTGACATGTCTTTTTATTGAGATACACAGTCTAAAAATGAAAATCGTTACAATATACAATTCAATTATGAAAGTAAATGATTTTTTCGTACCTAAATTGTAAAATGTAAAGATTTTGATTTATAAAGTGTATGTTTAAATAAAAAGACACGTCAAGATTGTTTACCATCTTTTAAGTACCTATCGGTCTCTAGTATAAAGAATATGATTTAGTATCGTAAATAGACCGCGTTTAGCTGTTTAGCGGTCATTTTATTGTAATTTAACTGTTAGTTATTTAGTTTATGAACGGAAATTTCCTAAATAATCTCGTGGAATTACTACGAACAATGCACAATTTTAAACAAAAATCAACAAATGTTAGTAGCATCACTTTCAAGGAAACTTTACCGAGTTCGCGCACCGCTTTAACCTGGAAAAGTGCGATATGCAAAGAATCTTGCGTCTAACTTGCCGGGGATTATAGATGGATTTTCCCACTAATGTGACTTAATTTGAAAGCAGTTTAGTTACCTGCAAATACAATCATTTAATAAAAGATATACCTACATACATCCATCACTGACTGACCGGTTACGATCATAATCTATTTCGGTGTTTCGTTCTACTATACAAGGCATTTACATACCATTTTAAATTGCAGTGTACTATACAATGCCCAGACGACGTATTAAATCGCACTTCGCGTGACAACAATTAGTGTTTTAATTGCTAAGTGCACAATCGACATGAAGGAAGAAAGGCAGAAGTTAGAGGACTCTTTTAGCTCATTTAGGCGGAAGAGAACGAAGTGCTTTGAGAAGTTAGCTCTGAAGACAAATGCACCGCGTGTCTCGTTACTAAAAATAACCGAGTAGTTACATATTTAGCGGCCCACAATGAATTAGGGTACTTGTTCAACCGGTCACCAGCACGAGGTAGCAAATTCTTGATATATTAAAACTTTTAGACATCTAAATTCAATAAATGGATATTAAAACTATTCAAATACATATAGGTATACACCATGGCTTCTCTCTGTGGGGTAGGCAAAGCAGACACAAAAGAGTGCAAACGTTTGAACTCTGTCGTCCTAATCGTTTTTCCCTCTTTCTTCTCTTTAACCGTTTCTAAACAAAATTAAAATAAAATTCATGCTGGTCACGTTGAGGTTTGCCCCGAAATACCCTGTAATTAGGGGTTTAGAGGATGAAGAGAGCTAGCAACACTGGAAACTGGAAATGAATGAACGATTTTTTTTTACGTTAAGTTTGGTGTACACGCGGTGCTTCCCTCTCGTTCCTGCACATTGGGTAGTTATGTTAGTTATAGGAGACATGAAGAGGGAAGTGAAAGGTCAAAAGGGCGCCAAATGAAAGTAGTACGGAAAGTATGTACAGAAATGGTACTTACATCTTGATGTGTCTTGTAAAAACAGTTCTCTTAAATTTCTTTGTCTTTTCGATTCGCATAGAACAACAATTATTCTTAAGCACAGTGGCCTGCTTGTGCGACAGCTTGGGAACTGGCTCGTATTGCAACGTGTTTACCAAAATCTTGGATTGTTTGTTGCAGTAGACGTAGCTCATGATAATCACTTCCTCGACTTTTCTTCTTTACTTTCGTATCTATGTTTTATTTTCAGCGACAAAAACACACGGGCGGTGGTCTTATAACTTCTGTTAATAAGACCGAATTTAAGAAAAAATAAAGTATCTCGACAACCAGAATTAGTACAAATTAATTTCAGTAATCGGAAATTGGTAAAATATTTTGCGGAATGTATGTCGCTTCTGTAGATTAATATCTTTCAGTTGAAAAAATATTCCGATGCAACAAAATAAATAACAATAAAATTATCAATGCAAAATATTGCTTAATTTAAATCGTGAATTATTGATCAGTTAAAGGAAAACGCGTGCACTTTGCTCGAAACTCTGATGAAGAATGACGCAAGCAGGCTTCTACGTTAAGGTACCGGGCCGGAATATCCTGCTAATCAGGCAGATAGAACAGAGTCTTTTCTTCTCTCCGTACTTTTGGCTGATGCAACAATACCATTCCGTTTTACGCGTCAATGTTCTTTAGCTTACACAGCGTAATAAATTCAAATTCAACTTTCGCGTCTATTTTGCACCAAAAGTAATACTGTTAATTTAATTTATTACGTGCACTTATTAAAAAATATTATCATGACTTTTCTAGGTTAACATTAACTTTATTAAAAAAGCGTAGTGTGCGTACAATGAAATACGAAGTCAAAGCGATCACATTTGGTTTGACGCGACGTTCGTTTTCTTTCCTTATTTTCTCGGAAAACGTTACTCTTAAATAGACTTTATGCTGATATGATTTGGTCCGTTTTGTGATGAAATTTTGAATAAAAATTGGTGTCAAATTAATTTTTTGTCTTCTCGGGATTGATGACGTCATTGTTGCCACTGGGACATTTGTGCATCTCTTTCTAACATTAGAGGTTGTTCATGTTTCTATCTCCTTTTTTCACGTTGTTGTTGTTTCGTCATTAGAAACTTAAACAATACTGTGTGCAAAATATTTACACGTGAAATTTTCATAATTGGCGACAAAGATGATCTAATTTTATTCTTGCATTTTAACCAAGTTTCAGGATGGACGTTTATGCACGAACTTGCAGAGATGATGCAACTTTAGCGAATATGAAGCGAGACTAATAGAGTATCCAGAAGGGGAACTGGGACATTGGGAGTGTTGTTCAGAAGGAAAGGTATTGTATTGTATTGTATGTCGTATGACTCTTTATTGCATTTAAAATAATTAGATGAAACAATTTTACGGAAAAACAGCCTTATGTAAAAAGTCGAACTTATCCCCGAGGGGATCTCTTCCAGTTAATCTTCAGTTAGGGTATGCGTCTTTATCAATGAAACTTGCAGGATAGTCACAGAACAGAATAGTAACATTTCTGTGGTAAGTATAGTGAAGTTGTCGGCAAAAAACTTGGCCAGATTTTAGGTGGTAGCTGGTAAGGGTAAGTTCCCGCATAGCTTTAACATAAAAAAAAACGATGTATGTAAACTTACTCCAACCATTTAAAATGAGTTTTGCCTACCTCTATAACGCACTTCGCATTCATTAAATATCTACCATTTAAGCATTAGTTGAAGGTTCACAAAGATGTTGACTTTCTGATATTTTGATTTTTAAACAAATTTTAACAGTTTTTTAGTTTTTACGGTTTAAAAGGTCGTGGGTAGAAAGGTGCAAAATGAAGGGTCTCTCTATAACTACGTACTCTATAATTAAATTATGTTAGATCTTGTTTTCTACGACTAAGGATCTTTAGTAGAAAATTTTACTGATCATTATTAAACTAAAAAACTGTTAACATGACATTACATTATATCTAGAGTAAAATATAAACCCGTATTCCCAAGAGAGGTAGGCAGAGCACATTAATTCAAAATTCCAGTGCCACGTTTAGCAATTTCAGGGTAATTCGATGGTAAAACATGATATTGTAGTAAGAGGTTGCTAGCCCATCGCCTACAATACACTAAAGTGCCATTATTTAACTTTGTGGTTTATATTTGGGATTTAGATAATGATAATCGAAACGTTTTGTGTGCTCTGCCTACCCCTATTGGGAATACAGACGTGATGTGTGTGTGTGTGTGTGTGTGTGTGTGTGTGTGTGTGTGTGTGTGTGTGTGTATTCGAAAGATTTTCTAGAAGTTAAGTGTGTTTGTTGAATTACCGATAGTATGTAGTAACCCTATCTTCCCTTTCGCGAAATAAGATAGATGGAAAATTCCAGTCTGAGCTCAGATTAATTTTAGTATTTTTTCGACAAACGTGTAGCTAAGAGTAGTTAAGTAAAATAAGATTTGCATTTAATTATTTAAATGCGTAGCAGTCTTCTCCGTTGTAATTGCATTGCAAAAAGCACAAAAAAATGTTTTTTTTAAGGGACATCTTACATCTTAATTATCTTGATTAGATGATAAGGTACTTTCTGAAATCGTTTCAGCCGGCTTGGCGCGGTAATGTGCGTATGCTGAATTAGTCGCGTCGTCTCGTCTTGCGCGAGATAGACGCGAGATGGACTACCTGTCCATTTCTGACACCTGTAGTTAGACCGTGACAGATATAGTCTATCTTGCGCGTGATTTATCTCGCATGTTGACATGCTAGAACGCAACAATAAACGAGGAAAAATATTTTCCCTTCTGGCAACTTTGATTAATGGCTGTCAATGGATGGAGCTGTCAACTCTCATGGATCTGACACTCTGAGCATTGTTATTTATATTATTTCCGTCGTACTTTAAATACAATTATTGTACAATATCACGCGTCTATAGATCTTAAATAATATGGTACAAGTTATCGTGCTTGATGATCGGGCATTGTAGTTGTGTTCCACAGTGTGTATAAGCATTTTAGCTGAATCTGCAAATAGAGGTAAGCAGTTTCTCTCAGCTGTATCAAGATGTCGCATGTTATTGATGTTATCATGCTAAAGTAGGTGTATTTTGAAACATATGTTCTCTGGTAAGATCTCCGCGGTGTAATAACCGATGTAGAGGACTTTGGAAAATAGCTATTGAAACCTCTTCAAAATGACCTTGAGTAAATCTGTACGGTTCAGAACCGTTTTGCTAGTTATAGATAGAGCTAATGTTCGTCGCTAGACCTGTCTGCTGCCCTTGATTCCAGTTTAGTTCCTAACTACATTCAATATACACATACTTTTTTTTCTGTAAACTTGTAAGAATAACATGCAAATACCTTGTGTACATTCTGTTAGACAAACATGCTCTTGTGCCATTACTATCAATATAAATAAGTTTAGGTGAGTTCTACTCTATATTAAGTGCATGCTCATAGAAAAATGCCATTCTGGTGTAAGTTTAGCTAATCCTAACTAACTAATCATGAGGTTCAATACTTGTTGATGTTTTGTGGAAAAAGGTAATTAGTTTTAATGCTAGAAAGTATGTATATGCTTGTGAAATGATTAGAAAATACATTTTCTTTACTTAACAAAGTTTTTGCACATTTTGTACATGATCTGGCTAAGTCAAATCTAATCTACTTTAAGATCTCACTTTTTTTTATTGCAGTAATTCTTATAAGTATCCAATAAAGCAATGAAATAGAGTTTAATACTTGTTCTTAATGTTATTTTGTTCCAATACAAATTTGGATTTTGCAGAGAACTTTGCACTCATTTAGGTCTCCATTCTTTTGGTGGTGAAGCTAGGGATGTCGGAAATGAAATAAAATATTGATATATCAATATATCAATATTTTTGAAAATATCAATATCGGCTCCGATATTTTTATTTAAATATATCGATATTTCGGTATGATACAAAAAAAATTGGTTTAATTGACTTCAGTCATCTCATACTCTGTATTTTAACAGTTAAGGTAAAATAACCAATGCTCGACGCCTCAACGTCCAGTAGATGACACCCATCTGTTGAGCAGCAAATTAAGTCAACCACACAAAAACTAAAAAATATCATTTTTGATACAATTTCGATCTGGAATATTTTATATCGATATATCGTTATAAAATATATCGCCCAAAAATATCGATAATTTCAATAAGTTAAATTGATATATCGATATTTTTTCAACAAGCCTAGGTGAAGCCCACAACTGAACAAAATTTTTGTATTTAACTTAGCTCTCCTTTTTTACATTTTCATGTTTGGTGAGATAAAATAACACAAGAGCTTTTAACATGTTTGGTAGCGGTGGTACCCAACTCATAAAATTTAGTAAAATTACTGAAGTACTGGATTATTTCTATATTCATATAAATTATAGTGGTAGTATAGTACTATCTTAAATAGCAAACTACCCATTTTATGGCAATACCTGTTACTGCTAGTAAATGGAATCAGGGCCAGCTTTCCTGGAGAAATTCTCATACTAGCATTTCATGTGCAATGCAATCTGGTTACATTCTATTAAATGTATTTTAAATTTCATGTGGATCACGCAAACTCCTTTATGTCTTATGTCCTCTTTGCAATAGTACTGACTGATGATCTCATACTTTTCTTAGTGGAGTGTCATGGGGGAGTGAATATAGTTCTGAGTAGCCCCTTATTAGAGGATGCAATACAGTTGCACAAATTTGTTGGGCACAAAGAATATTGTCCCCAAAGTTCCCTATGAGGCTGGCATAGTCACCCTAAGCTTACTTTAGCCTCATCAAATAAAAGATTAAAAAATAATAATAATCTATCTATCCTCCTGACGACCAGCGCACATACAGGTATTTGCACGATCTACGCGGCCAAAAGTCCCAAAATCAAAATAATAATAATCCTCACAAAAACGAGTTCTTCGAACAAAGCAGGGATCTGGCTATAATACCCCCACCTTTTCTACCTGCTACCTCCCACCCCGCGCCCGTAGCTTCAGTCGAAATCTAACCGTTTCACGTAGTGCACTTGTTGTTCTCGGCGCTCTATTCTAACGCTAAAGTTCCGGAGTGATTTTTTATGTTATCA
>BHDV01008978.1:84321-100170 GCA_005406045.1 Adoxophyes honmai | reverse complement strand
GAAGTCAAGATTTTACATTCAGTAAACAGAATACTTTCAAAATATTGCTAACTTGAAGTCGGTTTTTTTTTGTTTAAAATTATTAGAAAAACAATAGTAGTATAAGGTAAAGTCATCGCTAATGGACATAGAACCAGTAATGGACAATGACTCTTATTTACTACCCACCAAGTAAAAGTCATTTATTTTACAACAATCAATTCACAACTCTATGGTCTTTAAATTATGAATGAAGTGTCCATCACTGGTGCTTGTCAACTTAAACCGTCCATAACTGGTGCCGTTACACCTATGACGCGTAAGTATTCTATTAATTTAGGTTTATTGGTACTAGCAAACAAAAATAAAACAATATGGTATTAAGTTACTAGATAGTTTCGTCTCGGATATTGAAAACTGAATTAATTGGTTGCGTGCCAACCTGGGCTCACTGGTTTGCCATCCCATCCCTGGCATACAACTAGCCACGATTTTAGAGAGAGAGAGAGAGAGAGAGAGAGCATCGCTTTTACCTGGAAACAGCGCGGCGCGAACTTTCTCTCTATCTAAAATCGTGCCAAGTTGTATGCCGAATAGTATACGTATACACCTGAACTTGATTCATAATTCAAAATGCAAAACTTTATTTATGCAAATAGGCTAATAAGAGCACTTTTATACGTCATTTTGGAGTCTACCAGCGCCTCGGATAGACCATCATTGCCAATAATGCGCTGCAAGAAACGGGGCACAAAGTTTTTTTTTTTTTCATCTCTTCCAGTTTTACCTTTGGATTCCAGAGAAAAAATCAAATACAAATTTTGAAACCAACAGAGTATAGATAAGTACAGAGGCACCCTCCTATGACTTTATCTAGATCTCGGTCAAATCGTCACAAGATGATTGGCAAAAATTGTTTTCTTTATGTTACATCATGTGCCCTCTGACACAAGATAAGAGTTTGTTTTTGTTTTAGCCGAGGCAATGACATTCTCTATGGAAGTGTGTTTTACCTGGACTAACAATCAAAGAAGGCTGGTGAAATATTACTACACTACTTATTTGCATTGCTAACTGGAGTCATGTTTAATGTTTTTTTTTTTTGTTGTCTTATAGTATCTTTCATTGTTCTTTAAAGATATTTCATTAGCCTTTAATGTGTTTCAATTAACAATTTTAGTTGAGTTATTGTTGCTGTTGACGTCTTGCTGCATGATTTGAGTTGTGGCATATTAAAATACAATGAAACAGTATTATGTCACAGATTAATAAATCATATTGATTTTTTTAATTACAAAATATAACAATCTTAGAAACAACCTCTCTGGTTACTAACAATATCCATCTTTGTATCAGATGCTTATTTTTAGTTTGTGAATGTCTTTCTTAAAGTTGTATCTTATAATTATTACGTTGTAACGTCACGTTGATCGAAGTGTTTTCCGTAAATTTATCATTAACAGCGCAGTGTGCAGTTCTCTATTCGGGCTAAAAAGATACGCTTATTTACAATAATATATTAAGGTTTAATTGTACATCACTTCACTCGGTGGTTTAAGATCTCTCGACGAAAGTAGTGGGGGTAATCGGCGCATCGGGGGCAACGCGGGGAGGTGAAGTGCTACTGATCTACCAATAACGTATCTACCGCATCGTCATACCGCATCAACCAAAAATTGGTTACTGCGCATACCCCTTCTACTTTTTCCGAGCGATCTTAAGTCACCACAACCTGTAGGTATGCGAATCATTGACTCATTCCTTTGTTTAGTTCAGCGTGAAATTGGTTTGCAAAAAAGGTTAACACCGATAAATGTTTTTATGCATGCATGTTTCTCACAAAAGACACCTGGCAACAATGGTCCGAACTAGGCCACATCTCGTAACTAAACACGAACTTCGAGTCCGAGCAATTAGTTCAGACATTGTACGCTAGATGGTGTCATTTGTGACAGCCAAGATTACAACAGGGCGACTTGTATCATTCTCAAAAACCGCTGGTACAGACCGGACGTACCATTACCCGTCTCCACAAACCATTACAACTGCCATTATAAATCGAACAATGTTTGTAAAACTATTACATTCGTGCGTATTTTCGTTTCCAGATGCGAATACTCCAACATGTTCACGGCAAGCGCGAGCGTAGCTCTGTTCGGACTCACGGTTTTCTACAGCGTCGCCATCTTTGGGTTGTACCTCTCAGACACATTCCACTTCGAAAGGCGGCCTGCCCAGCCCGTGCCTAACAACTAGTCTTCAGCCGGCTGGTAGCTTGTTGCTATCGGAGTACGATTGTAGAGTAAATCCCTAGAGAGCGTGAAAACTGCAGTAGAGTACCAGAAATATAAGCCACATCAATGCCTGCGCAAAATGAATTACTTGAATATGTTTTAGCCAATCATAATGCAGCAACATTGCGCGGGAAAAAATTTATCACCCATTGGCTAATACTGTGCGCCTTGCCTGGCGAGATGAGCAAGAAATAAAATTTCATCTGTTATTGCATATTATACCTACCTTATGCTAAAAGCTATAAGGTTTTTATTTAATTGGTCATGCATTAGATTTCATTCGCTAATTGCCTACATAACTTATATTTGTGGTACACCTGTAGCACGCTGAGTATACCACACACAAAGAAAAAGCCCTTTAACCTGACATGTAAAAGAGACGGCTATATCACGTGACAAATGCTAGCGTGTAGCCTGTTAATTCAAGGCCTGGCAGTCAGCAACAAAATTATACCTTAATGTCGAGACAATAAGAGCTTGTATGCATTTTTTTGGCGCTCTGTGTGGATAACTTTGTTGCTAGTGCGGTCTGGATGAAAGCGGTTCAAACCGGCTCAAAAGTGGAAAATCTTAGCCGGGTTTACTTTGCCCCGTTAGTTCTGTGGGATATTTACTCTGTGATCGGATTGTGAAGAATTTTTCGTATTTCGAACACTTGCCGTTGAAAGAAACACTATTTGCTAGAACTTGACATAGTGCAAGTAATTATACGTGTTGTGTGACGATTCAAAACGATTTGTTTTTGTTTAATGACTACAACAATCAGAATAGACAATTTGAGTAAGTAGTGTGCAATGATGCTAAAACGGTGAGTTTCGACATACGAAAAATGAGTTACGCAGTTTTGTCTAAATTATGGATCTATCGTATTTATTCATCGCAACGGGGTCTTTATGTTAGAGCTTAGTCTGCAGTAGTGGATACTAACAGGAAATAGGCCATCAACTTAGTTATGTTAACGAATAGTCAAAATGGATCTCGAGGACCCTTGATTGAACTCTATTTATGTAACTACGGTTTTTGCCAAGACAAGGTTTAAGGTAGACGCGTCTCCTTGCACAAATGGTTTACAATTACATACCACGCGAGCTAGCTAGGGATGGCAAGTGTAACAGTAATACTGAATATGTCTAAAGCTACTTAGTTCTACCGTCCAAATGCTGAAAATTCCGTACCTACAGGTAACTTGCACCCGATATAAGCTCTATATTAGCGAGGGTTAAATAACAGGTACATCAACTTTAATCAACTTTATCCGCGTACATTGTTATTTTCTCGCTAAGGCTACGTGCGCACATGCGGGGGGCTTGCCTAGAGCCTAGTGGGTTGCCTCGAGGTTCGTGGCAAAATACAAGATGTCGATACACGCTAAGCGCCAAGCGCACAGTCCAACAGGCCGCGGACATTCTAGAACAGGGTTCCCAAACTGAGGACAAAAGGGTGCCATCAAGGCGATCCACTTGAATTGGCTGCCTATTTTTATTTATCTGGCTAGAGATTTCGATCACACGGGGTCGCAATTTTATTTATTTAACTAGCAACTAGCTGCTTGCTACTTTCTATTTTTGCGAGATTTCTAAATTTTCTCACCGTTTAAACCTTTCCTGGACTGCTATAAATATTTCAAGACTAAAATTAGCCAAATCGGTTTAGCTTTTCGCGAGTTTATTTATATAGATTTAGCAAATACTTGTACAGCATTGCAGTTTCAGTTTTTAACCAAACATCAAGCTACAATAATCCATAAACTAAAGACAAAGTATACATAACGTAAAAAATAGTCGATTATCTAACATCCAACTGCAATTTCCTGAGAGCGTCATAAGATTTGGAAGCCCTATTCTGGTGTTATATTGGGCACTAAGCAAGCCACCCGCCTGTGCGGCCGTAGCCTAACTGATTCACGTCATCTAGGCGATTTAATGTAAATATACACGTACCTACTAGATTATATACGAGATGTTTTGTATTAATTTAGATGTAAGATTGATTTAAATTTCATAATTATGAATTACAACACTCCCATTTCATCATGCGTGTGTGTAGATCGTTCACACGAGCCGCCCTCCATACCTTATTTTTTATGGTGGTGGAGTGTGGCACAAGATAACAGATCTATAAAGGTACAAATTGAAACCTGACCACTGACAGTTAACAACACAAGATAATGACGAGTCGCACAATATCGCAACGTGTCTGCGGTTGTCTGTTGGGTCCCAAGTTGTACCTCAACCGTGTTTGCACTGTACATACCAAATAAATGGGGATCGCGATCGTTTAGGCTTACAAGTCCCTGCTGTCCGCTGGATCGCCCGGGTAGCTCCGATATCGGTTTCTTGTGCTAAATTTTCATTGTTATTTACTTTTTAAGATCATTCATGATTATTCAAATAAAATATTGAATCACTGACTCTTCTTTTCCTTTGATTTACCCAGTTTACCAAAGTTTAGCCTTTTGCTTAAGAACTATTTCAACATTTTTCTTTTTTTTCACTGCTGAGCAAATTACATATTCAAATAAAAAATACATATTTCCAAAATACTTTATGTAATTTTGTCGAAAGGCAAACACAAAATGCATCTTCATTTATACATATTTGCATATTTACAAATACAAAATACATGTTCAAAAGTATTTCAAATAAAAAATAATAATAATGAAAAAAAGACAGTTAAATACAAAAACGTATTTTTTATTTTCATCGGCCAATATTTTAAATACAAGTATGTATTTCAAATAAGTCACAATTCGGTATAAACATAAATAATACTTTCACTAAACATTAAGCTTCAAATGATTTAATATGCATTAAACTAAAAACAATTTTATGATAATGGTGCGGAAACGGAACCCTTCATGAGCGAGTCCGGCTCGCACTTAGCTTGTTTTCTTAACTAATATAATATACATATAGATTAATAGACTACATTCATCCCTGGAAAATGCCTAGTTCTCCAATTAATAATTATGCCTAAAGGGTTGAAGAGGGGTGAACGTATAGATGAGAAAAAAAATGGAACTAAGAAAAACAGCCTCTAAAGAGGAATAATAAATTTATTACCTACACGTTATAAATTCTAAACGTTATCCCTGAGGCGACGAAGGTAAGCAAGTAAAATTATTATTCTTACAGTTGTGACCACAAAACTTAAAACAATAAAATGTATTGTACAGTCAAGGAATTTGATAACTGTGGCACTTTGTACCTTTTCTTAAGAAATGTCACTGTGACATACCATACTATCTACTAATCGAAGCAATATGAAACAGGGATCGTTACCGGTATTACTAAAAACTAAAATATCTTCTTTAATTTGGAATTTTAGCTTGGTATTCCTAGATAGTATTTAGGTAAGCCTACAAAAGTACAACATAAAATGAAAAAAATGCAGTAACATACAGAAACAACTGAGATACCGAAATTGAATACCGGTATAAATGTATGAAAATAATACCGGTATTCAATCCCTGATATGAAACTCGTTATGAAAAGGTTCAAAGTGGCACAGGTATCAATTTCCTTGACTGTACATGTGTTTATAAGATTAATTTGTGGGATAGCTTAGCTACAAATAATCGGTAAATACTAAAATTAATTTATCGTTAACTTTCAATAGTGGAGGAATATTTTAGAATTGCTAAAAACAGGCAATACCTGCAATGTCATTTTAATATTTGGGAATAAAAATAGACTAGTGAAAAACTATTTAGGGACCATGAAACTAAGTGCAATGACCTGAAAATAAATTACAGTAACTTATGTAAACTTGCATCTCGCGTTACTCTGCACAGATACACGTCAATAAACTACCGTGTGGTGTCAGTTTTGAGCTACACCTCTCATTTCTTCCGTAGAAATAGGTATGTTATATTCATAAGCAATATTATATAATGTGCAGTTAACGGCATCTAACTTGGCAAGGTGGTCAGTAGATGTTGGGAACTGTACCATTACTAATCTAAGGAAATTCAACCCTTGCTAAAAGTGGCCTGTAACTTAAATAGTCAATAATTTGTTTCAAGTTTCATTTTCTCTGCACTTACATTGACATGTTTCGAATTGAATCACAAATTATCAACACAAGTCATACACTATAGAAGTTATAGAACCGCGTAACTGAGTCCTCGCCCGCGGGGTACAGGGGCGAGGGGCATGACGAACAAAGGGATTGCGAGAGGTGCGGGCGGCAAGCGCAAGTGCTAATAGCTACTTTATGAAAGGGACACATGAGATTTAGTTCTCAAGATGAGTAGAATAGTCGAAGTATCTTCGGACATAAAAATAATAATGAAAGGAACCAATTTTTTTAACGCATACGAACGTTTCTCCGTTCCCTTTCTCGTCGTGCCCCCGCGTCCCTGTACTGCGCGGGTGAGGGACCCAGTTACAAGGTTTGTCTATACATACTTCCATTAAAAAGTTCTGTGAAGGCAAGTTGTATACATACTTGAATCCTAATTATACTATACTTAACCCTTTAACAACAGACTAACAAACCAAAACAGTTATGTTGATAAAAAATCACATTTATTTTTCTAAAAGAAGAACACATAATATTTCACTATTTTTGTAAATTCAATCCCGAACGTTTAAAAATAGGGGCTTCGAAGATAGTACGAAAAATATTCAATTGTCAATAAAATAAATCTTGGAATACTCTCAATTATTCTTAATTTATTCGTTTGTTGCTTTGCCTGTAGTTAAATATACTGGCGCGAATTAAGTCACTGGCAGAAGCTAGTGAATTATAAAAGTCGTATGATAGCCATTTCATAAATAGTTGTATTTTTTATCAATATAAATAAAAATCGTTTTTTCATATTCAGAAGCACAAAAAAGAAAATTAAATATAGAAAATAAAGAAAAATTGGGGACAAATTGTTCACATAATTTTTATGATACCATTTCGTGACCGCCATCTAAGACTCTAAAAGAGTAAGACCAAAAGTAACGGAATGGTTTTTCTTTTCAGATCATTTTTTTTACTCAGGTATCGAATACGCTCTTGATTGAGAAAAGTCAAGAACTGTACAACTTTTTATAAAATGGCTCACGTGAGACCATTTATACATTTATGTTGAAAATACCGGACAACTTAACAAATTTCGGACGGATGTTTTGAAAGCGACAGTCGCTTTGCAACTCAATGCCACCTGTTCGTATAATAATTATAATATCCCTATGCAAACTAAAATTATAAATCCGAAAGTCACTCTCTCTATCTGTTTCTCTATTGCCTTTTCACGCTTCATGGGCTAAACCACACTACTTACTACCCCGTGCTCTCTTTGATAGGGTCAACATATGGACAGGGTTCAACTCATTAGTAATCTTAAAATACAGCGTGTATTAAATAGTCTCCAGATAATTACGATAAACTTGTTATCTACTTGCAGCCGGAGTTGCAGGCGACAGTCAAATGTCAAATTAATCATATCGCCCACTTATTTTCGAAACACAATTTTTAAACTCCAGTAAAGATATACCAACGATATACCAAAGATATAAGACAGGCAGACAGACAGACACAATGGAGAAATTTTCTTGTACTGTCTGCTACAGGCACATCCCTATATTCATTTTATCCACACATCAGCTTATTACAAAATGATATTCATATATTATCTGTAATTTTTCTATCTCTAGTAAGCTAAACCGGCGATAGGTTGAATATCGGGACCGGCCCTACAAAGTACAAAGATAGATGTGGATAATGTGACAATTAACTGAAAATCTCAAGTCAATGTCAACTTAAATTGGTACCGCTTATATTTAAACTTAAAATGTTAAAATTTTAGGAATGTACAAGGGCTCGGACGCGTTTTGCGGCGACGAGCCATTAAATTCGATACCCTCATCTCGGCGACTAATTCCTGAAAATAATAAAATAAAAAGTTAATGTACAATAGGGATGATGACAGGGTTAAAAATATATCATTCTAATTAGTCCGTAAGTTAGATTATAGAAAAAAATGAGACACATATTTTTTAGTTTATCAAATAATTCAACATCGACAAAGGTACAGAGTGGTACAGATCATCAAACTTTCTGAGTGGGGGCTCGTGAGGGCACGTTTGAGTAAAAATCGTACTCGAACGTGACGTCACACGAAACTTTTAGGCTCTGTATTATCGTCATTTTTTGTCTGTCAAATAAAAGAAAAAATATGGGGACAATATTTTTTCGTAATCTTTCTGACGGACTAAATAGTTTTTTCTAGTCATCTAGCCTATTATAAAATCAGGCCCTAAGGAACATACTCATCAAAATCATAAACAATTCAGGGCTTGATTACATAAACCTACCCAAGTAAGAATCCATGTTGTTTACCAATTGATTGAATGAAATAAGAAAAGGTAACAGACTGATACTATAGACATACATACATACATAGTACGATAGACAGACAGACAGTCAGTTACTTTATTACAATATCATAACTCTGCTTCATTTAAGATTATAATTTTAACAGTTAAATCCTCACACGTTTTTTAAAGAAAACCAAAACTTCACCACAAATTGTTGATACTGTTTGTATTGAGAACATTACAAGTTATAATTTATAACAAACAGTAAAAGAAGTGTGGTGTCGGGTTAGAATAGCACCTCCCCCTTTCTTCCCGTGGGTGTCGTAAGAGTCGACTTTGGGAAAGGGTTAGTGTATTGTGGGCGATGGGCTAGCAACCTGTCACCACAATATCACGTTTTACCATCTGGTTACCCTGAATTTGCTAGACGTGGCGCTGGATTTTTGAATCCATGTGCTCTGCCTACCCCTCATGGGAATACAGGCGTGAGAATATGTATGTATGTATGTTAGTGTCCGACCGAAATTTCGGTTTCGGTTTCGGTTTCGGCCAGTTTCGGCCAAAAAATCAAGTTTCGGCCCGAGTTTCGGTTTCGGCCAAAAACGGCCGAACCTTTCGGCCGCGCCGAAACTTACAACATTGTACCTTCGGGTTGCACTCGGCTAACGTCGGGCGCGCTCGGCAGTCTATGTTATGCACCTTACATAATAAAAAAAAGGTATGCTAAAATGATTATCACAGATGATCAATTTGTTGAAATTTTTCGGGTAACTCACGTTTAATAAAACGAGTTTAGCTCGACATGTTTCGGGCTAATTCGTAGACCTTCATCATCTTCATATATGGAGGGAATCGAGTTGTCTGAAAAGTGGATAGATAATATTTGGTTTGGCGCGGTGAATATTATTTGCAAATTGATGGAGTGGCCATGGGTTCACCGATAGCTCCTGTCACTGCCAATATTTTTATGGAGTGGTTGGAGGATAAACAACGCTCCTGTGGTTCCTAGATATTAGTGGCGATACGTGGATGACATTTTTGCCATTGTGTCAAGAGATAGTTTGTCACAATTTACCAACTACCTTAACACGGTGCACGATAAGGTTAAGTTCACGGTGGAGATGGAAAGAGATGGGCATCTGCCATTTCTGGATGTTTTGGTTATGCGTAGACCTTGTGGGAGGTTGGAAACCACGGTATATCGTAAGCCAACTCATACTGATTGCTATTTGAGGGCAGATTCACACCACCATCCGTGTCATTTATCTTCTTTGCCCAGAACGTTGATAAATCGCGCCTTGAAAATTTTAGATCTTCGGTTTGTTGATCGTGAACTGGGTCACGTGAAGCGTGTCTTGGAGAGCAATGGGTACAACTGGAAGCAGTGCAACCGTGTTGTGAACGTGTCGGCTTCTCAGTGGCCGGAAGAGGCTGAGAGGTTACCAGTATACTTGCCGTATACTCGGTCGGTGCCTTCGAGTTGGAAGACGGTTTTGAATCTTCGTACTGCGTCAACAGCGAGTGTGGAGGTGCCTTTACAAAGTGATGTCGTTAGTGTTGCGTGTGACCCTATTTTTGACAATAATATAAATGACGATAATAACGAGGGTAGTCGTGTGCCAGTGTTAGTTTCGTCGCGCACGAGCAGACGCGCGAAGAGAACGGAGGCGCGCAGTGCGCGTTTGGCAGCAGCAGCCGCCGCGGCTCCTAGATGAAGGGCTACGAATTAGCCCGAAACATGTCAAGCTAAACTCGATTTATTAAACGTGACGTGAGTTATCCGAAAATTTTCAACATGAGTGAGTCGCACGGTAGTTTAATATTCAACGCTAACGCTAACTTCTAAAATAAGGGTATGATAAAACTAAAAAAAAATGTGAAATGAAGAAATAAAAATTTGAACTAGATCTAGTATTCCCTTTAAACTCAATAGGGTTTTTGAACATTTTTGAAATATACTTTTAATAAATTCTTCATTATGTAATAAACACGATATATTAGTATTTCCGGATTCTTGTCTGTATTAACAAAGAAAATAAATATTAAAGTTCAAATTCTCAAACTCACGCCAAAAACGCTGTTTGACGTCAAATGCAAGTAAACAAAGGCACCATACAAAGAAGCTGTCAAAATTGTCATGTCAAATTATCAATGTCCACTTTGACCACAGATACCTTTCATGGTATGTGACGTCATCAATCAATCGCAAGCGTTTCAGTCACAGATACATTATTAACGAATATTAGAAATTAATAGAACAAAATACTCTAAAAATGCATAGTATTTTGAACAAAAGAAAGTGAAATATGTTTAATTTTCCTATAATCTGTTAGGATGGCCACAAATTATAGTTTATTTTTACTGTTGTCAAAGACCCTATTCGCTGTTAATACAGGATAAAATGCACCAAATTTCAGTATTTTATGGAACTTTATACTTGACCACGTGAGTTTCGGTTTCGGTTTCGGTTTCGGCCGAAACTGAAGCCACTGCCGAACATTCGGTTTCGGTTTCGGTTTCGGCCGCAAAACCAGTTTCGGTCGGACACTAATGTATGTATGTAAAAGAAGACTCGATAACCCCGATATGGACATTCCATAACCAAATTAGCGACATTGAAGAGTACCCAAAACTGATGGGCATGTGTTGTGGAGTGGACACTGGACACTAATGAATGCGCAATGTAATGTAAAGCAAGAGGTAAGTATTTCACAATCTTGGCAAGTGGAACAAAGAGATCTCTACCTACGTCTATGGGAAGGGGGCGTGGCAGTATTGTATGTTTGTAGTAATAAGTGTCCATGCAATAATGGTATCGAGCTTTACCTTTGGATTCCTGAGTAAAAATTAAATTTTGTCACTTATAAGTCTTATCTTAAATGAAATATAGTACAGTGACATTTGCATTTAAGGTCACAGCACACAATATCAACTCGGAAAGGGATCGCCACAGTATCGCCTCGAGCCGTTCAGTATTGTTTGTATGAGACTCTCTATTGCAATGCAACGCACACTAATTGGAATCGTAACGTAACCGCCTCGCCTCGGAACAGGCTCCGAACCGCGATGCGGTGCGTGGTCAACTTGCAGTTCCCGCGCTTACGGCTCGTCGTCCCCGCGCTTACGTCTCTCCGTACGCGAGCTCACGTCTCTTCGTCCACCCTTGCCCCTGTCCTTGTCAGCCAGCAGTCGGCGAGCCGTAAGCGCGATGTCGCCTAGCCGTAGCTGAGTAGTCGTACAGGAGCTGCTGATACGCTTTGGTTACGTGCATACGTTGGGTTGAAGCCTGGGCGATGTCGAGGCGAAAGGCGCTACGGCGGCGATACCTTTCCGAGTTGATATGTGTGCTGTGACCTTTAAAACATTTAATGGCTGATGGCAAAATGTTTTGGAAACATACCCTTAAAATATTGTTGCTTGTGTTGACCGCCTCCAGACACCGCCGCACGTCAGCGGGGCGGCAGCGGGGCGCCGCGCGCCTTCGTTCGCGCGCCGGCGCCCGGGGCGTAATCGGCCGCACGTGGCAAACTGGGGGATGTACTTCAATAACAGGCAACGGGATGGGTTCATCGTTCACTTCTAACTGAAAGTAAAGTCCATTGTTTTTCTTCATTGTATAATCCTAAACATCAAAATTGCGTAGAATTTTTTTAGTGCGGGGAAATACTACAAAAAACCTTGCTTAGTTAGCCAGCAACTAGGTCTTCAGCATCTTGTAATCAGTCGGGCCACTATGAGCAGTTGTGTTGCAAGCAGGGATTGTTACCGGTATTACTAAAAACTAAAATATCTCCTTTAATTTGGAATTTTAGCTTGGTGTTCCTATATAGTATTTAGGTAAGCCTACAAAAGTACGACATTAAAAAAAAAATTGCAATAATATACAAAAACAACTGAGATACCGAAATTGAATACCGGTATAAATGCATGAAAATAATACCGGTATTCGACCCCTGGTTGCAAGACATAAGGCATACATGAGGACACACTAATGCTTACATGAACTTTAAACGCTGGCACTCTAGACACTATTTCTTGGCCAACCATTTAGTGAAAATATGGAACAGTTTATCTGAGGAAGTTATGAGTGCACCTACAGTGAACATGTTTAAAGATAGACTTTGGGTGCGTTCCGGTAGGCGCCCACAACGATTGTATCGCCCACTTCAGGGTTCCGGTTGGCGCCCGTGGTCGTTGCGAGCGAATCGTTTGACGTGACAGATGACGTCATTGCTCGCGACCACGTCGCGCCCACTTCGCCCGCAAAATGTTGGTGGGTCGGCGTGGGCTTTCACTTAAACGTCACCTGTCACGTGACACATGTCATCAGATTTTGATCAATTTACCGAATCTTATTCGTTTTCCGAAAAATGCTACCAATCCCTGAATCCCTGTTTAATTAAATTTTGCTCCAATTCATGCGAAATATTTACTAACAACCCCCAAACCTGCACGTTTTCTCTATGCCGCCATATTGGAAGCTCACGGCGCTCAAATTTTGCGTTCCACTTGAAACACTCGCCCACAACGCCCGCGGCGTTTTTTCCCAAGTGGAATGGTAGATTCTGCGGTCGTGGGTGTGAGCGTTGTGGGCCCCAGGTGGAACGCACCCTTGATAAGCATATAAAAAGCCATAACACAAGTGCACAATGATGTGCCTCTATCAGCATATGTTATTATGCTGTCTGTGCATCATTGTAAATAATAATAATAATGTTGAGTGAGCTCTGTTAGTATCTGTAAAGATTATACTTACAACTACTCCGCTTATCTCACTGATCTGTGTTTCGCACTCCACTCCAATGCCCCCACCACACTCCTGTTTGATTGTGCCCAATATTTTCAGCGAATTGTCACTTATTTCTGGTATGGGCACCCCATTACCAGTGCAGTTTTGAGCCATCCTGGCCCGTTCTGCATCGTCTCTGGCCTTTTTTTTAAGGTCTCTCCAAGTCTAAAAATAAAATAAAGCATATTGACAATGTGATTTTAAATAAAATTTACTTATTTTGGATGTATTCTTCAATCTGGCCTACTTCCATAACATAATGAGACATATACATTATGTTTAAGTGCATATCATCTCTAGGTTACATGCATACTTACTAGAGCTGTAACAAACCACATGTATTTGTCACTAAGTAACAGGTATCCCATCTAGTACAGAATAATGAAACATCACTCAATGAACCATTTTGTTACTTGCATTTATCATACTATTGGTGCCTACACTGTTTCAGTTCATTCACGCAATTACCTTATTTTGTTAATCACACTTATCGTGTATTATAATACAGTCAGCTGCAAAGAAAAGTAACCCCCTAAATAGTAAAGAAACATTGTATGGGTGGGGGTTACTTTTCTCTGCAGCTGTCCGTACTACTATGGGTCCCTCACTGTTTTGGTTCAAGCAAGTTCCATAGATTATGCACACAAATATGTATTTGTATTACACGCATTTGTCACAGTCTAGGTCCCTTGCATACTCCGTTTGTTGTGTTCATACATGTATCAAAATGATTGCATTTTGTTTGTTTCACATCAAGCTTGATTCATTACTCTGACATACCAAACCATGTTGTAGATTCAGGCAAGAGAAGTAACGAGTAGCGTAACTATACGAAAGTAACGAGTACTTTTTTCCATAGTAACGAATACATACAGGTACGCTTTTTCTAGTTACTTTTACATCTCTAATACTTACGTGTTTCCACTGGGAAACAGTCTTGGCCGGTCCCGCTTCCGCCAGCAATTGTTGCAGCTGAAGCCACTCATTTTCTAGTTCCTGGGCGCCGAGAGGACCATTAATTTGCCCGGAAGCTAACACTGGGTTAGTGGACATATAGTCCACTAACAATTTAATTTGAGCGCTTGTACTTCTTACACTGAAAAAGAATTTAGCCAATTATTATTTACCTAAAAATCCATCTACAACAAATTAATTAAAAGTTTGTACCATGCCAAGAATTGTTTTAAACTTATCTTCATCACAAAGATGCAAATATTGCAAATAAATCACGACAGTGTAACGTAACACAATGCTTCAAGTAATGACAGTATGAGAAAAAAAACATTAATTCATTGAAAAAAATATATTAATTTCAAAATGAACTTACATTTTGCCTCTTGGCGCCATGGCAGTGTGAGTAAATTATTTTAACTTTAGAAAAATGTATGTTGATGTTATTAGTTTTGATTTGACATCAATGTGACAGAAACAAGTATCACTGACAGGCTTGTCTCAAGCAAAAGCTAGGTCTCAAACTTCACTCGAAGAACCTCAGAACAATGAAAAGTATAAAAGCAACTGAAAATATATATTTAATTCACTTAGTCCCACAGGGCTAGTGATAGGTTAGAAAAGGATACACAGATGCGATCGGTTCAGTATCCATTGTTGTCATTTGTGACCAGTGGTGTGATACTGATACGGTGAGAGTTCCATATCGATAAATAATTTATTATCGATAAGTAATTTTTCGATAATTAAGTTTCAATCGTTGAAATAAAGCAGAACAAAACTTATTCAGATTCGATATTATACAGGTAAGTGAAATTAGATAACAGTTTTATTAGGCTCTAATGTACGAATCTTTTGAAAAGAAGGGTATGAAAATGAATGTTAGTAAAACGAAGGTTATGCTTATGGTGATAAAAAAGAACGACGAGATGACTGAATGTGTTATAACAATTGGAAACGAAAGGTTAGAACAAGTGAGAGAGTTTAGGTATTTAGGATGTATGTTCACGAGTGACGGTATGTACGATGAGGATATCGAAAGTAGAGTAAAAACGGGAAATAGAATAAATGGAACACTTCACTTCACTCCGTTGTGACTCGTCGGGACATTTCTGAATGCTCGTCTGGCTCTGGCTATTCACAACGGTGTGCTAATACCTACTTTGATGTATGGCAGCGAGAGTTGGGTGTGGCAGAAGAGACATGAAAGTAGAGTGAATGCAGTTGAGATGCGTTCTTTACGAAGCATGAGTGGTATCAAACGTACTGATAGGGTGCGTAATAGCGTGATTAGAGAGAAGTGCGGTCTGAAAGAGAGTATTGTAACAAGGGTAGAGAAAGGTATGCTGCGTTGGTTTAGGCACGTGGAGAGAATGGATGAAGCAAGGATATGTAAGCAAATTTGCAAGGGAAGTGTGTTAGGGCAAGTCGGTCGAGGGTGCCCTCGAAGCAGTGGCGGCGTAGCTAGCATGGGTAACACCCGGGGCGGATCAGGCAGATGTTGTAGGTGGCACCCCCCCCCCCC
>BHDV01008978.1:31561-69822 GCA_005406045.1 Adoxophyes honmai | reverse complement strand
GCCGCCGCCGCCCGCCGCGCCGCGCCCGCCCGCAGTGCGGCCCATGGTGAGTATGAGTACTAAATAATACTCCGACCTGACGTCATCTATCTCCCCCAAGATCTGATCCAGAAACTTTAACTTCATAGACATACGTACATACCGTCACGCCTCTTTCCCACATGGGTAGGCAGAGACCACTTTGTTCCACTTGCTACTATCCTGACATACCTCTTTTGCTTCATCCACGTTCATTAGTTTCTTCATACGTGCTCGCCGATTTCGGGTACTCTTGACCTGACCTGTTGCTAAAACGTTCGCGATTTGATCACGGAACGTCCGTCTAGGTCTTCCCCTCCCTACCCATCCATTCACTTCATAGACAACCCAGCTAAAGGCCGGTCGCAGAGCACAGCGAAATTCGAGTGTTGACCCGCTGCTATCTATCTCTGTCGCATGCGTACTGTAATATTGCCGTTCCGCTCGCACTTGAGAATGTGTCGCAAGGTAATAGATTCAGCTACCTGTTTTTTAATACTTTTAGACAACGATAGGTTTAATCTTTCGTGTGCGAGTTCCAATGCTAGATGTACAGGGTTTCTAATTACTAAACTATCTAGCCTCCATTTAAAATAAAATTTTGCTACTTTACATCTGGTGTAGTAGTTTTCATTAGTCGAAAGTGAATAACTGACTCATCTCTTTTGTATTATTGTTTTTATGCATGAAAATTTATGTCCGACCTTACACATCTAAAGTCAACGCCACCTTCGATCGGTCGATTGGTCAGTTCCGCGCGCCATAAGCGTCAGGATGGTCCTTACTTCATGTGTTGACGGTTTCCCGCAGGAGGTGGACGAGCCACTAGGGTTGGCAGAAGAGGCTCCGACGCCGGCCGCGGTGCCGGACAACACCACGCTGCTACAGAACGACGAGGAATCCTTCGCGCTCGCGCCCGTTGACGCCACCGTGCTTAAAGGTATTCAATAAAACACTTATAATGAAAATATTACATATAAAACTGAAAAGTAAAAAAAGAGTCATTGTCATATCATATCAATCGAAAGATGTCGACTGTTGAACTACAACTCGAGTCCTGGACAAACCCAGTAGCTAAAACTAAATTGCAATAAATCAGTGAACGGAAAAAGCAACATTCGACAAAAAATACCTAATGCACGACCACCAATTTTTTATCGACAGTGCCTGGCATCCTATTTGGCAAGGTTTTAAATAGTGCAGGGTAGGTTCGCTTTACCATAGAAAAAGCACTTACCTCCTCTACTTAAAACCTTTCTATTAGAGTCCAGGGACTGAACAAGTCAGTTTTTAGGATGCATTCTTATGAATCTGTGCTCATTAGACAGGACACAATTGACCTGGTTTCAAAATTGTCTAAACCACAGGCATAACAAAAACTAAACGCAAACGCAAGCTCATCGTGGACGAAGTGAAGAACATATCCGGCGAGGAGATGAAAAACCAGCTCAGCAACACTTCGGACATCGTGACGACGCTCGACCTGGCGCCGCCCACCCGCCGGCTCATGCACTGGAAGGAGACGGGGGGCGTGGAGAAGCTGTTCACACTGCCCGCTAGGCCGATACCTTCGAGGGTGCTGTTCAAGGTACGTGAGGTTTACATATAGAACAAACATATAGACTGTTTTTTCTAGGCAGTCAAAATAATAGAAACAATTAAATTAAGATAATGTCCGATTATTTTTATGGACTAATTATAGCATTTCATAATGACGAAAATAAATAGGTTAAGAGGTGGGGTTTGAACCACGCTCTTTTCAAGTGAACTACCCCTAACCCAACCATCTCATTGCCTCCATTTTTTGAACTAATATAAATCGCCCAAACATATTCCACCTTTTATTAATCTGTACAACTATATTGACGAACCAAAGGGATCACAGTGTGATTATATTGGTTTAACCGGTGCGTTTGTTATAGAAATACCAGCGAAATATGACGCTGCGTAACGAGAACGAAGACGGCGACGCGAAGTCTCCCGAGCACCCCGAGCCGAGCGTCGCGCGCCGCGGCCCGCGCAAGCGCCGTCACGAGGAGGTATCGCTCTCTCTTTTACTCTATTCACGAAAACACGGCTGTTTCTTCTTTCTTCGTCAGAAAATGGCAGGTAGACTATCCCGCGCGCGAGGCGACTAAGAGTGTGTTGACGTGCTAAGTTTACCAATGCGGGAAGCTGATAAATATATGAATGCATATTGCCTATTGGGGATGTAGGGGATTTAGCGGGAGATCCACGCCGCAGTTTAGGCTCCGCCTGCGAAACCACGTAAACGGTCTACGGCAGGCAGATAACAGTAGACAGAGAGCAATATTTTTACATCAAATTATGTCGGGGAGTGGACCTTCTGTTCTGTGTGGTTAGACTTTGCTCATAAACCAGCTCTAATCTGAAAGTCCCGCCGTTCCTTTTATGACAAATTTCATGATCCGAAGACTCTTCCTTAGCTGCGTAACTTTATACGCAATCTGTGAATTGTCGTGCATGAACCAAGTGTTATTTGCGCAGACCATCCAGCCGCCGGAGACGCCGGCGCCCACGCCCGCGGCCGACGTGGAGCCCCCGACCCCCGTGCCGCAGGAATACGAGCCTTCAGTCGGTAAGTACTTCATCCAACTAATCATAATTCGCATAATTCTCATTTGACATGTTCACTAGAATATATCATCGATGTAAAACTTGATACGATCGTAAATATAAACTCGGCGGCAAAAATGTTTGGCGAGAGGGATGAATGTGATTGGAGTCAGAAAAGTGTGTCAGAATAAAAGCGAATGGCGATCTGTTGTCTCTGTACAAAATCACCTTTATTCATTAAAATATTTTTTTGGCGCTGAGTGTATATTTGATTATTACACTTTTATCCTTTTACAACACCGCTGATACATTGAATTTAACTCTGAAATCATATTTTACGACTCTAGATTTAAAGCTCGCAATCATTATGTCAGTCACTTGCAAAACATCTTGGTAAGCTGTACTACTAAACGGTTGAGGTTCGTTCGCTCGTTTCCATCGTTGAGCGATGTGCTTTGTTCATCACATCACAGCACAAAAACTAATCAAAAATCAACAACGTCACAGTTAAAGTGTTCATGGTTTCTGCTTCTACTTCCATTGCAATCTTAAACATAATTTGGTGATGAGAGTATTAATCTGCTACTGTCGCACGCGCCAGTGTCTTCTGCGATTACTGCTATTCTATTTAACGATCATGTAATGGGGTGTTCAAGTAGTACGTAACGCAATTTGGGGGAGGGGGTCCTGTTAAACATTACGATGTGCGCTACATGGGCGGGAGGGAGGTCCAAACGACGTAACATTGTTTTTTAGTAAAAAGAAAAAAAAAACCAGGTTGGTAACCCTATATGTTTAGTTTAGAATTTGTGGGGAACCCCTCGATTGTATACGTCACTTTTTTTTTTTTTTTTCAAAAGTGATTACTCCTTTTCGTTTGTTTTACGGGGAATCCCTAGACAGTATTGTACCTACGTCAATATTTTGTTTGACATTGCTGTATTTGCAACTTTGCGCAGCATAACTTTTAGCTAAAAACACAGAACTATATCATACAGTTCAGTGCTAAAAATGGTCACGGGTGTTTTGTAACGTTCAGAAAGGGAAAGGAGGTACAGGAAAACAGGATACAGGGGAGAGGGGGGGTCGAAAAACTCCAAAAATTGCTATACGTAATACTTGAACGCTCCAAGAACCGCACATCAACTAACTAACCTAACTGGCGGGGCAGAGCCGGAGCGGGAGCCCTACGCGATGACGCCGCGCTCCGAGGTGGACGAGACCCCGCAGACCCCCGGTGAGACTAACACGCATCTCATATTAATATTACATATGTTTAAGTATTTATTGCACATAATATTTGACACGTGTACCATAAAAACTATACTTAAGACTCATGACTGAAGATGTCCTAAAATGGAAAGGTTATATCATGCACGTATTTGGTTGTATTTATAACTTAAACTTCAAGGATGATAGAAATGTGCGAGGGTCGCCCGATGGTAAATCTAGAATACTTATACTTTATTAAGCATTTTCGTATACTTTATTGTTCTCATAAACTAGCGTACAATCAGCTGAAATATCGTACAATACTTTATAACACGGGTTTTCAAACTTATTTTGTCTATTGCCCACTTTGAGAATAAACTATTTTAGCGCTCCCATTCTTTAGGCCTGTCTTTAAAGGGCCTGCAGAAGTGTCTGCAGCGCCCACAAGGGGGCATTGTCGCCCACTTGTTGGAATCAATGTTTTATTATAAAGTGTGGGTAGCAAATTTAACATTAAACTCCCGTGAGACTCACTCATCTTATAAAATACGGATAACTCGCGTTATAAATCGAGTTTATCTCGACATGTTTCGGACTAATTCCTAGATGAAGGGCTACGAATTAGTCCGAAACATGTCGAGCTAAACTCGATTTATAACGTGAGTTATCCGTATTTTATAAGATGTGTGGGTAGCAACCCTACTTACTATAGTTAAATTGTCTGCGGCAGGCATGCTGAGCGCGCTAGGCCCGCCATTGACGCCGGGCGCGCTGGGCCCGCTGACGCCGGGCACGCTGCTGCAGGGCGGCTTGACACCCGGCGCGCTGCCGCTCGGCGCGCTCACGCCAGGTCCGTATACACTTGTACTGGCGTAACATATGTTTGTAGCCTGAACTTGTGCGTTCGGTTGTATAACGTCCCCGTAAGTAATTTGACAGTTAAAGGAATAAAATTCAAACGGCGCGCGGGAATGACGCGCGGGTTGCGGGGGAAGGACCAACGGTCCTCGCGCCGTTTGAATTTATTCCAAATTTAAATTTCAAAGGATTTATGGGATGTTCGAGGGAAAAACGCTTATTTGAGTCATAATCTCTATAACAGACCCATAACTTGACCGGAAAACACAGGGTCGGAAGACATAAATGGTCATGGCTCCGGAATATCAGAAACTGAACAGTCACCAAGTCTGTGGAGTAGTTGTGGTGCGATTTAAGGAACTGACTGCCAAGTGCCAACCTTCAGTGATGAAGTAGCGCCATAAGAAGAAGAAAACATTTAACTCTGTCTTAACTTTACGTCTGCTTTAGAGATCCACATTTGCCGACAGCTTTGTAAACTTTTCGCTCTCCTAACTCATCACACTTACTTATTACTTTGGTGTCTAATAAAATACAGATGTGTGTACAGGAGGGCTCCAACATGGTGGTATGACGCCCGGGGGACTGCAGCATGGCGACGGAGACTTCGGCGGCGGCATGACGCCCGCGCACTTACACCACGGAGGTCAGTGCCCCCTTCAGCTCTTGCCCACTTCACCCATTACACTAAGTTTGTTCCTGACGATTGTAACACCCTCTGAACCGTTCTACCTAAGTCCTGTGGTCGCCGCGTGCGAATCGTTCGACGTCACAGATGACGTCAATGCTTGCGACCACATCGCGCCTACTTCGCCCGCAAAATGTACGTGGGTCGGAGTGGGCTTTCTCTAAAACGTCACCTGTCAGCAGGTGTCACATGTCATTAGAACTAGATGATGAATTTTCCGAGTCTCATTCGTTTTTTTTTAAATACAACCATAAATTCACGGGGATCCATGTTGAATTAAATTTTGCTTCAATCTATGAGAAATATTATTTACTGACAACCCTCAGTTGGTACAGTTGACATAACAGTAAAATAATCATACGCATGTATGTGCAGCCACAATGTGACTTGCAAAATTTACACAAAATTTTAACTCTGCCTAAGTACCACTGTTGATACTATATTGTATCCTGATACTGATACTATTTTGAACCTAACCTACACACAGTAATCGTTCTGATTTTGATCCTCATTCAAACTGAATTCCGGTTATGAAAATGTGCATGATGTAAACACTTTCCTTACTTAATGTTTTGAGTATGAGTGAGTGACATAAGGGCTTTGTCTGCAGGCATGACGCCGGGCCTGCTGGACGGCGGCATGACGCCGGGCGGGCTGGCGCACGGCGGCCTCACGCCTGCTGGATTGCACCACGCCGGGATGACGCCAGGTACCCACTACTACATATGGACAGTTTTACTTTCACGAGTGGCGTTGTGAAATTCTCCTAAAAAAACCCTACGTCGACGCTATGGGGGAGACGTGGCATGACTTGTATTCGGCCTATTCGGCCACTTTTTTTTGGCAGTCGGTATTAGGCTGAATAGTATGTACCGAACAGCAAATCATGGACAAAGAGGACACATCACATTACTCATGTTTGTATTTATGGCTAAATTACAATACATATGTATCATACATAGCCGTCACGCCTTATTCCCTGCGGGGTAGGGAATAAGGTAATTTAATAAGTAACATTCATCAATGGTAAGTTGTGATGGATAAAACTAGGTTTTCAGCATTTGATGGTAGCAAACTATTACGTTTTTAGTCATAAATAATACGAGGGAGACAGGTCACAATTTGTGTATCATTCTCTGCGCGCTCACTCGACAGATAAAAGACATGAAATATGATTAGTCAGATTTAAAACTTAAAATTAACCTTAACTTGAATAAGTAAATTTTATTGGTTCTTCACAAAAAGGCCAATATCGGAACCTTAGGAAACTGTAAAGAGAACAAATAAGTTAGTTTGTCTGTCTAAACTTTTATGCAGAAAATTACACTCAAACTTAGCGTTCCTTGGGTGTAATAGCATTATTGTGCTATAGCCCGTCTGTCGTTAACAAAACCTATCTACTTCACAGGCGGCCTAGACCACGGCGGTATGACGCCCGCCGGGTTACAACACGGTGGCATGACCCCCGCGGGCTTACAACACGGCGGCATGACACCCGCGGGGCTCCAACATGGAGGCATGACGCCCGTGGGCCTCCAGCACGGAGGGATGACACCCGTAGGGTTGCAACACGGAGGGATGACGCCGGCGGGTTTACAACACGGAGGAATGACCCCGGCGGGGTTACAGCATGGAGGGATGACGCCGGCCGGACTGCAACACGGCGGGATGACGCCTTCTGGTTAGTTCTTATTCTATTTTTAAATTGCTGTAGTTCTGTGTACGATGTGTCACCGGTTTGTTTGAGTTTAGCAGTAAAACAGCTTTAGTAACTTCTTACTATGGTAGCAATTGCTCACATCACATATAACGAGAATAGCACGAGCACGTACAGTCACGAGTTTTAATTTTTGACCCATTTCCGTTATTTTTTTAGAACATTCATAATGCAATATGGTCGAAACTTTAGTGCAATAATGTTGAATGTCAAGCTAAGACGAGACTGTTATAATGTAACCATAGGAACTCGCTGGATCGGCCATTGGCTAACCGAGCCTCGTTATAACCTAACCATGGCAACGTCCGCGTCATTGGTGAAGAGGTATGACATTTATGACATTGACTAACAGATAAAATATTAGCTCTAAATAGCGAAAGTTTGCTACACGATATTCAACCTTAAATGGGTCCCAAATTAAAGCTCGTGACTGTACATGTTCAAATACTTCCCCGCTTGCTTCATGTCTTGACATGAAGTTACTTGGAGGCTTAGGTTGTACAGTATTCCCAAGAAAATAAGTCATATCGGCTGTTACCGTCTGCGCCGAGAAGCGCAGAACAATATCCGAGAGTAGCCGGGCGAAAAAAAATATTTTATCATTGGTAGATCGAAGTTTTCCGCGCCACAAAACTGGTCTAATACGCAGGTAGAGCATTCTTTGTTTGGTAATACTGTAATGTATTGTATACAGGGCTCCAACACGGGATGCTGGGCCACGGGCTCGAGCCGCTCCCTATGATGCCGCAGCTGGGCGGCGAGGGCCCTCTGCTGGCGCGCGCGCCGCCGCCGCGCGACCTGCACGTGCCCATGGACCCGCTGCCGCTGCACGCGCTCACCGACCCGCCGCACTACCAGGTGAGGCTACTTGCCAAGTGGAACTATGACTTGGAAAGTTCATGCGAAAGTACACTCTTCGCAGATTGTAGTACTCATCAAGACAGCGTGTTACAGCTGGGGCGAGGGCCCGCTATACCAGGTGAGGCAACTTGCCAAGTGGAACCATGCCTTGTCAAGTTAATGCGAAAGTACAACGTCATGGCAGGTTATAGTGGTTATCAAGGTTTTTGGCAACTGCGACAAACGCTTGCTGTTACTGGCTTCTACTGACAAGGAAGGGTACCCAACTGTCCACCTCCGATTTGATTCATTTTGATATATGTTATAGAGTAGTCTAAAATAACGAACTAATTTTTTTTTTAGCTGCCCAAACTCAATCTGTTAGGAGAAAATGGCCGCCAAAGTGCTGAAAATTTACAAAACCTACTAATTTCCGTAGTGAGATAGATAGTGACGATAGATTGCTTCGATCCACACCTGGCTGAGGTGAAACCATCTTTAAACGTCATTATTTCAGCCATAAGACTGCCACTGCTGAACATAGGCCTCCCCTTTAGCCTTCTATAAGTACCTGTTGGAAGCGACCTCCAGCGTTTTCCGACGACCTTTATCAAGTCGTCTGTCCATCTTATAGGTGGACACATAATTCAGTTTTTTTTTTAAAAGATCAGACTGCCAATTGTTTTTTATTGTTATTTTTATTGTCTTTTCATGACCATTAGCAATGAGACCATGAACCAAGAAGTTTTTAAACTAAAAAAATTACCTTAAGAAAGTGAGTGTAGCGGCGAAATTTGTGAAATTTTGACATGTTTTTTTTTTATATAAAAAGCGAGTTTGTGGTGAAATGCCGAAACACCCCTCGAATATTTATTCATGTTCTTTGGCATAGTAACAAAACCAGTAATTAATTATCACTTTTTTTGAACAAATCTCACTACGGAAATTAGTAAGTTTTGTTAATTTTCAGCACTTTGGCGGCCATTTTCTCCTAACAGATTGAGTTTGGGCAGCTAAAAAAAAAAAAAGTCCGTTATTTTAGACTACTCTATAACATACATCAAAATGAATCAAATCGGAGGTGGACGGTTGGGTACCCTTCCTTGTGAGTGCTACACACGAATGAACAGAGGCTGTCTCCGATATAATATTGCAACTTTGCTAGACCGAAGGGCTGTGAGATCTCAACTTCACAGCCTTAATACTGTTCTTTCGACAGATTTTTTCCATTGTACCACTATTTATCATCCTTCTCCTGTGCTTATTCTCATTAACGCGTTTAAACAACATCATTGAACAATTTATTAGGCGTTACGCACATATGCCTTAACGAAAACTCTTCTTATTGTTGTTTTGTAAAACTAATTTTCATCTTTTGAAAGTTTTTTTTTTTTAATTTTAGCCTGGTATGCAAATGACCAACTTGGGATACGAGGACAACAATGGCCACCACAGTCCACAGCACGACTACGACTTACCGCCTAGTGTTGAAAATGTGAGTTGGATTTTTTTTTTACGTTTTTGTCAATTGGAATATCTGGGAAGCCCAAATCAAGTACTAAGAATCGAATAGAATTCATGTGACTTTAACATACACATCGCTTTATGTTCATGAAAAAAGATTTAAAGCCGCTTGGTTTGGTTTTAATCTGCTCAGATCGGCTCTGCCAAGATAACATCAACCGACTAGCATACAGGTATATTTTTTAGGTTCTGAGTTGGCAGGTATGATAGTGACAAGTTGCTAGACTTTCCTTAGTCGCACTTTCCTTGCGATATCCACAGCAAATATAGAAGAAAAGGAGATGTGTTAAGCGGGCCGCACACCAGCGATACAATTGTCTCTCCACAACTGTAGCGTCACATTTTAAATGCGACACATTTATCGCCCCCATACATTCCTACGTGAGCACGCACACCGAGGATACATTTGTAGCGGACACATTTTGTGGCGAGACGACATCCGCGCTACAATAAGTCAAGATCGAACCTGTTCGTTTTTTGTGTCACACATTGTGGCGACGTAAATGTTCGATGCGTGTAGCATGTAGCGCTGGTGTGCGGCCCGCTTTATTCTACACCCGACACGGCCATAAATCGAGAAATAGTCATGGTTTTTTTCAATGTAGCGTTTCGTGTGCGCTTTTAGGAATACAGCCGTGATGTTATGTCTTATTGTAACCCCTCACAGCCGGAGGAGGGTGAACGCGAGGCGGGCGAGACCGACGAGCAGTTCGAGGAGCGTGTGCTCAACCGGCGCGCCGCGCAGCTGTTCGCGGCCATGCGGCCCAAGCTCGCCGCCGGGCTCGGCCTGGACTTCAACGACCTCGCGCCGCGCCACAATAGCCGGAAACAGGTAAGGCTTGTTGCCCTATGGCACTATCAAATTGTGGTTCTGAGACACCCTCAATTGTCTTCATAATTGGAGGATTTTGTCATTTTTTGGGCGAGACTAAAGCCCGGTCGCAGAGCACAGCGAAATTCGGTTGACCCGCTGCTATCTACCTCTGTCGCACGCGTGCAGTAATGTTGCCCTCACGCTCGCACTTGAGCACGTGCGTCACACTGTGTTCCGCCACCGGCTTTTAGTTGCTCAAGGTAGTGTAGAACGGACTCGTGCTATTTAGTGGCAGATCTCCAACGCAGTGGACAGACCAAATTAGAATGACTTTCGATGGGCTCCTTCGCAAGTGCACAAGAGCAGCCATGAAAGAAGAAACTCCACTAACTCGTAACGACCACGACTACTCTGCCAAGAGTGCTACGACTGTGAAGAGGAACAAAATTGTGATTAGTCTAGAACAGCGGTTGATGCAAGCTGACAAAAAATTATAATTAGGAGATTTTAAAATTTGCTTTCTTTTTCAGGTGGCACAGAAGTTCTACAGTTTACTCGTGCTCAAAAAGCACCAAGTACTAAAGTTAACGCAAGAAGAAACATATGGACCTATTACTATTATGAAGGGTGCCCAGTTTGAGACGGAGGCGATTTAAATGCGATAATGTTATTTATATTAATTATAGTATAAAGAGGAATATCTAAATTAATATGTAAAAGAGGGTATAGCGAGGTATCAGTTATAGTGATGTTTATTGAAGTTGTTAACTTGAAGTTATAGACTTCACTCAGTACTAGATTGAGCCAAAAATAACGGGTGTATGTTGACCTTGCGGTCCGAGTCCACGGGATCCGTTTTAATTTTCTTAATTGACGGACCAAGTGAAAGCGGTGATCTCAGTAAAGTTGAAATACGATATATTATATTATACTACATATACAGTTGAGGAGCCCCGCGGACTCGGGCCGGGCGTCGCGCGAGAGTACGTTGATAGACAAGTGTAGGGAAATGCCTTATTTTGTTTTGCTCTAGGTTAAGTCAAATTATTGTAAAAATGTTTACAAATGATGTTTCAATTGCTTTTCAGTCGAAGATGATAGAGTTGCTGTTGTGAACGTATCTTGAATCCCAAAATTATGTAAGCGTGTATTTTTTGTACTGATCATGTCATTAAGAGAAATTTATTGTGCATATTTGCCGACTGCATCCATTCTCAAGGAAATGTAGGATGTGTAATGGTTTAGAACTATGGCAGCAAGATGCCGTATTGGAATTGTAAATTATTATAACGTAGTAAGTATTTTATGAGTAAGATTACTGTGCTTAAAAAGTTACACACGGAAGGGACTGTTTCGTGTTGCGAGTGATCCCACTTTATTTTACATAGTGACAGAAGTTTGATGTTTTTATTTTATACTAATCATGTGATAGATTTTGCGTGAATGTGAGAGTTGATTTTGTTTCTCTTATCAACAACCTTCTCCGCTCTTATATGTGCTAGAACTGATCAGTCCGCGCATCAAGTTGGCTTCTAGTAAACAAACTTATGGGCAGTCAATTACGTTTAGTTGCAGAGAAAAGTAACCCCTGGCAATGAATCATTGTATAACAGAGATGTTACTTTTTATGCAGCTGACTATATTAGCATCGCGTAATGCTTATTTGTTTGTAGTTGGTTGTGTTGACATTTTTTTTATTAAATCGTGTGTAACTTTTTTTAAGGTAGTGAATTAAAAAATATCTCCTAATATCGTAACCTGTGTTCAAAGTCTTCAACGACTGGTGCAGTGGACTTGGCGGTATCCAAAACTTGTGAGTATATTTCTTATATATGTACTTATATAATCGTGGAATAATATGACCATGCATTGGCTATAACGCACATCTTTTTGTTACTCTTTTCGGATTTGTGATCTTATCCCAGTGAATTTTCCCAGTTTGTTTTGTTACGTGATGCCATCTTTTATACATATTTTTTTGTATTAAGAAATAGAGACACCAGTTTGCCACGGTAGTATAGTAGCTTAAGAGGGTGTGGCTAATGTAAAACTGGAAATTTATACGGGCATTATGGGCTCCTGCAAGGAATTCCGTTTTTTCTAACTGCCGCCCAATTGTCAGGCCGCACCTATGCGCGATATGGCTGTGCAATCGCTGGACGTACATGAAGTACACTCGTAGAGCTAAAGTTCCTTCCAAGTACCACTGTAAATATTGTGATTTGATTCGAATGCCTGCCTTATGTTAATCTTAAATTGGTGTAGCCGCAGAACCGATTCCTTTAGTACAATTATGTCTTTACTACATGCCTTATAATTTTTGTGCAGTCACATTAGGTGTATCGGAACAATGATTATTCCCAAAAATAAGTGTAAACATGCGATTAGAAACTTTCGTCGTGTTATGTGGAAATGTACAAAGTTCCCGAAATTACATATCAGAAGTAAGCTGGCATTACTTTATTTGCTGTAACTTTTTTGATGTAGTTTCGCTGTTCGGTTACCGACCATGTTTTTCGGTTGTATTGCTAGCATATAACCCGACTTTTACTAAAACACATTTAAACCTGTTAATCGCTACATTTAACGATATACCTAATGATGAACTAGTTATACGGCGAGACAACTCGTTATGGCCGAGGGTAGCTGTATATGCGTCTTAGCTCTGGAGATCTAAAAGATATTCTTAAATATTATTCATGGAACCTATTGTAAGTGATGGAAATCACTGCTACCTCATAGTCGCCGGAGTTCAAGGAATCAAAAAGGCTCGTTTTTAAAGAAAAGTAAAAGATTCTCTTGGACTCCCATGAAACAAGTCCCTCGAATTTGTTGAACCTTTAACAAAAGACTGCAAATACAACCGATTCTATTTGTACATAGGTAACTTATTATAAGATATTTAAGGTAGCAAAATGTTCGTTTTCCTCCTTTATTAGAACTGCTAGGGACGATATGTTAACGCGGCTATAGTATTTACAATGTTTTATGTAATGTTTTTGCGAATTGTTAGCAAATAGCTTACGCGGTTTCACTTTGCGATTATAGCGTGGTTAAAGAGATTACTTATCTTTATATAGGCAATATCCATAGGTTTCAATACCGAAATGTACAAGAAATTAGAGTGATATTGTAAGAACACCAACAACCTTCCATTAATAAGTGTGTATCTAGTAAGGTATTCGGTGGTTTGTTTTGTGTAATTGTTACATTTCTTTGAGAACGATGTTTTTTTTTGTGTGTTCATGACATAACAAAGTGGATACATTCTGCACTTTCGGATTGTATTCATTTTGCCGTTTTAATTATGTGTAAAAATTATAACGCATTATGAATGCCAGGCTCTTTACAAAACCCTAAGTTGACTTGTAACTTAATTTTTAAGTGTTTACCTCCGCAACGAAACCAATTCTCGTGAAGTTTACGGGGGTATTCGCTTAGACGAAATTCATTATCACAAAACCATTTCTGTATTTGCAATAAATTTGTTAATAAAATTTGACTGCATTATTACTTATTATGGGGAGGTAGTGCGGTGAGGGCGAGACACTTGCACCGGCGCGATGCGCGCTAATAGACATTGCTACTGTCTTCGGCATGTAAGGGTCAGTTCACACCGCGACGAGACGCGACGCGGCGCTGCACGACGATGCATGTGGTTTCGCGCTGCGCAGCGCGGCACCGCGCGGCGCCTCGAGACGTAGCTCGACGACCTGAATTCTCACAGTGAAATGTGAACTTTATCGCGTAGCGCCGCTACGCCGCCGCCCGCGCGGTGTGCGGGAGCGGTGACGCGCACCTAGCGCTGCCAACTCAAAATATACCTTATCGCTGTGTGCGTGCCGCTCCGAAAGTTGACAAAGTTGTCTTTCAAATGTTATCTCTAAGAGATCCTCTAAAAGATAAGCCCGCATAAGCGCTTTACCATCGTGCGTGTATTTTTATACAGTAAATTTCACCTACTTACTAACGTGCTTATCACCTTATAAGTTAAGACACGGATCCGTGCCATATTTATGAATGTACTAGCTGTGCCCGCGACTCCGTCCGCGTGGAATAGGGACTAATTTTCCCCGTTTTTTTTTCACAATTTCCAATGTTTCTTCGGTCCTATTGGTCGCAGTGTGATGTTATATAGCCTTCCTCGATAAACGGTCTATCCAACACAAAAAGATTTTTTTCAATTCGAACCAGTAGTTCCTGAGATTAGCGCGTTCAAACAAACAAACAAACAAACTCTTCAGCTTTATTATATTAGTATAGATTAAATTTCAAACCCCATGGTTTTTTTACCTGTGTGGTGTCGGGTCGGGATCGATTAACAGCTCTCCATTTCTTCGGAGGATGTCGTAAGAGGCGACTAAGGAAATAGGTTTAGGTACGCTTTAGGCCTAAAGCGTACCTAAACCTAATAGTGCAGGTAGACACTGTAGACGGGTTGCTATAGCATAATAATCATGGTTATGTCTATGTAATGTTTCGTATGCTCTGCCTAACCCATTTGAGAATATAGGCGTGATTGTAGTATGTTTGTATAGTTTACTTTTTGGAGTGTGGTGCCAGACTACCAGGAAAAATCCATTATGGACGCTGAGAATGGAAGGCTCAGCCAGTGTCAGACTCCCACGGACTAAAACCCAGCAGCCAGACCCCACACCACTATTGAGCTTATCGTGGATTTGTTTTTCATGCTTTATAACCCGAGCAAATTGAACCAAAAATGGGCAATCAGGGGAAATAATTCGTGTAGTTTTGTAAATTGGTACAATGATACCTTGTTGTGTCCAGATGAACATACTAAAAGTCCTTGAGGGTGGGGGGTGTGCTGAGGGTGTAGGGGGAGGTTGAAGGTACCTTTTTTCAGATTTTTGCTCTTATCTCGAATATCTGTACGAATAGCATTATAATTACTTTGGACAAAAGTTTCTACGTAAAATTTCCTACAAAATTGGTCATATATACTTTTACTCTACGGTCAATACTTTGGGAACTACAGGGTGTGTAAGTTAACAAAGACATAAAAATAGGCGACTTAAGAAATAAAAAACGAAATAAAGGTTTTGAATTATTTATTTACATACATACATACATACATATCCTCACGCCTGTATTCCCAAGAGGGGTAGGCAGAGCACATGAATTCAAAAATCCAGTGCCACGTTTAGCGATTTCAGGGTAACCAGATGGTTTAACGTGATATTGCAGTGACAGGTTGCTAGCCCATCGCCCACAATACACTAACCCTTTCCCAGAGTCGACTCTTACGACACCCACGGGAAGAAAGGAGGAGGTGCTATTCTAACCCGGCACCACACGGCATAACGGTAATGTTCATCTTCTCTTTCTAGAAAATTTACAGGTGCACTGTTTTTACATGAACCCAAGCATCCGATGCATACTTGATTGCATGCAATACCGGCCTTTCGACATCCGCAATTTCCAGTGCAACCACTTTTGCAGCGACAAAAAATTTAATTCAGCACGGTGTCAGGAGCTGGAGAATCAGTGGTGGTAATTGGCTCAAGGGCTCCCTCAGCTCCTCTCTTCCAACCCCACATTTCAGGAGAAATTTTGTTACCCAGCCACGTTTGTACTTGGTGGAATACTCGTAACGCATGATATTTTGCTGACTTTTTAGTAGGGGGAGAGAGGAGAGATCAGCTTTGGACTTGGTGCTGGATTTAACAAAAAGCTAGTATCGATGTCTGTTAAGATCAAGCTGAGTAGTGGGCGCACGATATATCGTCAAAAACATCCTTTCTCCTGACGGTCCGCGCCGCGCTGACGCCCGCAGTTGCTAAGGACTTACGGTATTCTCAACCGCTTGGACCTTGTTTACACTGCCGCCTTTTTAGGGTTCCGTAGTCAACAAGCAAACTTATAGTTTCGCCATGTCCGTCTGCGGCTTAGCTCAGGGACCCATACTACTGGTTTTGTTTAGAATTCTCAATGGATCGACATGGGATTTTATGTTCGATCAGCAGGTGACTAAGCTTGCTTAATCTAAACAAAAAAAGTTATGTTATAATGAACAACTTCAAAAAAACACGACCTTTTTCTTAAATCGTAAAATTTTGATCTCTTTGTTAACTTAAACACCGTATAGCTCCTAAAGTATTGATCGTAGAGTAAAAATACATATGATCAATTTTGTAGGAAATTTTACGTAGAAACTTTTGTCCGAAGTAATTATAATGCTATTCGTACAGATATTCGAGATAAGAGCAAAAATCTGAAAAAAGGTACCTTCAACCTCCCCCTACACCCTCAGCACACCCCCCACCCTCAAGGACTTTTAGTATGTTCATATGAACATAACAAGGTATCATTGTACCAATTTACAAAACTACACGAATTATTTCCCCTGATTTTATTAATTTGCTCCGGCTATTATTCTTGTTTTTTAATTTATTTCCCTTCTGTTCATTTTTTTTAATTTTTTCACTCAATACTCAAGTCAAATCCGCATAGTTTGTAACTTTGTAGTCCGTGTAGCTAAACTCGATTTAAAACGTGAGTTATCCGTATTTTATAGGACCTCTCCATTTCTTCCATGGATGTCGTAAGACGCGACTAAGGACATAGGTTAAGGTATATTTTAAGGCGACAGACTAGCAACCTGTCACTTGTATCGGCCATCTTAAAACCTAAAAAATATAGGTAAGCTAGAAGTGACCACAAAACGTGAATTAGTTATAGTTTTGTCAATGTAGCGTTTTGTGTGCTCTGCCTAACCCATTTTGGGAATACAGGTGTGTGAGGCGTGATTGTATGTAGGCGACAGACTAGCAACCTGTCACTTGTATCGGCCATCTTAAAACCTAAAAAATATAGGTAAGCTAGAAGTGACCACAAAACGTGAATTAGTTATCGTTTTGTCTATGTAGCATTTTGTGTGCTCTGCCTAACCCATTTTGGGAATACAGGTGTGTGAGGCGTGATTGTACCTATGTAGTTTGTAATCAGTGAAACAGAAGATATTAGAATGCATTATAATTTTCCACAGCCCGCTTACAGTCATTTGCGACACAAGGGCTACTGTCGACAATTTATTAAAAGTGGATTTTTAATGGTTTGGAACAGGGATGTCGAATGGTACTTTTTGACATCCGCGGAGTCGGGTGTATTATAACATGTAAGGCAAAAAGGAAAAATCACTAATATGCGTTTGTATTTGTAGTCCAAGGGAGCGTTCAAGTATTATGTTTATGTAACGCAATTTTTTAAGATTTCCAACCTCCCTCCCTTGTAAACGCGCCGTACCGTTTTCAGGCACCCCCTCGTCCTCCTCAGTCGAGAGGTTCCCCGTTAAGTCTAAACGTAGGGTTGCCAACTTGACAATATTACGTAACGCGTCGTTTGGACTCAAAACAAAAAAAATATGCTTGAAGTGGCCACGAAGCGTGAAATATTCATGGTTTTGTCTGTTACGTTTCGTGTAGGTACGTTGGCTACTCCTTTTGGGAATACCGGCGTGATGTATGTTGTTTAGACCCCTCCCGCCCATGTAACGCATCGTAACGTTTCACACACCGCCAAAAGTTACGTATACTTGAACGCCCCCTAGGCTATTTAGCAAAGGATTGTTAATCTCTCACCACTAAAAAATTAAATGTCTAAATTGCAATAGCACGAGAGCAGCTCGCGCTGTACGGATTTCTTGCGGATGCTGAATTTAATGTAAAGTTTCGCATTTGGGGATGCGGATATCCGCTACATCCCTGGTTTGAAATTAGGATACCACCATTCCAATTCAATGAATTGGTAGTCTTACATTAAGAGTATATTGTGTAGCTGTATTTTTTCATACAAAAAGCGAAAACTATTTCCACCCCTTAAACGTAGTCCAATTTTAGTAATTTTTGTATATGTTGTAGATATAACTTAAAACTATGCTCGTACGTTCTGATTTTAAAGAAATATTGTTTAAAACAAAAGTTATAAGCATCTAAATACCTTTTAAAAAAAAATAATAATAATTACCTCGAATGTTTTCCTTTCTATTTATTTCACCAAACTCAATCAATAAAATATCGAAACGTACAAGCCTGGATTAACATCTACTGAATCGAATGACATCAAAATCGTCTCGTTCCGTGAAGGTTTAGAGGGAGGAAAACGTTTTCGCCCGAAACACTATTTCGGAGAGAAATAGTAGGCATTCGCACCCAGGACTTGCAACTCTCCCTATCGCACGATGCGGGCCGGGGGGCAAGGGCATTGTAGTGATGTCAGAGGTATTACCGATATTATTTCAGCCTAGAGTGGGGAAAGTAATATCGATATATCGATCGATACCGACAGGTGTATTAGGAAATAAATATTTTATTTACTTCTAATCATACGAATCAAATTGAATTGTTTTCGTTTTGTTGACAAACGCAGTTTGGTTTTTTCCTCGTCCATAATATTTCGCTTCCATTCTAAAAAGTAAGAATACTTAAAATAATTTTAAAGATAAAAAGATAAAAGATAGATAAAAATATTTATTTGTTCAAACATGAGTTACAATAAAATACAGTTGGTAGGTACTATCGAACCAACTGATTCCTGACCCACCGCAGAACGTTGTCACAATAAACGTAATAAAGATTTCCTTTGTCAAGCAACGCAATGTCACTATGACGTTCACTGTGAATAGGATCTATTGTGGGTCAGGAATCAATTGGTTCGATGGTACATTTAGAATTTTAGTCCTGCATGTTTTACCTCACGGCATACAAATTGTTTAAAATGTAAAAAACAGAAATATTATGCTTTTTTTTAACAATTTCACTATAGATCAATCGACGAGACATGATCCCTGGGACACTGACAATAATAATCACGATACAATCTTGTAGCGGCGTCACCGTTACATTAAAATCGAACCGTAGGCGTTTAAAAATTACGTTTATTTATTTTAGGTAGATTTATTCCATTACAATGATATTTCGATGGAATTATAACAACTCTTAACATTTACAAGGAATTATCTCAACCAGAATTTACGTTTACGTCTTGCAAAAGTTACTTCGTTTGGAAGACATCGACTAACGTGGAAAAATATCGATAAAAAAATGTCGATAAGGCGCTGCGCAGACGACAGTGTTTTGTGCGATCGAGTCCGTGGAGCAATAAATTGTCTGAATGGCGCGCTGACAGTTTCCAGGAATTTCCATTCAGAGTTTCGTGGAAAGTGTCACCGCGCCATTCAGAGAATTTATTGCTGCGCAGACTCGATCGCACAAAACTCTGTCAACTGCGCTGCGCCTAAAAATGTCGATAAGTTGAAAAGAATGTACACAAAATACACTAAAGTACACTTTCCGCCTTCGATTTATAATCATTTAAGTTGTCTGCAATGCGAAATTCCGAAAAGATTACGTAAAACTGTACTCAACAGTGAAACGCTGGAGTTTGTGGTGCGCTTGCGAGATCATTTTGCTCGCGAGCAACAAAACGGTGGACCTTTGTTGCCAATTGAGAACGTACGCGACCGTGTTGCTGATGCTCTGGGGATCGGAAAGGCTACCGTCTCCCGAATTACCACGGACAAGTTCGGCAAATCCTCGATGGAGGAGAACATACGCTCATCTCCAAAGAATAAGAAACATAATAGGGCACACCCCGTAACCCATCCCGATGACTTCGATGTGGCTGCGATACGGAATCATATTTACGCCAACTTGCAAAAAGTTATTGTCATCGCTGAAATCTGCTTTTCAATTTTTTTTAAAAGGCCCGTCGGTGGTCTATTTCGATATTTGTGTAATTTTCTATTCTTTTAAGTACCGATTAACAGTATTTCGCACCGTCGCAAGACTTACATCCACCATTTTTCCTACCGCCGCAAAACTTAAACTGAGATTTTCGAGATAATTTCGCAAAACAGTTTATCTCCTCATTATTTTATCGCCCTGCATTTTTAATAATAACCGTACTCAAACTGATTTGACTATGCCAATAGATGCACAAAGATATCATAAATAGAGGGATATTAACAAAAATTTAAAATAGTTACCGGCCAAATTTTTACTGGTTAAGGATTTTGTAAAAAAACTTTTCGGTACGGTACGGGCCTTACATAAATGACCTGATTCACAAAATGAAAGTTGGTTTACTGGGTAAAATTATACGATAAGGAAATGAAATGGGGCCATTTCTATTTTTGGAAAATTTAGGTTTTTTTAGGTTTTAATTTATGCCAAAAAATTTAAATCACTTCAACGACAACATAACAAAACTCCTTTGTCTATAATAAAGTTAAGTTCCATCGACACGCCCCATCACTAACATGAACTGTCATGGATCATGTCAGGGATCATGTCTCGTCGCGTCAACAATAACAATACCAATTAATATGTCAAAAGTGTTAGTATAATATAAATTAAATATTATGAATCAAATAACAAAATAAACTATATACATATGTTCAAAATTTTACAATAAATTACTATCGTTCAAAAAGTCAGTAACAGAATAAAAAAATAGTACAGTAAGTAAATAACATTCATCAGAAAAGCAGCATTTACTTTAGGTGCCGGTGCCACTATTATTGGAATTGCCTTGATACAACTGAAAGCGGTTTACAACTAACTACCCACATTTACATCATACTGAGAGGAGGCCTGTGCCCTGGAGTGGGACGTACTTATATAGGATGAATGATGATGATTATGATCATAAAATTTTCACCATCACATTCACTTGTCAAAAGACAGGTAGCACACAGCAGGAGATGTATTCTGTAAGGGATCCCCTTGGAACGCATTATGATATTTAGACTATTACTGTTTCGCATAATTTGTTTTGACATAACAGTACTTTCGCATAGGACTTTTGGCTTAAGAGTATTGTGTAGCTGTATTTTTCCATACAAAAAGCGAAAACGTTTTCCACCCCTTAAACGTAGTCCAATTTTAATAATTTTTGTATATGTTGTAGATATAATGCAAAACTATGCTTGTACGTTTTGATTTTAAAGAAATATTGTTTATAACAAAAGTTATAAGCATCTAAAAATCCCTTTTTTGGACAAAAAATAAACATTGGGCGTTTTGCTTTTTTTTAATTGAACCAAACTGAATCAATAAAAAATCGAAACGTACAAGCCTAGATTAACATCTACTGAATCGAATGACATCAAAAACGTTTGGTTTCGTGAAGGTTTAGGGGGAGGAAAACGTTTTCGCTCGAAACACTATTTCAGTAGAAAATAGTAGGCAATTGCACCCAAGACTTGCAACTCTCTCTATCGCACGATGCGGGTCGGGGGGCAGGGGCATTATAGTGATGGCCGAGGTATTACCGATATTATTTTAGCCTAGAGTGGAGAAAATAATATCGATATATCGATCGATACCGACAGGTGTATCAGGAAATAAATATTTTATTTACTTCTAATCTTAAATACGAATCAAATTGAATTGTTTTCGTTTTGTTGAAAAACGCAGTTTGGTTTTTTCCTCGTCTATAATATTTCTCTTCCATTCTAAAAAGTAAGAATAAAATAATTTTAGTAGAGTAATTATTATAACATTCATCAGAAAAGCAGCATTCACTTTAGGTGCAGGTGCCACTATTATTGGAATTGCCCTGATACAACTGAAAGCGGTTTACAACTACCCACATTTTCATTATACTGAGAGGAGGCCTGTGCCCTGGAGTGGGACGTACTTATATAGGATGAATGATGATGATCATAAAAATTTCACCATCACTTTCACTATAATTGTCAAAAGACAGGTAGCACACAGCAGTAGATGTATTCTGTAAGGGACCCCCTTGGAACGCATAATGATGTTTAGACTATTACTGTTTCGCATAATCGATTTGGCATAACAGTACTTTCGCATAGTACTTTTTTGGCATACTACGTTAAGAGAATAATTTAATTTGGACTAATTTGTATTGCACATAAAACAATAATTAATAGCACTATAATAATTTGTATTGGCCGAATACACATTATTTGGGCTAATAATTATTTGCTATAAATGTAACTAATCCATAATTTCAAAACTCAGTTTCGTTGTTGCTCTGCAATCTATGCATTTATTATTATTATTATTGGGTTAGATTATGTTAGTATGAAATCCAGGGGCGAAGCGCCAAGCAACCCGGAATAGGTGGTCCGGACATCGGTTTAGTTCCTAAACATAGATGGGTATGGATATCATTGGTATGAATAGCAATATTATTACTGCAATGCGAATCTTTGGTACATAACTTTACTATATTTTGGCATAATACTGTTATGCATTTTGATATGATGCCAATTATGCTTCCTGTATTTGTACTTTATAGTGTTATGCGTAAAAAAATATGCGTAATGATGATTATGCAAAAAACATTTTCGGCCGAAAAGTGTTATGCGAAACGATATTAGGCTAAATAACTTTATGCCTTCCAATAGAGAACCATTCTGTAAACCATTACGCATCAAGACTTTTACACGAAATAGAAAAAAAATGTTTTTTTTTTTTGGATTCCCCATACTTAGACCTGAAAGACTTTTTTTGGTTCTCTATAGGAAGGCATAAAGTTTTTAAACTAATATTGTTTCACATAACACCTTTCGCCGAAATTGTTTTTTGCATAATCATCATAACGCATATTTTTAACCGCATAACATTAAAAAGCATAAATACAGGAAGCATAATTTTCATCAAGACTAATGTCTATAAGCATAAGCATAAATAGGCATTATAATCAAAAGGCATCACATCAATATGCATAACAGTATTATGCCAAAAAATAATAAAGTTTGTACCAATGGCTCGTAGTAATATTATTGCTATTCATACCAATACTATACATACTTATGTATTATTTAGGAACTAAACCAATGTCGATGGTGGTCCGCGAACTATTCGGCGATGCTTAGGCGCTTCGCGCCTAGATTTCATACTAACCTAACCTAATACATAATAGTAAATACAAGGTAACAATGAAACTGAATTTTTAAATTGTGCATAATGATATTTATACCAAATAATTATTAGCCCAAACAATAGTATGCGTAATGTGTATTCGGCCAATACAAATTAGTCCAAGTGAAATTATGCTATTAGCGTAGTATGCCCAAAAAGTATTAGGCCAAAGTATTATTATGCGAAAGTATTGTTATGCCAAAATAAATAATGCCGAATTAATTACATATGCGAAACAATAATAGTCTAAATAAAAATATACATTCCAAGGGGATCCCCTTTTTTTTCATCAATACGTGATAAACCGCAATTTACTCTTGATTCACCTAGTCAGTGGTGTGTCGGGTTTAGAATAACATCTTTCCATTTCTTCCATGGATGTCGTAAGAGGCGACTAAGGACATAGGTTAAGCTATACTTTAGGCGACAAGCTAGCAACCTGTCACTATATTACCTGCCACCTCAAAATCTAAAAAATATTATGCTAGAAGTGGCCACAAAACGTGAAATAGTCATTGTTTTGTCTATGTAGCATTTTGTGTGGTCTGCCTACCCCGTTTGGGAATACAGGCGTGATTTTATGTATGTATGTATGTATGTAGTCAGTGGTAACGGAACCTTTTGTTTGGGAGTCGGGAGTGATATATTTTGTAGATGATGAAATAGTTATGTTCATCGAGCTTCTCAACAGTGATAGAATTTTTTAAATCGGTTCTTTAGTTTCGGAGCCTATTCAATGCAAACAAACAACGAAACAATTATAGTGTAGACGGATAGGTACTTAAAAGATGGTAAACAATCTTGACGTGTCTTTTTATTTAATCATACACTTTATAAATCAAAATCTTTACATTTTACAATTTAGGCATGAAAAAATCATTTACTTTCATAATTCAATTGTATAGTGTAACGATTTTCATTTTTAGACTGTGTATTTCAATAAAAAGACATGTCAAGATTTTTTACCATCTTTTAAGTACCTATCCGTCTAAAGTATAAATCTTTCCTCTTTATAATGTTAATGTAAAATTGTAGATTAAGGCCGGCCACATACATTCGGAATCCCGAATCAGACTTTCCGAACGCAGTCAATCCATACAAAATCAATGGACCGCCACACACATTCGGAAAAATTCCGAATGTGTGTGGCGGTCCATTGTTTTTGTATGGATTGACTGCGTTCGGAAAGTCTGATTCGGGATTCCGAACGGAAAAATTCCGAATGTATGTGGCCGGCCTAAAGTCGCACACCATGCGATTTCAAACAAAGTATTCTGACATGTCCTCGCGTCGCGCTTTGTCGCCGAAGCCGGCCGGCGAGCGCGCGGCTGTCGCAGTGTGCGCATGTTGTTTATGCGTTGTTGAAGCCAGGAGGGAGGCAGCGCGCCGTGAAACAGATATAATTTTTGAAAATACCTACTCGCGTCGCGTATCCGCACTACACAATACTCTTAACAAGAAATTGGACCAGTGCCAACAGTAATCATAATGCGAACCCATAGTAGCGTTAAGCAGGCCGCACACCAGGCATACAATTGTCTCTTCACAACTGTAGCGTCACATTTTAAATGGGACACATTTAACGCCCCCATACATTCCTACGTGAGCACGCACACCGAGGATACATTTGTAGCGGACACACTTTGTGGCGAGACGTCACCCGCACTACAATAATTCAAGATCGAACCTGTTCGTTCTTTGTGTCACACATTGTGGCGACGTAAATGTTCGATACGTGTAGCATGTGGCGCTGGTGTGCGGCCCGCTTTAGTTATGCAACTAGGTAATAGCCTAATAGCTGTGAACAGTTCACGGCGAGCTGAAACTATAGTAGATTATCTTATCGTAAATTGATAAGACATGTATTGTAGAAATTCTTTCACCAAGTGATTGTTACAGTTAACATTAACACATTCAGAACCAAGGACCCGGCTCCCGGGTTCTTCAAAACATTCGCGATATACCGAGAACCCGGTAGCCGGGTTCATTTTGTACTAGCAATAGACTACTCGGTTCCGCGCAAAATGTTTTGATTTTAGGCTTGGTCGTGAATGTGTTATATATCAAAATTTCGGTTTCTACCTTTCGAAGAAACTCTGAATCAGTTTTAGGGAAACTGAAGTAATAATGGGCCGTGTTGTTTTGTATCATTTAATCGCCCTAAAAATGTACAATACATATTGCTGACATTCTCGAACAGGATAACTCATTTTTAAAGTCGATGACAATTCTTACACGCATACACGCATTCACTGGCTTTATAAATTTATCATCGGCTTCTAACATTATTTATTCCGCGAGATTATGAATAACATGATTCAGAGTAACAGTCTACCAAAATCAGGAATAGAAATAATTGTAGCATCCATGTAATGTTTACGTACAACATTTTATTTGCAGATTTTCTTTATACTACATAATTAAATAATTGCATTCCTGATGACGCGCACTGACAAGTTAACACATTAGTTTCAGTCCTTGCATCACTACGAGGGTGAGGTTTCGACACATTTGATTCCATGGCCGTCCAATCAGATAGTAAACACTTGAAACCTCGTTACGTTTGGTGGCAGTTGTAGTGTTCTTAAAAGTAAATGGCTTAGAAAGCGAACAGCAACAGGAAGGCCATCATAAGACAGAACAGACCCATAGCCTCAGACAGGGCGAAACCTAGAATGGCGTAGGAGAACAGCTGCTGCTTGAGAGACGGGTTCCTGGCGTAGCCGATGATCAGCGAGCCGAACACCGTGCCGATACCCGCGCCTGCAACACACCACAAGTTACTTTGCGGCCAGAGGGTAGAGTCGACTCGAGGAATTAAACATGCGCACATATCCAGTGAATAGGTTAGTGGGGACCGGAGATCTTTTACTTTAGCACAGCAGTTCTTAACCTTTTTGCCTGGCAACTCAAAATTTATGGCCCGCGACCCGAGGTTAAGAAACGATGCTTTAGCATTACATTTATTTGAGACAGTCAGAAATTATGAAGGGAATAACTGGGACCAATCCACTTATATGCCCATGTTTGGACATCCCCACATGAGAAAGAATGTGGATTTATTATTCAATTTAATTTCTAACTACTACATTTAAGAGTTCTCACCTGTGACTCATCTTCTCAGGTCATAAAATTATATTAAAAACTTGAAAATTGTTTGTATAAAAAAAATGGCAAGTAAAAAAGTAGTCCACACACTGGTATATACGCCAAAAAAAAAAAAAGTATGTCAAAATAGAAGCGATTGGCGCTCTATTGTCTCTGCCTACCCCGCAGGGAATAAGGCGTGACGGTTATGTATGTATGTAAAAAAAAAAAAACTAAAATGCAAACAACATCAAGAAGGCGATCATCAAACAAAACAGGCCCATGGCTTCTGACAATGCGAACCCCAGGATAGCATATGAGAATATTTGCTGCTTCAGAGAGGGATTTCGTGCATAACCAATGATCAAGCATCCAAACACCACACCAATACCAATACCTGTAGGTGACACATTAATAGGGTTAAACATTAGACAAAGCAGAAATAAAAAGGTTAGCCCTTTCAGACCCGGCCAATACAATTGTGCGGGTTTTTAAGTTGCATTTTTTTCGTTGATTTAACGTTAGAAGCGGACGGGCTCAGCACCACACGATTGCGCGAGTTTCAAGGTATCCCTTCCAATTCAAATTTCATACCTCAGGCAGTCGGTGTGCAGGTTTGCATCTATCAAGTTTAGTGTAAAATTTTGTTTCCGACTTTTATAAATGCAAGTAAATTAAATCAGATTTTTGCTTCTGGAGGATAAGTTGGACGTATTTATGCAGAAAGGAACCAACCCACACTATGATTTCTTGAGATAAAGCACTTTTTGTTTATGAACAAAAGGTTCCTATTTCAAAACTATCATCGTGTGGGTTGGTTCCTTTCTGCATAAATACGTCCAGTTATCTATTGTTGGTTGTTTGAATTAGTAATTTTCCTACGTGATTTTGCTAATATCATTCATAATTACTTATTTATAACTGTGGTGTGGCTGAACGAACTTTTATGACACAATTGTGACACTCTGGGCCAAAGTGTTTTTATTTCGGGCATGTACAATATGACTAGCGTTTTTATTTTTAAGGTTTGGGACTGTGTTTCGGCTTTTAAATGATGCTGCTAGAGAACATCTCTGGCGAAGATGGCAATTACGATGAGCAGGGCGTAATACTACCGCCAATTGATCATGTTTCCTCCATATCATCACTTAAAGCCGGAAGCTGTTGTGATGATGATGATTCCTCGTTAACTACTCTGAGGTGGCCAAAGAAACGATTTAGAAGTAAATCAGTTCCAGAAGATACTTCTCGGACGGTTGCACCTGTCCACACGCCTGTAGAACTTTTTTAAAAATTACTTTACTGTAGAGCTGTTGGAACAGCTTGCAATGATAAGTTAAATTTCATAAATATCAGATTTATAGTGAAAATGTTGACTATTTTCATAAATACATATCATTTCTTACCAACAATTTATATAAAAATCCTTTATTTGTTCGCAAATTACACAAAAAGTCATTTTTACAGTTGAAAACATAATTGTGATAACTGTACCATAGGGCCCGAGTTGATACAATTGTGTGATTTTCCAATTCTACGGATGAAGTGTTGGGCCCACTAGAACACAATTGTGGGAGTCACAAATGTGTTAACGATAGTAAAGGCCCTCTGTTATACAATTGTTGGTGGCAAAATTTTCCGACTTGCCGCTGGAAAGTCTGGAAAATTTCCTCGGAAACGTAATCTACGCCTCAAATTTACTATGGATCGCATTTTTTTACAACGAAAATCGTCGTAGTTTAAGAGCGGGTCTGAAAGGGTTAGTAAGAACTTATGAATGACCAACCCTTCAACCCTTGATTAGTTTTTTGTCTAAGTTAAGAAAATCAATATTCTCCATTGTTATGCAATCACTGCCAGTTGCCTGGTTGTTAAAAGAAAGGGCTGTAAGGTTAGTAATATTAGGGTGCAAAAAAGGAGATGAAAGTGTTAACAGTAAATTAGAAATGATAATGTTAATGTAAGCAGACATTAATAAAACCACACGACAAGCACACACAGGGGTTAACAATATATCACGTACCGGAGCCCGCAACTCCGACTGTCGCGGCGCCAGCACCAATGAATTTGGCAGCGGAGTCAATATCTTTGGAGACCGCTGTGGTCTGGAAGGAGCGGGTTGCTGAGAGCTGGGCAGGAGCCACAGGGACAATCTGTGTCTGCGAGGGCACAGCAGCCAGTGGTCGCACTAGGGCTGTGTTGCTGAAGATCTGAAACATCCAAGTTTCTATTTAAGTTTCATTCGCTATATGAATTTTTATTAAGATTTAAGGTATGTTTCTTATATTAATAATGGAGATACCAAGTATCAAACAGCAGATACAGGAATTGTGTAATCAGGTGACTGAAATTCAAGTAATTCAAAGACTGCTTGAGAAGAAATTACAGTGACCAAGTTTTTCAAATTAAGGACTCAATTTAATAATCAATATCATACATGAGTTCTGAAGGTTTAGTAAAAACCTAGTTCATTCACTTTAAATCTTATTAGAGCAGTTATCACTGAGATATAGTGACATTATGTAATTATATAACACCCATGTTAGAGTTCAATGGCTATTGATTTTTTAGACGTTTCCGTAGTTAAAGCCTAAGAGCACAATAAGACCAGACTAGGTTTTCAGAAAACCGGTATGTATTCAGGAACATACAAGGTCAAATACAATTCACTGATTAAGTACGCTTTCAATGATAATACTATCAAGTCCCGGCTAACCGATTACGAGAACGATTAGTAAAAAGGGTTTGTAATTACCACTGGATATCGAGAATAAAACAGCAGAAGGGATACTTACAGCAGACCTGGCAGCAGGGGCAATCAATCTTGCGGCGGACAGCATTTTGTGTTGATTTTAGGTGCGGCAAGCGACAACTGAAAGAAACCGAAGCACGAGATGAGTATCCGGTAGGGCGCAGAGGAGTACTGGCGCAGATCTGAAGGATACTACTTGGAAGACTTGACAGTTTGACCGACGAACCGCAAAGCGTTACGTAATTTGCGGGACTACGTAACGGGGGCTGAAGACGCCCAATCAACACTCTAATGCAAATATATTAATTATGGTATCACTGAGCCTGTAACTTTACAGAGGTTTAGAAGTAAATAGAGCAGAATTAATTTTTCGTAGATGGAAAATGGCCGATGTTCTGAGCCGACTCAGAATGAAGATTTATATGACAACTTACGAATTCACAGTAAAATATTGACACTGTCACCCACTATAAGCCTGTGCGGTACGATTTTATCACTAGTTGACTGAGGATGGCTTTTTATTTTAACACTTTTCCACGATTAGTTTTATTCACCAAATTCACCGCACTTACCAAAGAACACCGCGAAGGAGGAGACCGGCCTTTGGAATGTTCAATTTCTAAGTGGTAAAACGAAACAGAGTATAGTTTGCGCACTCCTATTGGACGAAATGTTTGAGGTCAGCGCAGTACGTGACGTCTAGCCAGCTATTGATCAACTGCTGAAAATGACAATACTTTTTTTCTTAAAAAATGTCAAGTTTGAAGTAATGAAATTACTAACCATCAACAAAATCTTTAAAATAATTGTTTTACTCCTTCATATTTCTAAATCGGTTGAATTATTAAAAAAAATAAGATTGATAACAAAACTATTCATTGATTCTAGTCTCTCATTTGACTAGTACATTACCATCTGTACGACAATGGCCGTCTTCATGATAAACATCTGTAAATTTAATGGCTGTGGTATAACATTTCCACGATTAGCGGACTTAATTGAACACATTGAAGACGTGCATATCGGTAACTATAAAATAATTATTCTATCATCATGGTGTATTACTAAAATTGAAGCTTTTTATTTGTGATCCTCCCATCTTTGCGTAGTTGTGGAATTTTCAGTGTTGTCAGCCCTGTATTGCATTACTGCTCGATCGAACTGCACCGCGGCAATTTTAAAGCTACATTGTATTTTTAGAGCTAATTTTTCAATCACCAGATAAAACATATCTGTCCGATAAATGTTGGGTGTCACTTTTCTTTTATATGACGCGAAAAAAGGATAGCAATAATTTTAACTGGCAGATAAATTTATCTGGTGATTGAACAATCGGCCCTTAGTAAAGTAATTCTTTTATTATTAATTAGTCGTTGCTTTGAATACCATTATTGTTAATGATTTATACTAACGTGTTCTTGTTCTATGACTAATAATAACAATAATGGTAACAGTGACGTATTGGTCTATAATTTACACTACATGCACTAAAACAGCTGATCGCACGAACACTGGGTAAACAATGTTGTTTAAAATTTTCAGATTATGATCCTGCTGTCGTAGAACAAAAAGAAGCTTCCCAGCCATCATGTATCCCGTTGAGTTATGTTTTGAAGTTTTTTACTGAAGCCTCGCGGAGGGAGATTCAAAATATGCCACCGGCCGCCGAAGTCCGCCGGCGCCTTCTCTCTGCTCCTAAAACGCCGTCTGTTCGAAGCAGCACCCCTACTGGTTTGTGAATTATACTGATTTTAAAACGTAGAAATGACTTAAATCCTTATTACTTGAGCACGAAAAAGCGCAAATTTCATTCTAAATACCTGTTAGATAGGAATGAATAAACGACTGATCCATAATCATTGCTAGTATCCATATGCATTGATATGTGATATCTAATACAAGTTTATTGTATACTCGTCAAATAATTGAGTTGAGAGAAAGAAAAAGGGGGAGGATTTTGTTTTGCGGTGGACCTTACGAATTTAATTAGAAAAAAATAAAAAATGTTTTTAATGGTACTTATCTAAGCTGTTTGTGATTGAGCCAATGCACTGCTCGCGTTACAGGCAGCGACATAGACGAGGATGAGATGCTGAGCCCATCAGAGGACAGCAATGACTCCTGGACCACTGTTGAGGAATACAGCTCTGAATACATACTGCGCTATGGTGTCAAGTAAGACAAACCATATTCATATTCAGTGCTATTATATTGGAAGAAACACTCAAAGTGATTTAGAGAAAACTAATGTACCTAACTATTGTCTGTTGCACAAATTGCATACCTAATAATTTTTTGACCTTGCAGCCTACAATGTAGTTATGTTGAGGAAGTATTTAGCTGAGATGTAGTCTTGTCGCCGTGGTGTCGGGTTCTGAATAACACCTATCCTTTTCTTCCATTGGTGTCGTAAGAGGCATATTTTAGGCGTTAGTTTAGCAACCTGTCACTATTATTATAATACCTGACAATGGTTTCGTCTACGTAGCGTTTCATGTGCTCTGCCTACCCCATTTGGAATACAGGCGTGATGTATGTATGTATGTAATCTTGTCTAGTCTATTTTTATGCTCTAACATATACTAGCGCAGCGTCGAACATTCGGACGTTCACCTCACTAAAATGAAATTTGTCGCCTGTCGTTTACAAGGGCAGGGCACACTAAAGCCTCTGTCACACAGGCGCGAGGCGTTAGAGCATCGTTTATTAACCTCGGTTCGCGACCCAAATCGAGACGGGTCGCAGGACCCGTGGGACTTTTTGGAAAAGCAAACCGCAATCACTGCGTTTCATTTGTTTTTAATGTTTGATTGGGTCGCGGGCTTCTAATATTTTTGAATTTTAGGTCGCGAGGCAAAAAGGCTGCGTTAGAGCATTCTTACTAGGGCGTTAGTGTGTCACGCGATTTTCGAGCCTTCCTCGGACGCCCCGCCTTCATTAAGGCGCTGCGCAGACGACAGTGTTTTGTGTGATCGAGTCTGTGGAGCAATAAATTGTCTGAATGGCGCGCTGACAGTTTCCAGGAATTTCCATTCAGAGTTTCGTGGAAACTGTCAGCGAGCCATTCAGACAATTTATTGCTGCGCAGACTCGATCGGAAAAAACTCTGTCGTCTGCGCTGCGCTTAAGCGTCACGCGATCACCGCGCCCGCGTCACACCAACAACCCGCTAAAGGCCGCTGTACACAATGGACCAACTTGACAGGCCAGCGCGTTGTACCAACGTGTATCTTGGCAATCGGCGCTAACGCTGGCCCGCCAGCCGAATAGAGTCTGTTTTTCGCGCACACATCGAAGGATGTTTGCGCGCTTCGCAAACGCCGTTCATACGTTTGGCGTTTTATTCTGTTCGTTTTCGCTCGTTAGCAGAGAAAGTAGTGGCAGTAGTTAGTAGTAGGTATTAGCCGTTAAAAAGTAAATTTATACAAAATACTAACTGGAGGAACTGTATTTCGTCAAAAGAAAGGCTTTTATACCTACTCTACATCACTTAAATCGTATTATAAACTCATTTCTCAAACCAATTTAATTAACTTTTCCGTGTTTCCGACCTCAGACATCGTGGCGTTCTTGACGCATTTTTTTTTAATGACTTGGTCAAGTTTTAAAAAGCGCTTTGTACTTTTCCAGCCGTTTAGGCGCGAACGCGGCCTCTGCGGTGGGCCCCGCCGTGCAAGACAAACCGTTCGCCTGCCCCGTGCCCGGCTGCAAGAAGCGCTACAAGAATGTCAACGGCATCAAGTATCATTCAAAGAATGGTCACAAGAAGGATGGCAAGTGAGTAACAAGAGAGCTTGATAAAACTACTCAATAGTAATATTACACACTGACCATGAAGAGTAGACTATTTGCCGACCGTCGTCGCCTAAAGGCTGCCGCGCTGTGCGAGCGTGAGGGCAATATCACTGCACGCGTGCGACAGAGATAGATAGCAGCGGGTCAATGCTTAAATTTCGCTGTGCTCCGTAACTGGTCTTTACTCAGCCGTGATAGCTGTCGCTCGACGCATGGGGCCAACTACAGTTTCCTTTACCAAGTTGCGGTCTCAGCATTGAGCATACGGCGAGCGATTCAATATAATTGCCGCTTAATAGTTTTTACTCCCAAGAAGCCATCTGATATAATTTTGATTTTTTTGATAGAAAATACACGGTTATATCGGCAAGCGAACATTATAACAAAAAACTTATCCCTGGACCCAAGAAACGGTTGACGGCTCAGGAGTATTTCTGGAAAAAATGGGTATCCTGTTGAGATTAGGGAACTTTAAAATATCGTAGAGAACTAAATGTATTATGTAACCTTACGAAGTGATTTGATGTAGTTCATTTAGTAGGTATTTATTGTCCATTTCAATTCAATTTAGAATGTGATTGGCTGCCAACTTCACTCACAATTTGTCAGTTTTGGTAACTATTTCCAGTCAAGGATGTAGAATTTTTAGTTTCTTAAGTTTATGAAAAACTGCAATAAGAATCATTTACAAAATCAGACGAATAATAAAATTGTTCCTGAAACTGGTACAAGCGTAACCTTGATGATAATTATTGATTAGCATTGTGAGGTAAATTGGCGCCTTGAAACTAAAAGTTAAACAATAATGTACAGGTAATTTCGTTCCTCATTCGTTTGATGTTGAAGTAGAAGTCGTAACTTCATGTAACATATTTACTTGGTATTTTACTTACTCTCAATGATAGTGTTGCTATATCTGCATTACAATAGTAATAATTCTAGTAATAGTAGTAATTTCTAGTAAAAAATAATTAATTAGTTTAGAATTCGTACGCCCAAACGACGCCTACAACGCTCTAACCGCCACTTCCATTCCAGGGTAAAAAAGGCTTACAAATGCCAATGCGGCAAAAGCTACAAAACTGCTCAAGGGCTTAAGAGCCACTCCATAACGCAGCACATGGCGGGCAGCCCGCCGCGCCGCCTGCCCGGGCTCGTGGTGACGGCGGCGCCGGCGCGAGCTCCTGACCCCGGAGACGCGCACAAACTCGTGCGCATCTACGATAGCCTCAAACCCAAAGACCTGCCCGCCTTTACCATCCCTAAGCATAACTTAACCAGCCTCAACATCCTCGGCGCCCATCAGGTACTCCGCCATGGACTCCTGACCCCAGCTTCCACCCCCGGCTCCAGCCCCGTGGACAAGGTAAAGTTCGACCGCTCCCCCAAGGTCCAGGCCCGACCCCTCACCCCTCTCACCCCGTCCTTCGGCACCGAAGCCTAAAAGGCGCCAGGGCGACACCGAACGAATTTAAAGTCATTAGTTTAAGCATAGACGTACGAACGTGCAGTTCCTATTGATGAAAAAATACAAAAAAATATTCATTTAAATAGCCCTCGTCATAGAAATTTGTTACTCTTTTTTATATTTATTTCCTTATTTAAAATGTTACACGTTTTATACATGATTATTGTACGTTAGGAGCTAACCGCATGCTTTATTTAATTGTTTTATTGCACAAAGGTTTTAACGCGCGTCCTGAGTTGGTAATATCTGTTTTTTTTCTCATTATCATTAGAAACTGATTATAATTTCGAATTGGACGAAAGACAGCTGGCAAGTCAGGCTGTGATGTGATTTTTAATTTATTTGATTGTTTTTTTTTTTGTGTTTGAGATTATTTATGTTGACTAGTATTATTAATAAGGTCCGATGATTGTTGATGTCCCTAATGTCTTAGGTACTTAAATGATTGTATTGAAATCATTAGAGCTTAACAGGAGTAAGTAGTTGTATACGTTGATTTGTGTCGTGTCCGGAGACTAGCTCTCTGAGATAATTAATTATATGGGTGTAACAATGTGCTTTGACTGTACAAGAGATAGATCAGAGCATTTACAGGATTGAAAAAACACGAAGGATTTAGTAAAATTTGCAGTAAAGCAAGATCGTAATAGGATTGGTTATTCAGCAGCTGCCTATTTTTGCTTCGAACCTTTGATCTTTGTGAATGCTCAGGTACGTCCTCAATGTTTTTGCTACAGTGTAAAGAGTCGCGGTGTGCCATTTTTGTCTTCTCCATTTGTGTACTTAAAGTATAAATTTACGCAAATTTGCTTTCGCTTCGCCACAATGTTGTTGTTCTATTTCTCCTGTTGAAAATTATATTCTTATGAAGCTACGATATTAAACATGTAATACGAATCATTTATAAAGCGAAAAAATACTAAAAATGGCATTTGTTTTAAGTAACATCTTATATTTAGGTTAAAGGAGATACTCGTAAATGTGATATGTAGAAAAAGTAAAAAAAAAATGCTTATAAGCGTACACGTATAGTATATAAAATATCTAGTTGATAAGGCTGGCATTATTTTGGTTTGTTATTTGTTGGTTTGTATCTGTTTAAAAAAGCGTGAGTGTCGTTGTCGTTTGTTTTGGTTATACTTATACTTGAAAACGACATTTTGAGTAAAGTAAGATATTTCGACTGGATCTTCCCGTCGTGTCACAATCACAATGTTTTAAAGCATAGTTTTAGATTTAACTTCCAATATAGACCTCATTTTGTATTTCGATACCCTATCTTCAATATAAGATTCCCTATAGGTACATATAAATATCCTAAATAACGAGTAATGTATCGTGTAATGTAACAAATGCAAGTCATTTTGTATGTAACCCTCTTCACAAACCTCATTTATCGTTTGTCATTGAGATCACTGTTGTATAACATTTTCCGACTAAGTCATTGTTAACAAATCACACTTGGTAGACAGATAAATTAAAACCGGAACACAAGAAGTGCAGTCTCGTAAAGAGACTCCAACCATACCTACCTTCAACATAATGACTCTAAGCGTAGTAAGTAATAACATCAATGTGTGTATCTTTTGTTTGAAATTTTGGTGACATGTCATGGTCAGCATCATAGATATCGACACAGACAAAGTGCTAAAAATATATACATGCTCTTATTTTCTCAACGTTAAGGTCGTGTGTATATATTTTTGGTAACTTGACCGTGTCAGTACCTTTGTTGCTGACTGTACTGTACGTAGCAGTCCAAAAGCAAAAGCAGAAATCAAATTCTTACATTTAGGTTTTGTATGGCTTAACAGGGGGTCTCAATGGCGAACGCTTCGGTTGACTCAATATCAGAAGTTGAGGTGCTAACACAAGGGATTCGAAGATTTACTGTGAGATAGGTTAGGCTGTTAAGTGAAAAATAATGGTGTAATTTCGAATTACGGTGCTTAACGGGTAAAAGTGTGATATTTGAATGTAAAAGTTGCGATACCAAAGGAAGACGCGGAGTGGGCTCGGACCCAGCCGAAGTAAAAGATTTATAAACCGTTTGCATTAAATGCTTATCTCAGCAAGCCAAAGTAACATGGTAACTTTAATAAAGGCTTCTTGAAGTCACTTTAAAAGGATCCTGCCTTGATATTTATTCGTATAAGCCTTTTGATTCGACTGATAAAAATTCAGTTTAGTAGAAACTGAAGGACATAGTTTCTTATGATTAAACTTTTGTCCCTGATTACTACAAAATAATTATTCCATGTCCAAGAAACCGGGTCATTTATTTTTGCAGCCAATATTGATTATACGTAGTACGTACCTACATGGTGTTGATGTTTATATTCTATACATTTAAATCATACGTAACATCTACTGCGTTTGAATTTGAACTATGGTTGGCTGCGGAAAACAAGTATTTTATAACCTGCCCTGATTTCATAAACATGCTCCACATCATTGCTATATCTGCAAGACCCTCATTATCATTATTTGTCAGTCACACAATAATATTCTCTGCATGGAATGGCAAAAGCTTTTATTTATAATGGTTGGAACTAATTTTACAAATGTAAAACGAAACTTCGTGTATTGTTTGTTTAGCGAAATGTTATTTCAATATAGAATTGTGTGGAATTGCTCATATTACTTTTGTGTGTAATATTGTCATGTTGAACATTGGTAGCCATTGTTTCATTTAAGACTGATAGTTGGAATGTTTAGCGTAAAATTAATTTATTTCATGTTACTTTAGGACACGTGCATGCGTTTGCATTGATGTAATAATATCTAGATCTAAAAAACAAGAATATCTATTTATTCGCTTGGTTAAAAGAGAACGGAGCTAAATCTAGGAAATATTACATCAAAGTATAACATTATTTATGTGAACACTCATCTGTAATTGTTCGAAAGATAAAATGTAATTAATTTCATTAGAAAATTAATCCTGTTTATAGAAAGTACTGCATGGGAGCTTTACTTTATTTGGAAGATGATGCAGTATTCTCAAATTTAATTTTTATTTGAGTTTCTTATTAAATTGACATGATTATTGTTAAAAGAATTTTGTTTGTTTTGAAATGAGATCTGTCTTAACCGAAATTTCTCGTCAATTATAACGACCAATTTTTAAATTGTTGCAAAGCCGCGATAACTTTGTGAATTACTTGGTAGGGATTAAATTTGATATATGAAAAGAATGACTATTTAAGATTCCTAATGATGATCGACGACTTATTGACATTTTCGAAGGAGTTTTTAGTTTCAATTCGTTTTTAAACAATTTAACAACATCCTGAAACAACTTTCTATAGTAAGAGAGTAATCATTATCCATAAACGGTTGTGAGAATAATATGTATATATCTAGAACTAGGTATGCGTATTGCAAGTCGATATAGTGTTGTCACATACATCCAGTTTAATTATATGTAATAATATTTACATTATATATGCCTAGGTACCCAAAGAAAGTTAATGGCGTGTCGGAATATTTCAATGCATCTTACGATGATTTTTGAACCCATTAAAACATGCCAAACGTGCTTAAAAATATTTGAATTGCTATTATAAACATGACAAATAATAATTGTAATTATTGCGAAAATGATCAGTTACTCAGCTATTAATTACATATTTTTGTGCGATTGTAAGATTTTCGAGTTTGTGAAGTAATTATATATTTATTAGTTGCGTGTTTCCATTCATTTGTCATCCTTGTGTTTTCAGTGTAAGGTTTGCTTTCCTTGCGATGTTTTGTCTTTGTATTCACAATGAAAACTTTTTATAAATGTTGAGCATTACCCTATTGTAAGTTACTCGCGAAACGAAGTCTTCTTATGGGTATATTGTCAAACAAATTCCATAGATATGTCCACAAGGCAACAATGGACGGAAAAAACATGGCGATTCTGTCGTTATTAACCTTTTGAACGCCAAGAGCCACTATAGTGGTCGAGTGCTGTCGTGCCCACCACGCCAACGACCACTAAAAGGGTCGG
>BHDV01008978.1:5867-30119 GCA_005406045.1 Adoxophyes honmai | reverse complement strand
CCCCCCCCCCCCCTAGAATTCGATAGACGGTTCGGGGACCCCCTGAGCTTGAGGGCCCCGGGGCACTGCCCCACCTAGCCCCTTGGTAGCTACGCCCCTGCAAGAACCTAGGCCCTTAGCATAGACACCAGTGACTTAAAAATGCTAGTAACCTTTGGGTGGCGACCTATAATGCCATGTTTTTACTGTCGTGATAAATGATGTACAGGTTTCTTTACAATATTCACATTAATGTTTGAATAGTTTGTGAACCACGAATAAAATAAAAGGTTAAAAGTTCCAGTTTCCATAACGTAATATTTACAGTTTTCTACCGAATTCATATAACATAGTTAATTTTGTTTAAGTATACCAGTTAGCAACTCTCGCATACTAATCAAATATTGATGTAACGGTTGTACTGTATATTATACCTACATACACACATGTGATCAATAAGCTATTGGAGAATATGTTCAATGTCGTGCATTAATGTCATGTATTGATGTAACACATCAAAGTAAAACCAAATTACAGCCATATATTATTGTGTTTTATTTACATAATGAATTACTTTGTATACAATATTGAGAAAGCTAATATAAACGCAAGTACGTTAACCCTTTACCAGGCCGCGATGAAGCGTCTTTATAAGTTCTTTTAAGATTTGCGACGTCTAGTACAAACTGTATTTATAAAAGTCGGACAATGTTTCTGTAAACCAGAAAACATGTGGGATGCGGGATTGCCATTGCTTGTCTGAGTTGTTCACATTTAGTTTTGTGTACTTAATTAAATTATTATATTCTTGATCAATCAAAGGATGTCTCCCACAACTAGGAGTTAACGAGACGCTGACGTTGCGTTACTAACGTTGCGTCGGCGCTGCGCGGGCGTTCACGAGACGACGACGATTGAAATACGCTAAGTGGCCGCAGGCCCTAAACGGCTGCCATTGTATTTAATTCTATAAAGATTAAGAAATATTTTTCAGGATTAATAAAACACTTTGTAAGAGATTCATATTATATCTTTTGACCTGGTAAAGGGTTAAACTGATCATTCGTGAACTTTATTGCATTGTAACCCAAACTCCCCTTCCAAAATTTAGCTTCGGTCCAAATGTTCTCCGACTTTCCTACCTCCACATCTTCTCTTATTTGTTCAGAGAAAGATGTGCCTTTGGTTTCTCATGCGGATACATCTAATTATAGGGCCATTATCGTAGGGCCAAGGACTTTAATTCATGTGCCACCACGAAACCATTTCAAAGGAAAAGGTATTTCAATTTTCTTGGTTAATCAATGCCATTTGACGTCATAGGACGTTTGGTGTGAAATGGTTCCATGGTGGCTCATGAATTAAAGTTTCCGTTCATACATTTGGTTCAAAGGGTTTGTCTGACATAATAGAGCAACTACGCCCATCATAGAATTTCATTCTAGGATTACCAATCTAAATAATTTCAAAAAAGCATCAAATATTTTGTGAAAAATATACATTTTCAGCGTAAAATATCAGTCGAACACGTATAAACGCGGCATACCTACTCGCGTCTATACGTCTAGCATGGCAAAGCACAAGCCCTTTTTTAATTACTTAAAAATAATACACTTATCATAATTATCAGCATTGTTTCTTACAATACAATTCTTATAATTTGATAACATTTTTAAATACCATTTTTCTTTAGGTTTAGGATATAAGTGGACTATTTTCTAGTGGCTAGCTGGTCGAGTAGAGCCGCGATTCTTTCGTGCTTGGAACTCTCTCGCAGGGGACACTTGCTCTGGACGTAAAAGAGGGCGTTCTGGTCTCGCTGCTCGAACGCCACTTGCGCCGCTTCCTCGTAAAAACTGCAGATGTATAAAGTAAATAAATTCAACTGTTTTATTTGTTGTCCCGTTTACGGGCGGTAAGCTTTATTCAGAACTAGTTGACCCAACACTTGTCTTAACTAGATGACACCGTAAGCACAGATAGGTAATATTACTACGTAACAATTTTACTGGTTGACTCGAGAGACGTTACCTTGGCAACCAGCCCCCTTAGCACGATAGGGCGCGAGTAGAGATACGCGCGACATAGACAATACCTGTCACTGTCTAACCAGAGACGTCAGAAAGTGACAGGTAGACTATCCCGCGCGCGACGCGACTAGAGCGTGTCTTCGTGCTAAGCCTACAGGGACATAAAATAGTTGATTGACCAGTGGGAAAGATTCCAATAGAGAGATCTCTCCAAGCAGATGTTATGCCTGGGGATCGAAGTCCAAAGAAAGTTGGAAGTTGTGTTTATGCAACCGACTATCGAATCTTCGTTAGCGCGATGTATATTGACAGTTAATACGTGATGTTTGTGAAAGAAGTTTTACTACCGGCTGATAGGTGGTGCTTGTGCCGCTACAGACCCATAAGACACCTTGTACAAAACTGTGATCCTTACCCAGCCTTGACGTAGTATTTGACTTTGATGTCGTCGCGACACCGCGGTAAATATTTGAGCGCTTCGTCGCTGTTGTGCCGCTGGAGGCACGCGTCCACGAACGGCTCGTACCCCACGGGTGACTTCTTCGCCTTGGAGAAGCGGTCCAGCTCCGCCCAGTCGTTCTTCTCTGCCAGGGTCAGGATCCGGAGCCACCAGTATCTGGGAAGGTCGGTGTTTTAGGATCCCGTGACTAAATAGCCAAAGATCATAGGCACTATTGCCGTAACAGCCGGCTAAGCACAGTAAGGCGCGTGTAGAGATACGCGCAAGATAGACCATACAATGACATGTCACTGTCACTGTCTAATTTGTTACGTCAGCAAATGACGGGTAGACTATTCCGCGCGCGAGGCGACTAGACGATGTTGCCATGCAAAGCCTACCTACAGATAAATGTACAGAAGTCAATCAAGTGTATGCTGTACTTTTCGCCCTATGGATGTCAATTATGGCGTATGCATATAAAACTATCGCGGTAGTGTCACTTAAGTTGAGTTGAGTGATTTACATAAATTTACGCTACATATCTTGCGACGATTTCGACATTTGCGAAGTCCATGATTATTATATTTCAAAGTGTAATAAATTTCCATTCTCATGTACAATTTTTAGCAGTAAGCTAATGAAAAAACACTTTCAAGGCACTTCATTTAAGGTACTTGTTACAATTTCACAGTTCCAGTAGATACTCTTGAAAAAGTTGCAGTATCGTTCACAGATGCGCGTCTCAAGCGGGCGGCAACCGTGCTCGGACTGGTCTCAACTCATTGAGGATAGAACCTATAGAGTACTAATGTCATCTTGGTTGTTCGGAAATTATTCTGCAAAACAATTGAAGGGATCGCTGTGCTCTTATTGGCCGGTCCAAGATCGCGCGTAACGCTAGTGCCTTTTTCTCTACGGTTATTGGCTCTGTACAGTTTCTGTGACAGTGACGGTGACGTTTAGTATGTTGAAATCAACAAACTATTTGCGGACCGGGGTTGCGAACATTGTTTCTCTATAGGTTCTATCCTCTATGTCTCAACTGTTCCGAGATGTCGTGTCTGTGCTGTGAGACAATATTATTTAAGATTACCTTCTATCTGGCATCCTGTATTCGGACCGTAGTTTGTCTGCCAGCTTGATCTCTCCCTGGTTCAGTAGTTTCTTCACGGTGTCGTGCAGGGACAGACCGACGAAGCTCTCTCCATACGTCTCTTGTAGACTCGACTGCTGTTTGCAGAGCTTACGAGCGTCTTCGCAGATTGATACACCTTCGAAGAGAGAGCGTGGACCATTATATAAAATGTTGTACATTTTATTATGTTTTTTTTTATACACTTCACGGAATAGAATGATACAATTTTAATGAAAATTGGAGAACATTTATTTTTAAATTAATATCGAAAACGTCCATGATACCGGGTATGAAAACCAAATTCAAATAGAGATAGAATGAGAAATGTACAACTTTTAGTTATCAAATTACAAAAAAACGTTGGAAAAAAAGCGTATATCACATTCCCACATCTCTGAGTAGGCAGAGTACACTAAACGCTACACAAACAAAATCATGGCGTCCCCTTTAGATTTCCATAAGTACCCAAGAGGAGGGTGTGGGACAACCTGAATAATTTTCAGAACGATTGGCAGGTGGATGCTTGAGACAGGGAAGAGTGGTGGAAGAAAGGGATGCTCTTTGCCCAGCAGTGGGATATACTAGGCTAAAAAAAAGTGCATCCAGCGTCTTCCGGCGACGTTGCGACAGTGTTCCCAACGTTTTAAAGCTCTTCTAATGTCGCCGCTGCCATTCTGGATGGAACAAGGTATCTCACCCAAGTCGTTCCTTCCCTTCTTGTAGCACTCCCGGGCGGATATGAGCGAGGCCTCGGCGGCGCCCGGGCCGGGCTGCTCGGCCGCGTCCCGGATGTGCGTGGCGGCCTGCCCCGCGAAGTCGTCCTCCTGCACGTACACCTTGCGTAGGGCTTCGCGGTTGTGGCTCGCGCAGTACTTGATGTATAGCGCGTGCGCGAGCGGGAAGCCGCGGATCGTTAGCTGGGGAGAAAAGAGATATTCTTCACATTCGACCATCATATTCGTTACCAAAATTCCAAATTCAAAACTTTGTTTTTGGAAATAGTCTCCTAAGAGCACTTTTTCATTTTCGAGTCTACCAGCGCTTCGGAAAGAACATCATTGCCAAGAATGCGCCGCAAGAAACTTGGCAAAAGTTAAAAAAAAAATTAGTAACAAAAACAAATGTAAAGTAAAACATGACTGGCAGATATTCAGTAATGAAGTGGCACTATAAGAAGAACATAGAAAAACATAGTGTTGAAAATGTGGAGTTCATTTTCGATACAAGCTTTTTTGCCGACTGTACTTTTTGCCACTGTACTTCATTGCCATCCATCCTAGATTATGTGCACCAGGTTTTCAAGTCAATCAGACCAACCGTTGAAGAGTTCCTTCCATCGGAGACAGTCCCGCCCGGGCCACCAGAAGTCCACTACCGGAATGTTGTATTGACATCTAAGTTACGTAAGTACACCAAGTTTCAGCTCAATCGGCCTATTGGAAGTGGTTTAAATCTTTCTTGCAAGATTTGTAAACATACATACAAAAGTGGAGTTAAATAAAAACTTGTAATTAAACAAAAAAAAACCGACTTCAAATTAGCAACATTTTGAAAGTAGGTATTCTGTTTACTGAATGTAAAATCTTGACTTCATCAACAAATTACCGAAAACGCCGTACATCTCCATATAAAATTTGAAGAGTTCCCTCGATTTCTCCAAGATTCCATCATCAGATCCTGGTTTCGTGCCATTGGGACCAATTTCGAGTTATACCCTTTCGATTAAAAAAAAATATTTGAAAATCGGTCCACGGGTCTCCGAGATATAGAGTAACATACACAAAAAAAAAAAAAAAATTTGGTCGAATTGAGAACCTCCTCCTTTTTTTGAAGTCGGTTAAAAATAAATGTTGTCACCTCAAACTCGTGTTTCCCCATCTTCTCCTTGAGGTGCAGCAGCACGATGTAGACGAGGTCTGTGTCGCCGCTGGCCGTGGCCTTGAGGAGAGCCGTCGAACCCTCGCCCAGCTCCAGAAGCAACGGCACTTGGAGCTTGCTATGCGTCTCGTACTCTAATATCTGGAAGAGACGGACTTGTGGGAAATACTCCAATAGAGAGATCTCCAGGCAGATGTTTTGCCTGGGGACCGAAGTCAAAGAAAGTTGAAAACTTGTATTTTAGCAACGGACCTTCGAAACTTCATTATCGTGATAAAGAAAACTGCGACCGCACAGACGGTCTCTGGGGATGTGTATGTAATTGGGTAGTTGCCCAAAAAAAAACTATTTAGTACGTCAGATAGATTACCAAAAACTATTTATTGTACACGTGTTTTTTCTTTTATTTGACAAACAAAAAATGAAGTGGATAACTTTCGAGTGACGTCACTACGCGGTACAATTATAACCACGGCGTGACGTCATAAGCCGGAAGTTTGATGTAAGGTACCTGGGTCGAATATGGCCACGTTAAGGTTTGACACTAAATATAAAGCACTTGTATAATACTGGAAGTGACGAATCCCTATTTATTCGATAATGTGTTTATTTAGGTAATATATGGCAGGCACAAATATATCTAGAATATAATAGGTCAGGGTTGGGAATTCATTTTTTGAAAGTTGGGAAAATGGCCATATTTCCGACAGTGTATGTGAATATGGCCAGGTGATGGGCCATATTAACCGTATGAATTGATCATAGAAGTAATTTCTATACGTAAGGGGTAAGTCCTTTATACACATACATATTTCCACGCTTGTATTCCTAAACGGGTTAGACAGATCACAGAAAACTTTACATAGACTAATCTATGACTATGAAGACCTTTTGGGGCCACTTTCAAGTTTGGGCGTAAGGCTGGATATAAATGGTACAATACTAACAGATTGCTAGCCCATCGACTACAATATAGCTTAACCCATTTCCTCAGTATTCTCTTGTGACATTCACAGACGAAATGGGGAGATGTAATTCTAAACCTCAGACCACACGTGACTTAGTGCGATACATTAAATTAATTAATTACATAAAATGGACAAAAAGAACAAAAAAAATTGTTTTAACTAGTAATTAGTAAACTAGTTCCTCAGGTTTATTTTGATATGTATTGTGGAGTTATATTTTATTCTGTAAGGAGAAAGAAATAAATAAAATTGAGAAAGACTGAAAACAAATATCTATATGATTAATATGGCCAGCTGCAGCCGAAACTCAAAAACCAATAAGATTAATATGGCCACATAGTGGCCATATTTGCAGTTGTACTCACATTTCACTTAAAAGTTAAAAAACAAAAGTATACAAAAGTAAGCTTGAAAAAAAATATACCCATATAATTTGCAATTAGTAATGACAAAAATAGACTACATAGTTTTAGCTAAAAGTCAACAGAAACCAAAAAAAACATTAAAACTTATGAGTGAATATTTGCATCCGTGACACGTGGTTTCTATCAACTGTCATTGCAGAACCATCGTTGCCGCAGGGAAGATGGTGGCGACACCTGAGCATTACTTACACTTAGACGTAACAGTGCATATAAACAAAGTTGTAGATCTCGCTATAGTTATGGCTGTATAGGGGTATGGCCATATTTTTCGGCTGGCCATATTCGACCCAGGTACCTTATCTTAGTCGATGTTTCATTATCTGATAAACTAAAAACATAACTAATTAGAATTGTTGCTCCTCATAGTGCATGTGGCATTGCCAATCAATATCAAATTAACAACCAATTCTATACATTTATAACGTTTATTTATTTTGGGATTTTATTGCATCCAATCTTAATATAAAACGAAAAAAAAAAATTGCCGAAATCAAAAAGCCAACGGCACGCGGTGTTCCCAGGCGGTCACCCATCCAAGTACTGACCGCGCCCGACGTTGCTTAACTTCGGTGATCGGACGAGAACCGGTGTTTTCAACGTGGTATGGACGTTGGCAAACGAAGGATTGAATTACAATACCACAATCAACACTGGACGCCGTGACGTCATAAAACAGTAAAACTACTCTTACTTTGATCGCTAGTGCTTTTCTGCCTTTATCGGAGGCTTTTTTCGCTATGGTGGTGTAAGAGATGCCGGGAACGTTTCGTAATTTTTCGCCTATTTCACGAGCAGCACTTTCATTGTCTAAGTGGGGCTGTGTGACCTATAAAAAAAAAACAAATTTTAGATGGCGCGTAAACTAAGTACTAAAGAACTGCTTCTGTCTATTTTTCTAAACACTTTTTTCATAGTGACTTAAAATTGATACACTCAAGTCTTTTTATATTGAGATTAGTTAGACATGTTTCGAGCCAACTCCTGACCCATTATCGGGACGGATATAAAGACGTGAGTTTAGTGTATCTCAGGGTAGTTCTGAATAGTAACCATGTTGGCTTGACTTGAAATATTAAAGAGCCGCGGAGCGTTCCTGGAGCATTATTTTTGGGTTACGTTCCTAGAGGATTATTTTGGCTGGGTTTTGGTGCGGCCCAACATAATAACTATGATGTTTCCCAAAAACAAAGTTACCAGTTAAAGTAGGAAAGATAGCTGTAAATGGATCACAAGTATAAACAAGCTAAATACAGATAAAGAACTAATTACCTTGTAGCATGCCCAGTGTGACAGCACCCGGGTTTGCCCATCTTTCAGCTGTAGGTACCCCGCGATGTGCCGCGCCAGGCAGTGCAGGCGGCGCCAGATCAAGCGGTCTAGTAATATACGCTCGCCTAGGTTTTGGACTCTGAGGTTCTAAATTAAGGCATTTACAAATAACCTGTGGGAGACTCCAACAGAGACCTCTCCAGGCAGATGTTATGCCTGGGGACCGAAGTCCACAGAGAGAATGCCAGCCCAATCGGTAACTGGAACGATGATCAAATTTAACTTGCAAGATTTGTTTGCAAACAAACGAACAATCATCGGAACAGGAATACGTTGTTGTTATTGAGATCTTAGTCTGTAATGTGAGAAAGTGACTTGCAATAAAGAAACTTTTCTATACTATACAGGTACATATAACTAAATAAAAGCTTGTAGGCCGATAACTGACTGTCATAGTCATAGTTAAAGAATTAAAAACAAATAATTTTAAACAAAAAAAAACCGACTTCAAATCTATACTAATATAATAAAGCTGAAGAGTTTGTTTGTTTGTTTGAACGCGCTAATCTCAGGAACTACTGGTGCGAATTGAATATAATTTTTTGTGTTGGATAGACCATTTATCAAGGAAGGCTTTAAGCTATGTAACATCACGCTGCGACCAATAGGACCGAAGAAACAGTGGAAAATGTAGGAAAAACGGGGGAAATTTGTCACTATTACACGCGGACGGAGTCGCGGGCACAGCTAGTTAGCAATATTTTAAAAGTATTCTGTTTACTGAATGTAAAATCTTGACTTCATCAACAAATTACCGAAAACGCCGTACATCTCCATATAAAATTTGAAGAGTTCCCTCGATTCCTCCAAGATCCCATCATCAGGTCCTGGTTTCGTGTCAATGGGACCAATTTCGAGTTATACCCTTTCGATTAAAAAAAAAATGTTGAAAATCGGTCCACGGGTTTTCGAGATATCGAGTAACATACACACAAAAAAAAAAAAAAAAAAATTAGGTCGAATTGAGAACCTCCTCCTTTTTGAAGTCGGTTAAAAACTACATTTACTTTGAGGCATTTTGCCGTTGTAAAGGGAACAATGGTATGACTCGGTATGACAACAGATAAATAGAACTTCATAGATAAAAATCGCGGACAGATCCAATAGATTAAAATAGGAATTGATCGTTCCATTTACCCGAACGCAGATTAAAATAGAGAAAAGTATGTTTTGGCACGCAAACGCATCGCTTTTTTGCTAAGGCAAATTGAACCTTACAGTTCAGTGAATAAGATGTATCGTTTTCTTAGTTTTGTTATATGTAAAAATAAAACAGAATATATAAACATTCTTGTTTGTTTTCACGTGATCTACCGTAATGTTTTGAATCAATGCCAAAAAGCTGACATACTTTTTACGTTTGTGTTAATTAGTAACACATAGTATAAATACTAACGATTGATGTGCGAGTACATTTTGTACAGATTGATTTAATACAAAAGACGGATTTACATACTGCACTTGTAAACAGCGCTGGCATGGTTAAGAAAAGTTGTATTCAAACAGACATTTAAAACAATATGAATTTAAACAGAGTTTGTTTTATCTCACGTTTAAAAATACTGATCAAAACGAGTGAATTACTATTTATATGTTGAGTGTTGACGTTTGAATGAATATAAAATGAAAATAAAGTAATGTGTAGAGTCGATGGCGTACGCACACGCCATAATTGACATCCCTAACGGCCTGGCCACGACTTTGAGCGATGCGATGAGCGATGCGACGAGCGACGCGACGAGGCAGAGCGGAGCGGCGCGCATGCCACGGACTTCGCAGGCGCGACAGCGATTTCGCGCGCAGGGGACGTATTTAAAATTAAAAAAAATCGTTATCAAATATTGCTATGAAATGTATTGGAAGTAGCGCATATTTCAGACAGAACATTTTATTTTTAAGAAATGGAGTGCAAGACTTAAATAAACGTCATCAAACACATTGGGAATTCTTTACTTTGTATCAATAATAGGTGTACAGAAAACACCCCGAATAGCTTTACGAGCATACCGGGTTGAGTATTGTATGTAGGTAAGTATACTCCAACCCAATCCGCGCTGGGCCCGCGTGGGAACTATAGCCCAAGCCCTCTCATATTGAGAGGAGGCCTGTGCCCTGCAGTGGGCCGTATATGTATATGCAGGAGTATGGTATAGTATACTCCAACATTTGAATTTGTTAAAACAATAATTGCAATGGTTTGAAACAAAAAAACAGACTTCAATTTAGCAATATCCTGAAAGCACACATCTGTCTATTTAATTACTTAAATACCAATAAAATGTAAGAACTAACTTGATAATAACCTTACGTAAGATTATTATAAATTAGTAAAAGTCAAAAGTTAACTCTGAAGAAGTATTTACATAACATTATAATTCGGTGTACATTATTCGCGCGCGAATCGTCTAAAAAATTTTATTCTCTGCCGCGTCGCCCGAAACGTGCCGCTCGTAACGCTCGTCGCGTCGCTCTGAATTCGTGGCATCCTCCATTCAGCCCGTGTCTTTGTTTCGGTCGCGCCGCTGGCCGCTCGTCGCCGCCGCGCGCCGCCCGGCGCAATTCGCGTCGCTAGTCGCGCGAGCGGCAACCTCGTGGCATGGCCTGTATACTACTATGCGATTGTTTTTGCCGCTCACCGCCCGCCGCTGCCGCTGCCGCTCGCCGCGCGTGGTCGTGGCCAGGCCGTAAGGCAACCGCCGAGCGTAAGTATGAAAAGTGAAGGATACACTTGATTAAGGTTAGGGCTCATAATGTCCCACTCGCAAAATGTCCCTTGGTCCCTTTCGCAAAAGGTCCCTTTTATAAATGTCCCATTCTCGAAACGACTTCTCTGCATAATGTCCCGTTCTCAAAATGTCCCGTCACATAGATTACGTCCCGTTCGCAAAACGTCCCTTTCTCAAAATGACCCGTTCGCAAAAAGGTCCTTTCCGAAAAATGTCCCGTTCTAAGCCACCGATTTTGGGCTCATTTGATTCGTCTCAATGAGGTGCAGTCGGGTATAAAAGCTTGTACCAAAAATGACATTTTTCACAGAAACTTGTTTCTTTATTTAAACAAGAATTTTGCAGGCGGGACATTTTGCAAACGGGACATTTTGCGAAAGGGGCTTTTCCAGAAGGGCCATTTTGCGAAAACAATGGGACGTTTTGAAAAAGGGACGTTTAGATAAAGGGACGTAATGGGGTTGGGGTATTTCGGATAAGGGATCATTTGCGAAAGCGACGTAATTTTGGTGGTGGGACATTTTGCGAGTGGGACATTGAGCCCTAACCTTGATTAATTTCTGTAGGTCACAAGACAGTTGTGCTAATGCTAAGACAGTCAGCATTGTAAATAGAAAAGGATACTGCCAGAACGTAAGTGGTATGGCGACTTTAGGGTCCCGTATGGCATTTAGGACCCTCAGCCACCGGCAAGTCTTGACATAGTGGTCGGTCAGCTGCTGGTCGACGATGAACCCCTTGCCGAACTGCGCGGCGCGTATTAACATCTTCTGCACCTCGGGGTCGAATTCGAAGGCCGCCGCGTCGATGCAGTCTTGCACCGCGCGGGGTAAGTCGGGCTTTACTAGGCGGATGTATTCGTCGGCTCTGTGGCTGCGTTTCTGTGTATATTGGACAGATAGAGCCTTGTACAGTCGAGTTCATAAATATATGAACAGACAAATGCCAAATATGTAAACTTTTGCACCTTATTGTCAATGTCATAAAGGTGTGCAGATATTTTTGAACCCTCAGTTTTGCTCATACATATATTAATGAACTCGACTGTAGAATAAAAATAGGATTTGAACTACGATAAGTAGTATTTATGAAAACAAAAATATGTACAGGGTGGCTTGAAATTGGCCGTGAATATTTCAACCAGCGTTTGGGTAGGTATACGGGCTGACAACCCCTGTGAAGGTTTTTCCCCGGAATTTTCATGTAATTTTTTTTATGGAAAATGTCAAAATATTGCCCAGTTTTTTGTATTCCGGCTTTTAGTCAATCGCATAGCGTCGCAATGTCGGAAGATTGACGGTGCGCACGCGCCTACTAACGGGACTTGCGTACGGGACGTAAGGTAAGTAAAACCTAAGGAGCAATGACCTGAAAAGCGATGAAACATTTGTCGCCCATAAGGCCAATATAAAAAAAAATCAGAAAATATTTTACAGGGGTTTTCAGACGCGTTTACCAGTCCACTGGTAAAAATATTTACGTTCAATTTCCGGCCACCCTGTATGATGAAATATAAATAATGATGAAATTATTATTGCTAACAATTATTCTGTGTGATGTGTGGTACGATCAAATACTTATTAGTACTTATTAATATTTATTATTTGTCTATGTACCGTTTCGTATGTTCTGCCTACCCCATTTGGGAATACAGGCGTGATGTATGCATGTAAAATCCTAACCTGGAATTGCTTGGAAGCTTCGACCAAATACGATCCGGGCGCGGTACTATCTATGCGGAATATCTTCTCAATGACGACCGGCACCCGCTCGATGAGCTCATGCGTCATCTCGGAGACCACCCGGACGCAGTCCATCTCCGGGATGATGTGGAACGGCCCGTCGTAGAAGAACTTCTCCACCTGGCCCTTGGAGCCGAAGACGCAGAGCATGTCGTCCCAGTGGGCCACTACGGCCTGGGAACCGCACCTATAGGCCACAAAGAGGTCCTAAATTACGTCACATTGATAGGGATGATGACAGGGTTAAAATACAGTTACTTAGAGCTAATTTTTCAATCACCAGATAAAACATATCTGTCCGATAACTGTTGGCTGTCACTTTTCTTTTATATGACGCGAAAAAAGGATAGCAATAATTTTAACTGGCAGATAAATTTATCTGGTGATTGAAAAATCGGCCCTTAGTCAGATGAAAAAATATGAGGAAATAGTTTTTTTTGGTTTATCAATTAATGAGACATCGGCCAAGGTTTAGATCTTAAAACATCCGGAGTGGGGTGGGGGCTTGTGACGTCACGCCGTGGTAAAAATTGTACCACGTAGTGACGTCATTCGAAACTTCAGAGCACTGTATTCTCGTCATTTCTTGTTTGTGAAATAAAAGACGTAATAGGTGTCCAATATTTTTTGAGAATCTATCTGGTGGACTAAATATTTTTTTTTTACTCATCTACGCAATTCGGAAGCGTGGTGATGATTTTTCGACAAGTAATCCATTTTTTAGGCCATTTTACAAAAAGTTGTCTATATATTTTTTAGTTAAAGTAGTAAAAGTTAGATTTTCCGAAATGGTGGGTGTATTCGATACAAATAAAAAAATACTGTCTCCAATTTTTCATGGGTACTAATTTTATTTCGTAACTTGTAAGTTTATGAAAATATTCATGTCATGTCGGATTTAGAATAACACCTCTCCATTTCTTCCGTGGGTGTCGTAAGAGGCGACTAAGGAATTAGGTCAAGGTATATTCTAAGCGACAGGCTAGCAACCTGTCACTATTATTCCTGCCAACTCAAAACCTAAAAAAAATATGTAAAGTGGCCTGTCACAGTACCTAAAAGTAGAACTAAAGCTTGATGAACACTAACCACACCAGTTCCTTAGGCTGCTTGATGTAGCCAGTGTCTGTCTCGCAGTACTTGTTCCTGAAGTCGGAAGACCCGATCCAGAGGAACCCCGAGTCGGTGAAGAGCGCCGCGTGCCGCCCGTTCTGCGACGGCACGATCGACAGGATCTGGGTGTACGGGTTCCTTATGTCCGGACGCTGGGGACAAACAAGTTCAAATTACGTAAATTACATAACGTCACGCCTCTTTCCCACAGGAGCACTGTGACTCACGTAGAACAAGCTAGCTGGACAAAAACAAAATTGACCTATCTAGAAATCCTTAATAAGGTAATTACTATATTAGTTGGTGATAGCATTGGCAGGTATTGTTTTGTCGTAGATCATTTTCAACACGACTAATAAGGGTAAGTGTATAGAATAACAACGTTCAGTGCCCTAATTTAGTTGCATTTTAGCTTCTATTGCGATTAAGTGTCATTGCCAGATTTCACAAGTTTCGGTTAATTTTTGTGATGGATTCTACTATTAAGGGTAAGTACTATATTATAGGTCACTTTATAAATATATTATTCTCCTTTTACTCGAAAAAAAAAGTCGATAACTTATAATTTTACGAAATAATGACCACAATTTGGCATTCATTGGACTGTAACTAAAAACCCCCCCTTCACCCCGACTTGATTTTTTTTACGGAGTAGCCACATCTATTTAGGTTATGATAAATGTTATTCATTTTTGCTCCTTTTTTGCCCAACTTACTTTTATTAATTTTTTTCAGAAAGGAGTCGTACAGTTTCGAAATTATTATTTTTTTGAAAATTGGACCAAACATTCAAAAAATTAGCGAAATGATACACAATTCGCTTATGTTTTCAAAATACAACATTTAAGCGGTATAATGGTGTAGTCTGTTAAATATATAAATACCGTGATTTCCCGATTTTCCATGAAACTTACAGAAATATGGGAGAATTCACGAAGAAACCGAGAACGCTTCTTAGCGAACAATATGTAGTGGTTTCAAGGTGACTTGACATTAAACGTTTTTTGTGATCAAGTTGAAGAATGCTGTAGCACGAAAGAACATGAACTGGGCTCTGGGCGACCGACTACAGCCTTCGATAATGCGAGTTCAAAACTTCCAAAACGTTCGTAGATATGTTGAAGATTTGATCATGTCACGAACACCTAAAGAACTGTTAGTCGCTGCTGAAATATCATCTAGGTTATCTGGAAAACGAAACGTCGATAAATTAATTAAAGAAGTAAGTGAGACTGAAAAAGTTAGTGGCCGACATCCACTGTCCCGAGAGTGCAGTAATCAGGGGTAAGGTGTCTGACAAGTGATGAGGCATTGGCGTATTTACGTGTATTCCAAGTCTACGTCTCACTCTTATAAAGAAACTTTGGAAAACGTCAGCTTACCTAGGTTTCATTCGGATTAGTTACGTTTTGATTTATAGATTACCTACATGTAATTAATTTCACTAAAGTTGCATTTTTCTTAATTTAAATATTATAATCTCGTAAATTATCGCATTTTTACCCTTAAATAAAATAAATCCTATGAAGAAAAGAGAAAACTTACTATATTACTCATTTAAACCTGGGAAATCACTATTAGCAACTAAGAACAATTACCAACTTAAACTGACCTCGATCCCAATAGTACAAGTAGGTGACAAGAGATCAGGTTATGTCGGTGGTGTTTGACATAAGAAGTATAACTAAAATTGTAATTTTTCTCACATTATATGATAAACCATATCAAAATGCTACATTTAACTTAATTCAAAAAGCTCAAATAATTTTGTCCAGCTAGCTTGTTCTACACGGATCACTGTGAGGAGTAGGCAGATACTACTTTGTTCCACTCGCTACGATCCTGACATACCTCTTTTGCTTCTTCTACATTTATTAATCTCCTCATACATGCTCATCGGTTTCGGGTACTCTTGACCTGACCTGTTTCTAAAACGTCCGCGATTTGGTCACGGTACGTCCGTCTAGGTTCTTCCAATGCCTTCCAACCCATCAACAGTCGCCGTATAAATTAGTTTCGTAAATCTTCTTAAATAAATTTTCTAAAATTAAATTAAAAAACCAACATTAATTAAAAATTAAAAAACCCCCGACGAGCCTCAACGCGATGGCTTTGCTGAACGTGTAACATTCTCATCACACCTAACAAATGACCTGATGACCTTGAAGAACTGAACCGATTTCCACCAAACATAGCTAAGAACACTCTCGACGGATATAGCTTTTGAACAAAAAAAACCGCATTAAAATTGGATCATCCGTTTGAGAGCTACGATGCCACAGACAGATACATACACATTTACACACACACACACACACACACACACACACACACACAAACACGTCAAACTTATAACACCCCGTCGTTTTTGCGTCGGGGGTTAAAAATTAAATAAAATGTATACCGATTATTAACCCTATTTCCTAACTAGAATTATAAAGGCTCCCCACTCCAGAACAACTCCAGTAGGCTTAGCACAGCAACATGGGCGACTTGTCTCGCGCGCTTTAGACTACCTATCACTTTTTGACTAATAAATCGCTAATATCGTCGTAGTGCCTCGCGTGCAGGTTTGAACAAGCCGAGCAAGTGACGCGAGTGATAACCCGTCGCACTCGAATCCTCGCCCATAGCCGAGTGACAAAACTATTGCAGATAACATTTAAACCCGGTCGCGGAGCACAGCAAAGTTCGAGCGTAGACTCGATACTATCTATCTCTGTCGCATGCGTGCATTAATATTGCCTTCACGCTCTAACTTGAGCACGTGCATCGCACTGTGCGAGCGGGCAATATTACTGCACGCGTGCGACAGAGAAAGACAGCAGCGGGTCAACGCTCGAATTTAGCTGTGCTCCGCGACCGGCCTTTAGTTTCTCGCCCACTCGTTTATCTATCGTTCTACTAGTATATCGCTAAACGTCGGGACTAGACTAGTGCTTTGCTGACCGTACCAAGGGAATGGCCCGGGACTCGCCGAGCTGGCACTTGTAGATCTCCTTGTCGCGGCACACGAGGAAGCCGATGACGGCCGACGAGCGCAACCCCGTGCTCAGCACGCACCAGCACGTTATGGGCTCGTTGGCTCCTGGAACCAGAGGAAAGCAGAGCTCTACATATTCTGGATGACCAATATTTCCCTATTATTGTTTTTTTCCCTAATTCTAGTCAATAAATTTTTCAATTTTGCTCTATGTCCCTGATGAGGGATAATATGATGCATTACAGATACCTAAATTACTTCCATTAAAAGTTACGGAAAATACCAATTAACATTATACTTCATCTATTTTAAGATTTGAATTAAATAATCACAAGGCATCGCCACTAATACTGGTACCTTTTGTATTAAAAACATTATAACTCACATTAATAAATCTTATTGGATTAATCATTTCTCGTTTTACCTTTGGATTCCAGAGAAAAAATCAAATTTTATCTGTTAAATTTATAATACTAAAATAAACAGTGTATAGCATACTGAAAACTTACTGGGCAAGTCTGGCACTGGTCGGATTTTGGGTTCTGTGATGTTGCTGAGCAGGAACATCCGATTGGTGGACGTCATCACCGCCAAGCCCATTCCAAACGGGTTGGGGAAAAGCTGTGCCTTGATGACCTGAAGCAAAATATGAGGACAAAGTTCAAATCAAAACTTTATTTTCCAAATAAGCTCTTAAGAGCTCTTTCGGAAAGACCATCATTGCCAGGAAGAATGCACTGCAAAAAAATTGTCAGAAAATTTATTTATCAATATTGTGCTATTTATTTGATGTATGTAGTGTAGAGTATTAATATGCTATGTTTTTTTAACAATTAAATAAAAATAAAGAAGACACAATGACACATCCATTACCACACCATGATAGAAAGTGTCCACTCTTAAATTTTAATAGTATATTGAAGCTTGAAAGGTAAAATGGAATAAGAGACCTTTTTTGGATAAGTATTGAGTTAATTATATCGAAGAAATCAGCAAAATCTTGCTAATAAATCAATATGCTTTTTGTTTATTGGAAATTTATCTTACTTTAGTATCCCTGACTTCTTGGCCCATGTTGAAAGTCTTCTGGTAGGCTCCAAACATGTCGTAGATCAAGACGTCTCCACTTTCCTGCACGCACAGGAGCTGCTCTCCGTCTGACCAGCCCATGTGAATGAGGACCCCACTGTTCCACTGAAATATTGAAATTATAATTTCAGTATTTATATTAGCAAAAATATTAATGTAATAATCCAGTTTAAATACCACTGCTGGGAACAAGCCTCCTCTCATTATGAGAGGGCTCGGGCTACAGTTACCATGTGAGCCCAATGCGGATGAATGCATTTTCCTTCACAATGTTTTTCTTCACTGAATAGCTTGTGGTAAATATCAAATTCAAATTCGCAGATTAATTCTGAAAAATTCAGAGGTGCATGCCTGGGATTTGAACCTAAAACCTCTACATGAAAGGCTACAGTTAACAACTGGTCAACCATGGCTTAATAATAATAAAATTATTTGTAAAAAAACATTTTTCGTTCTAAACCTCACATATTTTAGTTTCACTGGGTAAAGTCTTACCAAGATCTTAGATATGATATTTCCTGCACAGTTGTAAATTGTGATGACAGGTTTGGTTGTTGTTGCTATGCGCACAAACTGTTTCCGGTCACGCATGACAGCAATGGGTCCTCCGTATGCAGCTCCAGTGACTACCATGTTGTCCAAGCCTTCGTCCATGGCCCAGTTCATATTGTAAATGTCAAATTTCCTGACAAAAAATATATTTAATTTCACCATGGAATCTAGTAAATTGTTTTAGTATTAAACCAAGTGTTTTTGATTATATTTGTGTTTAGAAATATTCCGGTAGCTGATACTGGATTTGGCCATATTTTGGCAATCATAGGAAAATTGAACACAAGAAATCAAGTACTTTAGAGTTAGCTAAAAAGTGTGAATCTACACATTAGACTAATTAGATATTGGTCAAATTTTGTCAAATGACAGGAAAAATATCCTAGAACAGTTTCATGCACTTTAGATTTTTAAGATACGCCCATTGCCCCATAACAACATATTAACAGGTACATGTTTGCAGTGAGCTGACCTGTAGTAGGAATCCAACTGGAACCAGTCGGCAGTGAGCAAGGCCGACATTGTGGCTGGTCGCAATTATACACACAAAATCGCGATAAGTTGATGATAACAAAATTAGTTTTCCTAATTAATAAAATTAACAAAAACTTTCGATCGGTGGCTACGTTTATACGAGTCTAATTTCACATAACTGGTTGTTAATACTATTTTTCTTTGGTTGTTTCGAATCGCGCTATAATGAGGAAGAATATTTTCACATAATAACAGCACTACACTCAGCAAAATCAACAAATAATCTTTTAGAGACGGAAAAAGAAACAAGGATAAATGACTCGTACTGTCACACTGACACTGTCACTGTCAGCGCTACTGACTTGACACTATTTTATCGTTCAGAAATACGTACCCAACTTTGTTGTAATTTGGTTGTGATGGCAAAATAAAAAGGTAAAAAGACACAACTAACAAACAACAAAGTTTGTAACGAATGTAAATTTTAATTCAGTATTTTTTTAGTGTTAATCGCAGTTAACTCATGGATCTTAAAATATCGTAATCACGCAATTTTAATAAGTTTGGTTTTAATCGGTTTAGTTTACCTCGGCACAACTCTGTCATAATCAAGTCACTATATCTGTATATCTACAGTCACAATTAGCCTTTTTTATGTCATACGGAGAAAAACGAAACAAACGGATCACCTGATTTTTAGCTGCTACTGGCACTGGCGCCTTTTGACATCAGCAACACTTAGAGTATCACAAGTTCGTTACTAACCTTTTACCAAATAAAATTCACCTATAAGCATTTATTTCGAAAGTGGTTTGCTGAAAATCAGAAATATAATTCTTTCTTCAGTCCTGAATTTCGAATTGGTAATTTTTCAATTCAACTGTTCCGAACTCTTATTTTTATCTTGTTAACATAGTCAATAGACAGTTAGACTTCCTACCTGGGCTACCACGGGCATAAAGATCTTCTGAGCACTGCAGAAAAAAGTCGACGACTGTTTTCAGAATGATGTTGATTGCATCGACTTACCAATTCACCGACCGAACATGTTTGCAACAAAGTGCTGTCGCGTTCGTCACTCGTTTCTTCAATGTTGTACGGGTTTAAGTGGCCATACGTAGCGAATGAGGTTCTTCATTTACTAGAAAAGCCGATCAAACCACTCTCTGCAGGATGTGCACATAAAAACGTTGAAGTTTCTTACTAGTGTCAGAAACTAATGAAGAGAACTTGCCTCATCGATTGTTGGTCAATTGACACTCGAAATACCGCTTTGTCCGCTTTCTAAGTAAACTTCTTCGCGCGTGTTGTTAATAAGCATGTAGGGAAAGCTTTTTACTAACAAGCTATTTAAATAATTTTCTTGATCAATATTATGTTTTCTATGTTAACCAACATACAATGAACGTAACCTTGGTAACCCATACCTCTGTCTTTCCATCCGAGTGATCCAACCAAACCATATGAATGGCTAGTTCGGACTAGGCTAGTATTTTAGTCGGGTATCGAATCGAGTAATTTAGTATCTAAATAAATGTGTTTGAACAATGACACTCGATATTTTTTTTATTTTTGACAAGTTTAGTTACCAATTTACTCGCAACTCGACTAGAATACTAGCCTAATCCGAACTAGGCTTAACGAGCTTAGGCTTTGCTTCAATTTTATTTCTTGGAGGTAGGTTTCCGACGTAGGTACCAACTGTGAGCTACTCCTTTAAGTTCGTCCCCGAACATCATGCCTGTATTCCCAAAAGGAAGTCTAAGCACACGACTTCCTTTTGAAAATATAGGCATGATGTTCGTGTGTTTATGTTAGGCCGGCCTTACACCTGTAAGTTTTACTTACGTAAGTTAGGAACGCAGCTATCTGCTAAAGAGACAAATGAGTATTGCCATCTCATTCTAGCTTATAGCTGTGTCCCTACTTACGTAAGTAAAACTTACAAGTGTAAGGCTGGCCTTATTTATAACTACCTAGTTAAGTCTCATCGTCGGTAGGGTCTCAACAGATAATTTCAATGAAAAGGCGCAGCTATTAATTTTGACAACCAAAACGCGAGCAACTCAAGAACGGCTTTGATTTAATCACGCTTTGAATCATCTAATTATGAAATTATAAGGACCATTGAAATATTCAAAGTTCCGGCCGTAAAGCAGGGCCGGCGCAGCAGGGCGCACGCGGCGTCACCGGAGCCCCTGGACCTAACACAGACTTACATCAAAATAGATACCGCGAGTTCCTGCATTTGTATGAAACACAAGCGTGCCACTTTTTCTCTACCTATTTACTGTAACGTCACCTCCTCTTTTCTTCACGTAGTTGTCGTAAGAACCCCGTGTGGTGCCGGGTTAGAATAGCACCTCCCCTTTACTTCCCGTGGGTGTACTAAGAGTCGACTCTGGGAAAGGGTTAGTGTATTGTGGGCGATGGCCTAGCAATTTCTCACTGCAAAATCACGTTTAATTATCTGGTTACCCTGAAATTGCTAAACGTCGCACTGGATTTCTGAATTCATGTGCTCTGCCTACATCTTTTGGGAATACAGGCATGAGAATATGTATGTATGTACTGTAACGCCACATGAGCGCTTTAATCGCTTTAATGATGGGAATTGACACTTGACAGTCCGAGTGAAACTGATTCAAAGGTGACGCCGCCATTCAAGTTGTCCTGTCTTTAGGAAGTTAAACCTAATCTATAATAGAAGACTAAATGAAATCGCGTCAAAGGAACAGCATTGCTCCGCCATTTGGCACGCAAAGTACATTACACTTGAGTCATCTATTACGATATAAGTCTGCGCCCAGGGCCGTAAACCTTTTGTTAATTTTTGACCCTCCCCCACAATCGGTTTTAATGGCTGAGGGACGCACCATTAGGTTTTCGTAATTAATTTCAATGTCTCGTGCGTTGCAGACCGTTTAGGGAAACAACTGTTGGGAATTTTGTTATGGCAATTTTAAATGAAGCAACACCGCTGTAGGACTGAGAATTCGCTTTGTTTCTTTACCTTCAATGCTTTTTCTTTAGATTTATTAGTATGTACGTGTAAGTATACGTCATGCCTATGTTCCCTAATGGGGTAGGCAGAGCACACGTAATGTTCCATAGTTAAAACCATTATAAGACATGTTTATTAAAGTTTCGAAGACAGAAATAGAACAGATTAAAGCTCGACATTAGGTATTAGCCAGGTTTCATGGCTCTTCATCGCAACACGCCGGGGCGAAGGTTTATAACGTCAAAACTGTATTGTAATACTTGACTACCTACACAAGCCATCTCAGGGCGCATGAGCGCCAATCTGGTTAGGAGTCACCATTCATTCATCTACAAAAATTACTACGGCATTACACAAAATCCTTTGTATTCACCCAGAAGGGTACCTGAAAGCATAATTTTGCGTTTGTTATTCCACACTCCCTATCTTACTGCAGAATAGACTAATAATAAATGCGCTTCGAGGATCCCCGGGAACGGCTCAAAAGCATTGGAACATTAAAACAGGCTTAATAAGCACCGTGTGGTGTCAAAAAATAACACCTCTCCATTGCTTCCGTGGATGTCGTATGACGCGTTGACGCGACTAAGGAATAAACTATGGTATATTTTAGGCGACAAGCTACAAACCTGTCACTATTAGGTATATCTGCCATTAAAACCTAAAAAAAATGTGCTGGAAGTCTCCTCGGTATAATATTGTGTGCTCTTGATGTTCTTCCTACCCCATTTGGGAATACAGGCGTGATGTATGCATGTAATGATGTAGGTAGGTATGTATGTAATAGGCACTCTAGTGTTTTTCGCATGAGTGACCGCGAGCCCGGACGTTTTCTCACGATTCGTCTCTGCCCGTCGACTATAAAGTAGTTAAAGTAAAGGAATTTGCCTCCCTAATGATGGCACTATCTCTTTCACACGCACGCCGTAACGCGACGTGGGAGAGGGAGATTAGAATCGCGAAAGCGTGGCTTCAGCTCGCTTTAAATGCTAGATGTGAGATATTTTATGCATCGTACGAGGTGCTTGCTATTTTTGTTTGTAATTAACTCGTTAATTGGTCGTGTTCATTTTGTGAACGTTTTAGAAATGACATCACTGAAACTATGTGCATAAAAGATCTTCTATATGTATTAATTTTCTCAGAGCAAAGACTTAAGACAATAATATACTATGCACTTCACCTCGCCTGTTTTCCCTGATGGGGTAGAAAGATCACACAAAATCATGACTAGGTATTTCACGATTCGTATCCACTTCTAGGTAGCATGTATTTTTAGGTTTTAAGCTAAAAGGCACAATAGTGACAGGTTGGTAGCCTATCACCTGAAATATACCTTAACCACCTTAGTCGCCTCTTACGACATCCACAGAAAAAAATGGAGAATTGTTATTGCAAACCTGACACACGGCAGAACCACGCACCACGTTACTACAATGGACCTAAGAATTGATAAAGCAATTTATGCAGTTTACTGTGATCGTGTATATTATGGCCCGGTAAATGTCTTACAACTATGCGTATGGCCGAAGCTACTCTACACCCGCACTTCCTCAAAGGTCCCATATCTCCCGTGGCCACATACAGTTATAAATAGCACCACCGGGACATGAAAGACGGCAGAGATACGCCCCAATGAATCCGTCAGTGGTGCGGGCGAACTGTTGAAGCAGTTGCTAACTCGAACTTCGCAACTCGGGCCAGTTCCGTTAAGGTTGCGGCCTTGATGTCAAGACGAGCTTACAGCCCTGCATTGTAATCACGATTTGTCTAATAGGTCACCTTGTCGGAGGTTTAAGAAACGAGAGCATTCATCAGAACTCTCGCTGATCAGTGGTGGCTACACGTCTTGTGAATACTATTCGGTGGTTAGATAATAAAGTAAACAAAATCGCTCTAAAATTGTATTCTTTCTGTTTAGGAGCTATTAATGTTGAAAACACCTGCGTTGTTTAAAATTACTCGTGTCCTTCTCTATCTTTAAAACCTGGGTACTCGTACTTACATAATGTTTTCAATTTGCACACTAAACATTACAAACATAGCGAAAGCCATGACTTGATACGTTTCGTGGATACTTCTAGCATAACTTTAGATTTTAACATAGATGAAAGAAGTATAGTCACAGTTTGCTAGAGGCCTACAAAAACCCATTACTCCTTAGTCGCCTCTTACGATATCCATGGAAGATGGAAAGAGACGTGTTATTCTCAATCCGACACCACAGCGTATAGCACCACGGTTGCAAAAATTTTTTTTATAAACTGCTTGGTTTGGACGATTAGCTTTGAGCACAGCCTTACCAGTGGCGTAGCTAGGTAACAAAGGGCCCTGGGGCAAATAAAAAAATGGGGCCCCACACCCATGTAAACTGATCATCATT
>BHDV01008967.1:61631-72394 GCA_005406045.1 Adoxophyes honmai | reverse complement strand
TAAAAAGGCTTAAGCCTTAAAAAAAGCTAAAACCCTTAAAAAAGGCTATAGCCTTTTTTAAGACTACACAGCCTAAAAAAGGCTATGGCCTTTTTTAAGACTACAGCCTTATTAAAATCACTAGTTCTTTGAAACCCATTTCATTAAGCCAGCTCTAAAAAGCCCTCTGGAGCTTTAAAATTTGGGCTAAAAAGGCTCGAGTCCTATGGATCACTAGCGACTACTCAATTTACCTCACCAATGGTTAATTTACACACGTTGAAGTCAGTGCCCTTTCTGACGCAGAAATTATTTCAAAATTACTATTGTCTTTCAATTATGTAACATTACTTCATAAATATCATGCGAACAGTAAAGTCAAGTAAAACTCGTTTGCAAAGATTGCTCCTTCATCAAGGAAGCCTCACTACATTACCCCGCTAACTTAAAACCAAGTATTTCAAATTGGAAAATAAGGGAAGTTGAGACATTTTTGATTTAGCAGGGTAAAACATTATTTAGGTCTTTATTAAGCTAACTACCAATAAAAACGTTCCTTGTTTGTCCGTTAATAAAATCGAATCCTATTTAGCCATAAAATGAGATCGTTGAATTATATCCTGAAAATAATCCAGGTCACTGACCGAAATATTTTAAAGATAACTATCATTAGAAGTCATTCAAAACGAGGAAGTAAAAACAGCTTAGAGCGGTCATTCACCCGAAACCTGAAAAAATTGAACTAAATAGGTCATCGACCGAAAACAGGCAATGATAATATGATAATCCGTAACAAGGTCAATCGGACAAAATAATGATTCATTGATAACTGAATTCGTTTGATAACAGATAAAGCGATCGCCAAATTCGTATCGAACAAGATGGTTGTACGAATATTACATAAAGGTGTTGAACAGAGAATAAAAATAACTAATAAAGGTAATGAATAATACAAAGAATAAAATAATGAAGATAAAAACACCTATTCCACTTATCACTAGCTTTCCGCCCGCTGCTTCGCCCGCGTGGAACTCGGTTATATTGCGGTATAAAGCACAACTATAAGAAAACATCTCGTTTCAAACGACACACAGCGCCATCGATCTATCATCTATCGATCGGTCATCAATCGATATCGATCTATCATCGATCGATATCGATCTATCAAGCAAACTATATTTTTGTTTTCCCTCGGGAACATACATTTTTCCGGGATAAAAAGTAGCCTATTATTTAATCCGGACTTTTATCTTTACGTTTGCAAAATTTCAAAGCAATCGGTTCAGTAGTTACGGCGTGAAAGCGGAACAAACAAACAAACAAACAAACAAACAAACAAACAAACTCACTTTCTGACTTATAATATTAGTAAGGATATAATTCGTGTCTATTCAAACAAATATAGATGTTGACAATTCTTGTGTTAAATTAGAATGTACATGACAATAATTTAAACTAACCTAAATAACAAAAAAAATCATTTTCGATACAAGATTTTTTTTGTCAACTGTACTTCATTGTCATCTACCGCAGATCACGTGCACCAGATTTCAAGTCAATCAGACCAACGGAACCGTTGAAGAGCTCCCTCCATCGAAGACAGTCCCGGCTGGACCACCAGAAGTCCATCACCAGAATATTGTAGTATCGAGTTATACAAAAACTTTGAATGCAATTTTGTTTCTTTTCAGAAGTTAAGGATTGTCTTATTTCAGTCAATTGAGATAACTAACAGATTTAAGTTAGTTTCCCTCTAAGACTCGACTAATTTTTCCAAGCTGTATAGACTTGTGTGGTGTCGGGCTTAGAACTACACCTCTCCGTTTTTCCGTGGTTATTGCAAGAGACGACGAAGTCAAAAGATTATAAAATGTCCTGTCACTATTATCTGTCACTGTTCCCAATCTTTCACAGCACACGATGCAAAAACAAATTTAGAATTTTGTCACGGTACCCTACCCTAAGTAACAATTCGAGAAAGATACAGCAGAATTAAATAGGCTCCAATAAATGATAGAAATTAGTTTGAGAGGAACAAAATTGAAAATAAATGCGAAAGTACTATTTACGGTTTTTTTGATAAATTTCTTCTCTGTCATTGATAGAGAACCATCTCACGGCGGCGTTCCTCTTTACTTACAACAGCGCACCAGGGAGCCACGGCGCACACTTTGGGAACCCCTGCTTTAAACTAAAAACCGAAAATTAAGCTGAAAGTGGCCACGGAGCGTGCAATAGTCGTGTTTTTGACTAAGCGTACACCCGCTCTTACCCCAATCGGAAATACAGGCGTGATGTATGTACAGCCACGAACCGGGATTGTTGAGCCACTTGCCACTGTTCGCAATTTAGACGTGTAATCAATGACAGATGTAACCGACTAGATGTTAGCTATTGGATTTGCATTTTTAGTATTACACGACCAACTTACAAACATAGGTAAGTGGCACAACTATCCCGGTTCGCGATGGTACGTATTACGTATAGTGGAATATATCCATTAAAATATCGGTCAGATTACGCTGTACGTAAAAAGTTCAGTGACTTCCTATGCCCTTGGCATGTTCAATCAGGGTGCATGACCGACCTCGACTTAGAAAATAATCATACATTTGACTGATAACCGCACCAGAAAGCGTGCTAAAATAGGTAAAGTGCGTACTCAGATAATCTGCGTGAAAATCAGATAGGTCATATCAGTAGAGTTCCTTGAAGGTACGAACCTTAGGTTGGTTTTGTTTTGAGCTATAGCAGTTAGGTTAATTAATACAGGGTGCTTCACGAGGAAACCGCATAACTTCACCAGCGTATAGCTGAGGTCATAACAATTAAAAAATGTTAAATGAACATAGGTCGAAATATGACTTTTTTTTTACTTTTCATACAAACTCAATAAATTGATATTGGTTCACCAGTAACATCATGTTTTAGGATAAGCTGGCAACGCACAAACGCGCTGGCAGAGTCACAAAGACATTTCTTGTCAAAAATAAATAATTTTCAAGTAAAATACAGTGAAAAGATCCGTTTGCAAACGTTAATTACTGGCAAACTAAGCTGAATTCAGCTTACATTATATGACATTATAGTTTCTAAATATGGTCAGGAACACGGTGGTAAAGTTATGCGGTTTCCTCCCGAAGCACCCTGTATAGTTGTTAGGGAAATTTACCTCAATAGCAGAAGAGAAATGAGGACACTCATTTAATTATTCTGCAGCTTTGAGTCAACATAATTATCGTAACGCATCGTTCACAAGCAAAATATCTGGCGTTGCTGCTCTGAGCTAGTCTTAGTCTGAGTGAGAGTCTAGTGTACAGACTTATATCGAAGTAGATGACGCCAGTGTATGTACTTCCCGTGCCAAAAATAAGCCAAAAGGGAGAGCAAAGCCTTTGACGCGATTTCAATTAGTTTAGTACCACTTAGATTAGGTTCAATTGCCTAGAGTCAGAACAACTTGAATAAGGCGGCGTCATCTTTGAATCGGTTTCACTCGGACTGTCAATTCCCATCACTAAAGCGCTCATGTGACGTTAAAGTAGGTAGAGAAAAAGTGGCACGCATGGTTTTCATACAAATGCAGGAACTCGCGGTATCTATTTCGATATAAGTCTGTGGTCTAGTGTTATGAAGTCGGTCAAAAATGCATAGATTTTGTTTGCACATTAACGCGAAGAATTATGGAAACTGAGATAGCGCCTCCAACCAGCACTTTTGCACAACTACCGCAGTCAATACAGTTTCCAACACCCTGGTTTTATGTTATGATTTTTATTTCGAGTTTTTAATTTGGAATTGGTAGAGCAAAGACGGTTGCTGCACATCACACGACGATTTTATAAAAGATGTTCTGTTTTTATTATCTGTTTTTGATTAATTAACTGTCAAATGGCAATGGCACTATCGAAATTTCGAAGATAAATTTGCAAAAATACCACCTCCAACTTTCTGTATGTGGACTTTGGTCCCTAGGCTATATCTATATCCTGATGGAGAGAGATATCTCTATTAGGAGTCTTTCCCAAAATAGCTGTTTTTAGCAGCATGCCTTTTAACTTGCAATAAATTGAGTTGAATTTGATTTTGTTTACTCATTCTGTTGCCTGTTTGCGTTTTTGGTATTTTTTTTCTAATAATATCGCATAATGTTCCTACTAAATGTTTCGTCGCAATAAGCGATTGGAATACACTAAGAAACTTGTATTCTCTGGTGCTTTATAATGATTACTGTTAATCGGTCTACTTTAAATAAAACAGGTGATGATTGAAAATAAACAAATCGTTTCAAAAGGCGACGCGGATGGCGACGCCTGCCTGTGACTCTAATAATGCAATTTTATTATTGGTGGCATTCGAGTATACAGGCAAACTATGTAGTATATTATGTTCTAATGCTTCTTGTCCCGCATGGCTTTCCATTACTTCCGTGGATGTCGTAAGATGCAACTTAGGTATAATTTAGGCGATAGGCTAGCAACCTATCGCTATTACACCTCTTATTTTAAAAAATGCAGCAAAATCCGTTGTGCACTTTTAAAGATCTAGGCATTTATAGGAACTGACAGCGAGAATCTACTTTATTTTACACTATGTTGTGATGATGTTGAAAACGAGAGTTATCCGTATATTTCATTTCGATAAGAAAGAACCCTCCAGCTCTTTCATTTTTTATTGTTATTGCTTATCAATATCGATTCTATAATCTGTTGTAATTATTATCACCATCAACTGAAGATACTAGTATAATAATCGACACAAATCTTGGTTGAGAGGTATTCTCTGCATAGGCTTTGAACAGCTTGCACAAGAAAAAAAAAATCGCGTGAGAAATAATTGACGATCTCGAAATGGCTAAAATAATTACAATTTTTTTCTTAATTTGTTTGAAATATGTGAATGGTTACATTGAAGTTGAAGTGCCAAGAAACGCATTTGATACAGATTTGTATGAAAACGTTTTGGATGAAGTGATATGCAAGGAGCAACTTGGTTATATTGTGACAAACAATACTCTGCTGATGGCTCAATGTAAGTAAAATTGCAAACTATGTTAATAATTAGTGGTCTTTCGTCAAAGGAATCCATAAATAAGAAGTAACAACCATTGTTAAAAAAAAGTGACGCCATAATTGTGTTCAATCGGATTGACAGGCAAGAGTTCAATCTGGGTTTACAAAAACTGTCAAAAATTTGTTTCCAATAAAAAAACCTTCAGAAAATATAATTGGTGTGAAGAGATTCTTGATCAAGACTATAACAAAAAAATGTTATGTTGCAGTTCTTGACGCCGGTATAAGAACACCACGAGGCATTCTTCAAGGAAACTTCGTGGATCTCGGAAATTACCATCAGTGCTTGGCCATCAACAGTGACACAGGATCTTCAGTCATTGAAGGCAAATATTGCATGCTCAACATCCCCATAGCTCAGGAGCTAGATCTACCGACTTTCCCAGATTTCCCGGAAGAGTTTCCATGGCCAGAACTCTTGCCAAACACGAGGCAGCACAGAAAAATGATTGAAGATTTACAAAGTATGAGAAGACAGTCGGATCAGGGGCATTTGATGGGATCAGACTCAAATATGATCAGGTTGTTTTAATTTTTCATCTTCCATATTAATGTGTATACAGTCTGCATACATCGTCATCGGTTACGGATATTCCCGACCTGACCTATTTCTAAACTTTGGTGCTCTGTAACAAAAACACCGACGACTGTCCTTTTTTTTACTAAAGATTAATTTACTATATAACTTCTACAGAAATTATTCTCTGACTTATGTCAGATGGTCTGTCTATGCAGACCTGTAAAATAATGCAAAAAATGTTTCAATTTCAGATCAACGTCAGAAGACAACCTTTTGGCCGGTATGTCTTTCAGGGTAGCACTATGTCTTCCGAAAGCATGCACATCGAAACAAGCAATTGATACCTTACTAATAAACACGACTGCTGTGAATTTCAAGTTTACTGAAGAGTTTTGTCGATTGAAGAACGATAAACCGTTTTCACCAGGTGACTACGCAGCTATGTAAGTTATAAAAGAATTTGTTATCGTTGTCATACTTCCGTCATTATAATCTATTAATTTCAAGCAAAAAGGTACTTGAGATTATTTTGATTCATTTTTAAGTGTTAAAATTTGAGTTAATTAGTGTTATACCTTATCGGTTTAGGTAGTTAAAACAAATACAATCTTGACATGTCTTTTTGTTGAAATACACAGTCTAAAAATGAAAATCGTTACACTATACAATTCAATTATGAAAGTCAATGATTTTTTCATACCTAAATTGTAAAATGTAAAGATTTCGATTTATAAAGTGTACGTTTAAATAAAAAGACACGTCAAGATTGTTTACATTGTTTTAACTACCTAAACCGATAAGGTATAGTCATAACAAAACGAATGTAACTAAAAATATTATGTTATTGATCGTGACGTTTATAGATATCACTGTCATAAGAGTATCAGTACACATTTCAAATCTCTTCATACCATTTTTGAAAAACGTTTCTCTTTATTTCTTTTTTTCATCTGTCATCAATGAAAAATATTGCATTTATTTTTCAGGGCCATATTCGGTTTTGTTGCCCTCATAACTATAGTCTCTACGGGATACGACTTCTACTACTCTTTACTCAAAGGAGGTATGTTTTGCTCATCTTTGGATAGGTCAGTCTCTAAAAGTAGTTGTTACGTTTTTAAATAAACCAAGGTCAATTACTGCCATCATCGAGGATCGAGATGATGTAAATTTGCTCCATTCGCACTTAGCTTTTACTATAACACTATAATTATTTACTCACATACACAGTTAAGAATATAACTGTAACTATTTTTTAATGGAATGACATTTTCTCCCTTTATTTTGAGTATTTTATGTCGTAAGAAGCGACCAAAGAAATTGTCACTGTTAATGGTTTTTTTTTCTTTCTTTAATTAGTGTAACCTTAAATTGCGCCAGAAGACAAGTGTCCTAGAAAGTGAAATGAAATGAAAATAGCCACGTTTTGATTGTGCAACTTTTCGCCTACCTACCCTATTTTGGGAATGCAGGCGTGATGCATGTAGCTTTTACTCCGGACTCTTCAGTTTTTCTTTCAAACAAGCGATGACAATTCACAATCGAAATTTCCGTGCTTCCAGATCCAAAGAAAGCCAGTACCTTAGGAAAGGCGTTTTCACTCTACACGAACACAAGCCGACTGCTCACCTTCAACTCTGCCCCTGGAGCGCTGGAGTGCCTGGACGGCATCAGAGCCATCGCCATGATGTGGGTCATCGTTGGTCACACGTACTCCTCCAATATGACTGGGGCTTTCTACAATGCATCAGAAGTGTTCACGGTAACCTTTTTTTCCCTAACATACAAAAATATTGTCTTTTGAAGTGATTTTCTATCTGTGGCATTACAGAATTTAAACTGTTTTATAACCAGCTTTAGTTTAGGTGGGATGGCAGTTAGAGAGATCTGGTGTAATGTATGCGTTTAGCAACACTGCAACCGTCACAATTTCCTAACTTCTAGATAAAAAGCTACGGACTAGTCCGAAACATGTCGAGCTAAACTCGATTTAAGACGTGTGTTATCCGTATTTTTTATTTTGTGAATCTCAAAATAGTTTCCTTTGAGACTTAAGTAGGAGGGGTATGAGTGTTAATGTTAATTATGTAACCTATCTTTAGATCTACGAGTATCTATGTCGTTTTAAATTAGATTGTGCTTATGTTTAATTTTGTTATGCTTAAGTAAACTTTTTTTTTCAGTGGATCACATCGTTTTCATCAATTTGGATACTGTCAGCGCCCATCACAGTTGACACTTTTTTCTTGTTAAGTGGATTACTCATCGTCTATACCACTGTTGGAAAACTGAGCAGAAGTGAGTTATCATAACGTACTACTGATTTTAACATTAGGCGCAAATTGTCAAAAAACCGGTGATAATCTTTGCACACATTATCATAGGTCTTTCATTGAAAACAGTCTTTCATATTAATTATAATTTTGCACTGAAACCCCGATTAGGATATAAAAAAGGAGGGCATTTCACAAAAAAATTAGCAGATCATACATCTAAACTAATATTATAAAGAGGAAAACTTTGTTTGTTTGTATGTTTGTTTGTTTGGTTGTAAGGAATAGGCTCAGAAACTACTGGACCGTTTTTAAAAATTCTTGCGCCATTCGAAAGCCACATTATCCACTATTTATTATATTACTCACATAGGCTAAATTTTATTTTGAAAAAAAAAAGGATTCTTAAATATTTGGGTTTAGATATCTACATCTACACTAATATTATGAAGAGGAAAACTTTGTTTGTTTGTAATGAATAGGCTCAGAAACCTACGACCCCAAAATCCGAAATTTACGCGAACGAAGTCGCGGGCGGAAAGCTAGTTTTTAATAAATTAATTTGTTTTTGTTCCAGTTCGTCTCCTAAGGAACGTTCATTTGTTTTACCTCAACCGTCTTCTCCGAATGTTTCCGATCTTGGCCTCTTGCGTCTTTCTCCAGGCTACCTTGTTCAACCACATGTCTGATGGGCCCGAATGGCACGTCGTTGCTGATGAAGTAGACAGGTGCAGGACTTATTGGTGGTCTACTTTTTTGTATTTGCAAACGTATTTGACTGACAGCTGGGTAAGTAAAACTAAAAGTCTCTATTTATGGACTGTTTAATTATTATGATCTATTTACGGTCTCTATTTAAGCTTTTGTTTAGTTTAGACCAGTGTTCCTTATTTGAAATAGGTAACACCTTTCCATTTCTTCCGTGGATGTCGTAAGAAAAGACTAAGGAAAGGTTTAGGGATGTCTAAGGTGACAGGGCTAGGAAACTGTTGCTGTTGTGTTTCTTTCATCTACGTTTATACCTAACATTATACTAAACGTTTAGTGTGCTCTGCATAATATACATTGATTCGAAAAAAAAAACTACTTCCAACTTACTTACCTTCTTTTTCAGTGTATTGGCCCTACGTGGTATCTGGCTGTAGATGTTCAGCTTCACATTCTGTCACCACTCGTCCTATTCTGGGTTCTTGGCAAAAAGCGATCAGCTTGGATTGCTTTGACGCTGGTCCTGCTTTTGACTCTGTCGGCATCTACTATCTACAACTATATAATGAAATTCCAGCCTGGCCCTGTAATACTGACGTAAGTACGCAAGTTTATCTTAAAGTGAGACTAGTCCCGCCATCTAGCGAAGAATTCTAGTACTCGCGACCATTCATCAAGCTTGGTTGCGTTGACTTTGATGCGCGTCACGCTTTTGAACTAAATAGTATCGCTTCGGTCGCCTAGATGGCGCTGTAAACATAAGACAATAATAAAAATAGAAGCACGAAGTTTCGTAAAACGATTTTAGAAAATCCGATGTTCCTTTGTTTTTTTGCACGTCGCCATTAAATTAACAACGCTTGTATAGGGCTTGTGAACGGTTTACATAGACTAGAGGCCGAGCACAGATTTCTGGTTTAGTAAGCTTGTTAGTTACTTAAGTGCTTTTCTCAGAAAAATCTTTATTACATAATTATTTCTTATTTTGTTGATACCAACATTTTATTGATAATTTCAGGGTGTCCGCTGAAGAAAATCTTCGTTACCATCGCCATTACTACATAAATACATTGACCAGATGCACGCCATTCTTCGTAGGAATGCTCTTTGGATACTTACTCCATCTTTGTAAAGGGAAACAGCTCCGTATGCCAGTGGTAAGAAGTTTTTATATCTTATATCGTGATGCCAATAATTGATTAATATTTCGGATGACCATGTTTTTCTGGGATAGGTACAAAGGGATATTTTGATGGGAATACAATGATGCCCTGCCCTTTATAAATGCTTAAGGTAAACACCCCAATTTTCGACGCTGTAGTGCTAGTCATACACTGAAATGATATTTTAAAGATAAAAATAAGATTACTTTAATTAAAAACTTATATTTTGCGACAGAAGATATATATCTGTGGCTTTTATATTTTACATAGTTTAAAAAAAGAACTAACTAGAAAAATCTCCTGACATTGACTCATTGAAATTGATATGCCGAATTATTCAACTGGTGTCCAAAATTTTGTAGACATTACATCCAAAACAATAATTTTCTATCTTCGTTAGTACAGGCGTAAAATTAAACTTGCTCGTATTTGTTTCATCCGAAAACCAAATCGTCCACTACACTAAGATTTTACGATCTGTGTGATAAAGATAAATCAACGCTCCTAACTTACATTCTTCTACACTTTCCAGTACCTCGTGGCCTTCTGCTGGGCGTGTTCTTTCTTCGTCTCAGCTGCCGTCATCTACACCGTCTACCCCACCATACAGCTGGATTGGGACAACCAGTTCCTCAACGGTGCCATCAACTCCTTTTCTAGGCCTGCTTGGGCTGCTTGCGTTGGGTGGATGATATTCGCATGCACGCACGGCTACGGAGGTTAGTTCTGGACGTAACTATGACACGATCTGGGTTGAATCTAGATGGGCTTTTACAAAAAAACTGCTAAGTCTTTTTCTTGTAAGACCTGTATGGTCTAGGAGATTATAATTTTATCATGGTCCTGAAAGATTAATTCAGTCACTCAAAAGCAAAACAATAACGTAGTTACCATCCAAACAATTTCATAATTATATTCATTACATAAAAATAAAACAAAATTAACAAACAACAACGGTTTGATAAATTTGTCATAATAGGAATTCCTATGTTCATGATGTTGTACCTAAAATGTTTTTTTTTTCATCAGTAAAAGTACTTAAAGTAAA
>BHDV01008967.1:26996-50474 GCA_005406045.1 Adoxophyes honmai | reverse complement strand
ATGTTTACAGAAAAACCGTAAATACACGTTTATGGAACGAATTTTTATCTATAAATCAAAGTACTTTAGTATATAAAAGACCCCTCGGTGCACGAACTAGATTTTTTTAAATCTTGTTTTTGCTCTCCTGTAAAATGACGATTTTAGACTTGTATCACTTTTCACAGGAGGCACAGAAAGAAATCCCGCCTCATCTCATTTTATGTACATAAGTACAGAAGGTCAACTCCCAAGCATCTTTGGGCGTAAAATATATTGTTGTCTCTTTCTCCCGTTACCTGCTTGCCGTAGACCTTTCACGAAGTCTCGCCGGCGGAATCAATACTAATATTATAAAGCTGAAGAGTTTGTTTGTTTGTTTGTTTGTTTGAACGCGCTAATCTCAGGAACTACTGGTTCAAATTGAAAAAATATTTTTGTTTTAGATAGACCATTTATCGAGAAAGGCTTTAGGCTATATAACATCACGCTGGGACCAACAGGAGCGAAGAAACATTGGAAAATGTGGGGAAAAACGGCGAAAATTTGTCACTATTCCACGCGGACGGAGTCACGGGCACAGCTAGTATACTATAACCGCTGAGTGGACCTTCCCTAGTTGGAGTGCGACGAGATTTTAAGCTAAGGTGAGTTGAGTTTTTTATTTTTAATACCTATTACTATTACTACATTCGTAATAAGAATGTTAGGTAAGTATTTATTGTTTAGGCAGCAGTTGCCACCTCACCTCGTCATCCCTGCTCTCTCCATTAAAATCCAAAAACCCTCCCTATGCTCACTCTATTAAAGATACCGGAATCCAGAAAAGTCAGGCCACAGATACAAATAAATGATCTTTGATAGCGATATAAAAGTATGTGAAAACAAAAATTGTGACGTTGAAGAACCCTTATGTGGTATAACGTTTCATTATCATTTTGATTGAGTGTGACCGGATATCTTTAATCTACAACAATAATTGTAATCAGAAAACGAGTCTACCAAATATATAATCAGTTGCAATCTCAGTTGGCATAGTCATCATCGGCAAACCACCTAAGCCGCATCAAAAGTGCCATAAAATATTAAAAAAAAACACTGTGATAGTTAAATAAGGTTCCTAAAATGAAGAAAGTGTTGCTTATCATTTTGAACATAGTTTGTTTGACTTTAGTTAACGGTTACATTGAGTTTCAAGAACCAAGTAATAATGTGTTTGATAAGGAGCTGTATGAAAGCGTACTAGATGAGGAGCTTTGCGAAGAGCAATTGAGTTATATTGTGAACGATAATACCATGCTGAGAGCTGAATGTGAGTATTTAATGTTTATATAGTATATTAAAACAATATCACTACAAATACTGTAATAAATTACAAAAGCTACAAAAATATATCAAAATATATAGGACTTCTTTAATAATAAAATGTCGTAGCTCAATATAATTGTAAAACAAAACTAGTGTTAAGAAAGAGCTGATAATAAAAGGCGAATTGCTGAGAGTAATTTTGATTCCCAAGTCTTGCATCTGTACAATAAGAATATCGATATAGAGTCATGAAAATGAAAGAAAGATAGATTCCAGAGCTTACTTCATCATTATCAGCCGACAGACGTCCACTGCTGGACATAGGCCTCCCCCAAGGATCTCCACAAGAGCTTACTTATTACTTACTTACTTCATTTTGTGTATTTACGAACATATCCGATCGCAATTTGTCTAATGCGAGTTTTGAGTTAAAATTAAATGCATCGAGAAGCTTTCAGAAACAATAAGACAATAAGTAAATACGTTGCAAAGTATAATCTGAATGAAAAGTGACACGTTATTTTTGCTCCTGAATAAGTTTAGTTTTTCATTAGGTACTAAAGACAATATACAGCCTTGATAAATTCGCGGGATCTTAATACTTTTGACCAATGCTGTCATTTAATTTAATTTCTTTTTGTTACTTTTAACATCAACTTGCATTGCATGAAAAAAAAAAGTTGGTACTTAATGCGATCTTTTCCATATTTTGCATAGAGCATCGAAATCAATATTATCATCTTTCCTGTTGTTTATCGGTGTAATAAGTAATCTACGAATTCTATTAATTAACATACGTGATTTAATTTCAAATAAAGTCTAATTTGATGACGTACGTTATACTGAGAAAAACGAATGTTGAAGATAAGAAAATTTTCCACATTGCTACTTTTTGATTAAATAAAATGACCAGCATTATGATACTAATTAAATTTGATAACTCAATCATTACGAGTAGCTAAATCATTATATCATTTTGTATTATAGATAAGTAATTTAAGTAAAAACTTAGACGGATCGTAAAATAAAATTTGTGTTGTTCTCAAAGTGTTTACTTGGTACTTCAGAATCGTAGCTCTTAAATAACTATAACCACTGCAATCATTAGAAGCTAAGTATATGAAAGAAATTGGTAAAGACATAATATAGGCGACTAGCTAGCAACCTGTCACTGTTGTAGCTCTTTACCTTAAACCTAAAATAAAGCTAGGGGTGGCAACATACTAGCATGACAGAACCATGGTTATATCTAAGTAGCAGAGTTTGTATAATCTGAGTATCCCCATTCGGGAATAAAGGCGCGATGTACGTAAATAATAATAAAAAACCCTTAAATTAACAATTGTATTTTTGGTTTTTTTATTTCAGTTCTGGACGCAGGCCTTAGACTGCCTCGAGGAATATTAAAAGGGAACTTTATGGACTTCGGAAATTACCACCAGTGCCTAGAAATTAATGCGGACTTCCAACCTTCAGCGATAGAAGGCAAATACTGCATGATCCACGTGCCGCTAGAACAACCAAATTTCGAGTTACCAACCCTTCCCGAATGGCCCGAAGAGTGGCCCGAATGGCCAGAAGAATGGCCAGAATTCCCTTGGCCACAATTAGCTTCAAACACGAAACAGCACAGAGAAATGATGATGACCATACACAAGATGGAAGCACAGACAAGGCAGTACAATAGTTTGATTGGAACTGATACGGATAAAATAAGGTAAGCTAGAGCATTAATTACCGGATTTAATAAACAAACATCACACATTTTTGAAGTAAACTAGCTAACCAAAAAAAAAACGATGCAGCACTGAAAGATGTCTTTCATACTTCCATGACTAATTTTGATAATACCTCAAAGAATGTCCCGTTTTTGCACAAAGTAGATTAAAATGTGACGATTTCGAAAAGATATCAAATTAAAAACAAAAACTTTTTCGACATTATCACGTTGTTTTAACAAAGGAATGATAATGTCGACATGTAAACGTAATGGTGTTGGATTTCTTTGGAGGTGACTAAGGAAAATAAAAGGCAACAGGTTAGGAATTTGTCACTGTTAGACCACTTTTATCTAACTTAAAACCTAAAAGTCATGGTTTCATTTATTTAACACTAGCCTTCCGCCCGCGGCTCCGCCCGCGTGGAACTCGGTTATATTGCGGTATAAAGCACAACTATAAGAAAACTTCTCGTTTCAAACGACACATGGCGCCATCGATCTATCATCTATCGATCGGTTATCGATTGATATCGATCTATCATCGGTCGATATCGATCTATCAAGCAAACTATATTTTTGTTTTCCCTCGAGAACATCAATTTTTTCCGGGATAAAAAGTAGCCTATGTCACTCTCCGTGCCCTAAACTATCTCTACCTAAAAAATCACGTCAATCCATCGCTCCGTTTAGCCTTGAAAGACGGACAAACAAACAAACAAACAAACAAACAAACACACTTTCACATTTATATATTGGTAAGGATTTCATGTGAACTGCCTACCCTATTCTGAAGTACAGTCACGAACCGGGATTGTTGAGCCACTTGCCACTGTTCGCAATTTAGACGTGTAATCAATGACCGATGCGACCGACTAGATGTCAGCTATTGGATTAGTATTACACGACCAAGTTACAAACATAGGTAAGTGGCTCAACAATCCCTGTTCGCGATGGTACAAGTATCGTCCATGCAGTGTAGATACAGTATCACAATGCTTGGATTTTGTAATACAAGAGATTAAACATTTTCAATGTTTCATTTTTAGGTTAGTTGAAGGAGGAGAAATGGCAGGACAGTCTTTAAGGGTAGCTGTCTGTGTACCCAAGACGTGCACCACTCAACAGGCAATTAGTGCTCTGTATACCAACGTCACCGCTTTAGGCTTGGAGTTTACAGATGACTTCTGCCGGCTCAACAATGACAAACCTTTTGTACCTGGTGACTACGCTGCTATGTAAGTAATATCACATTCTTCAGGAATGAAGCAAATTTTTCAATGCACTTACGTAAGTTGCAGAAAGTAATCAAAATCAAGCCCTGCTACATTGTGAACTATGGACTTTTCTTATCTTGGCTGTCTCATATCAATCAATTAATTATTAGAAATTTATCAATGACCTCATTGCTAAAACCGAAATTAAAGTCATTGTGACTACTAATAAAATAATTTTACGAAGCATTGTACCCGTTTTTATTATTTTGCTTAACTTTTAACGGTTGTAGTATTTTAATATCATACCTAATGTTATTTTTCTTCGAAACTTAATTGTATTTTTTTTATTTACAGGGGAATTTTCGGATTTATAATTCTGATTACTTTACTCTGCACGGGCTACGATTTGTACTACACACACATACTTAAAGGAGGTAAGATCTGTTGTTTACTGTAGATCAACCAATTTATCATTTTATAACTATAATAATTATCATCTGTAGATACACAAAGGATAGTCCAAATAGACTCATTCAATAATTTAGTTCATCAACTTTTGTTCATATCCTGAAAAGGGTAGTTGTACATTAAATAAAGTGACATTTAAGAGTAGATAGAGATCTCCAAGCAGACAATGATAGCCCTTTCTGATCGCTGTTAATATAATCGTGGGGTTTAAATCTGACTAAAAGAAATGACCATGTTCAAATCAAGTTGAACTGAACCCTCATAGTCGTATCAACTCGGCTGAAAGGGGACCCAGACACTGAAATCCAAAGAAAGAGAGTTATAAGTTTTTTTTATACACAATTTTAGGTCTAACACGGAAACACGCGAGAGTCGAAACGCGCGTGAGTTTGACTACCTGCCATTTTCTGACTTCTCTATTTAGACATTTACAGTTGTACTTAGTCTCTCTCCCGCGCAACTTAACTAATATCTTGCCGTGCTAAACCGGCTGACTTGGAAAACTTCTATAGTGCCATGAGAAAATGGCAGTGCGGCTCTTGTTCGTAAAAATACAGTTGCTATACTCACTATTATTAAAAATGCCAACATGAACATTTTACACGGGGTTCGCAAGGCCAAATACAGAAAAGTTTGTTCTTATGCTCGTTGATTCAGCTGTTAATTTTTCAAATTTTTCTTTGGGTAATTGAAAATATATACGATGTCAAATATAATATATACAATCAATTGCTATCACGTCTGTGATCTGAGCATTATACACTAATTGAATTAGTTATCACAGAATAAGTACATTGGTATCTTGTTTTTCTTTGTGATTGATCGTTTTAATGCGATGAGCACCTTCCATCTAACTGCGGTAGCATTATTTTGAAACTAATGTGTGAAATACTTAATTTGACGTCATTGGTACCAAACAGGCTCTTAATTTGTTCAGAATAGGCATCAACGTAGTTTTCTTTTATGGAACCGCTATCTGCTATACAGATTAGTAATTCATGTAACAATTTGACGCAGTAAAAGCTTTTATCACGCCAAATTGATCTCGCCTTTAATATATTTGAAGCACAACAGAGTAGAAGCAAGATTTTTTTTTTATATTTAACACTTTTAACAGTCATTTCATAAATTTTTGGTTGCTAAGGGTGCAACGGGCCTAGATACACTATGACTGATATAATAAAAACTATTGTAATATATGAATCATTGTAAATTTTGATTATAAGAAGATGAGATCATCGTGTCAGAATCAGAATAGGTATTCAAGGTAACCCTTTCAGAAACAAGTAATTGGAATTTAAATAGTCTCTAGCGGGTTTTGCAGAGTCACTATTTGAATCTATCAATTGTAAACTACATGGGTCAATAGACGAATGACGCGAAGATCCGATGCGAAGAACATGTTACTAAAAATAATTAGAAACGCAAACTTCGTGCAAGTTATTATAAAGAAGTTAAGTCTTGTAGTGAAAGCTAAAGGTCCATTATACCCATAAATGACTATTAATAAAATACCATCATTTTTCGTCGCGAATTTAAATACGACTGATGTCGTTAAGAAAGTTTCTTGCGGCGCATTCTTCTTGGCAATAATGGTATTTCCGAAGCGCTGGTACAATAAAAAAATGACGTGTAAAAGTGCTCTTAGGAGCCCATTTGCATAAATAAAGTTTTTTTTTTTTTTAAACAAAGTTATTATTCTATATTGACTTGTAGCGTATCTTCAAATCACAAATAAATTTAAAGAGACGTAAGTTGTTTGTGTATTTGCGTATGAAAGTTAAAGTACAACAATTAAAGGTTATCGATTACTGGACTAACATCTGATAAGATAGTTCTGATGATAATGATCTATCTCTGTGTAGTGTGCCAGACAATGCTTTGAAAATAAAAGATAGGAGGTAACATCTTTGTTTGCAGCTTTTGTAAACAATTCATGAAACAACAGAAAATGTTGTAACAATAAGTCAATAGACCTCTTTAAAACGTGAAATTAAGCAACTTACGTAAAGATGAACAATTTTGAAGACGTTAATGTAAATCTGAATTTCATTTTCACTTTTATATATTACCAAAGCGTTTTGTTTTGTCATTGTTCTAATCACTACTCGATCACGATTTAGCTAAGATAATACCTACTTATTCCTAGGAAAATACGATATGACGTACAAGCTTTGTTTTTCTATTTAATCTAAATACTTATCGATATTTCGATAGGTATATTCATGAACTTCGTTTTGTCTTTTGTCTTTTGGCAATTATTTTTTCCATCGTAAATTAATTAGCATGTGCTCTCATTATTTATAAATATAATTATCTTATCTACAAGCCGAAACACTGAAGCTTAATAATATAGGTTTCTTTAAGCCTGAAGTAAGCTAGCTAAGGCCATGCGTGTAAGTAATGACGACCCTATTCGATTATCATGGATTAGCCTAAGATTATCATCTTTATTCCTATTGACAGGTAATTCTGACAAATGGGTCAACTTATCAGCGACATATTTACGCACCTTGTTTCTTAAAATATCTCCTATAATAATTAAAATAAACAAAAAACCCTGACCAATCTGAAGGCACTAACTTTTAAATTTTTCTTAATATAGCATTTATTCAGGCTTAGAGCTAACAAATATTATCAAATATTATTATGACAACTCTTAACTTGTAGTCTTCGGTACGTGTTTGTGTTTGTGTTTCATACATTGTTTGTCTGGTATGGTTTGACACAAAAAGGCAAAATATACATCGACTGACAAGACGAATCATTGTCAATGACAACCCTAACTGCTCAGTTATTTACTCTGCTATGTCTCCAAACATTGTAAACATTCCAGTCAATCAGTTTCCCTTTCGTATTAAATTTAAATTTTGTTGGCAACACGAGGTAAACAAGCATCACTTCTCATGAACATTTTGTTTACAGATCCTAAGAGAGCTCACAAGCTTGGGACTTCGTTCTCCGTCTACACCAACACTCGCCGCCTGCTCACCTTCAACACTGTCCCTGGCGCGTTGGAATGCCTGGACGGCATCAGAGCTCTGGCCATCACATGGGTCATCATCGGCCATACTTACTCCACTCAGTTGTACGCACCTTTCTTCAACCGCATGGACTTCTTCACAGTAAGCACTTCATTTGTTTCATTGGCGCCCAACCTGGGACTCATCTGGGTTCATTCAGGATTTATTTTAATATAAGTAGAATTAAATTTTTGAGTTTTTCTAATCTCATTAATAGCCTACCGTTCGAATGAAACCTCAATTTTAAATAAAAATAAAGAATTTATTATTTCAATTCAAATAAAGAATTGATTTCAGGTGAAACTTTGTCAAAAATGAATGCATCATAGACAAGCAGCCTCGTTGAGAACTACCTTCTAAATAATGAATGTTTTTGTTCGCAGTGGATGTTCTCATTCCCATCTATCTGGATTATGTCTGCACCAATTACTGTGGATACCTTCTTCTTGCTCAGTGGATTACTGGTAGTTTATACCACAGTTGGAAAGATGAGTCAAAGTAAGTAATTTATCTATCAATCCAGGTATTCCACCTTTAAAACAGTCTTACTTTTTGACCCCCGTGTGGTGCCGTGTTAGAAAAGCACCTCCCCCTTTCTTCCCGTGGGTGTCGTAAGTGGCGACTCAGGGAAAGGGTTAGTGTATTGTGGGCGATGGGCTAGCAACCTGTCACTACAATCTCACGTTGAACTATCTGGTTACCCTGAAATTGCTAAAAGTGGCACCGGGTTTTTCAATTCATGTGCTCTGCCTACCCCTTTTGGGAATACAGGCGTGAGAATATGTATATATGTTATTCTCTGAAAATGAATAATTTAAACTCAAAATTAAACGAATTTTGTTTTTCTAGTGGGGTTAGTCAGGAACGTCCATTTGTATTATCTCCACCGACTCCTGCGCATGTTCCCTGTCTTGGCGGCCGGTGTATTGCTCACAGCGACCCTGTTCAACCACTTGTCTGATGGCCCGCAGTGGAACGACGTTATGGCTCATAAAGTACACAAATGCAGGCAATTCTGGTGGGCAACTTTGTTGCATGTTCAGAACTACGTTACACCGAGAGATCAGGTAAGATTATTCACATTTAATGGCATATAGTTGATACACTCCAATCAATTGGTACGAGTATAGTAGTTGTAAAAGTAGATAAAAAATTAAAAGTTACGTATTCTTTTAATAAATTTTATCAATTTTGGTCAGATCAGATTTAACAAAATAGTTTTGAGTTTTCTAAACTTGTAACGCTATGTGTAACAGTTATTTATGAAGCTGTTGCATAATTAAACGCATGAATATAATATGTATTTCGACATCAACCATGCCCTGAGTTTTTGCGGCACCACTTTAAATCTGACCAAGATTTTTGGCCACTGTACAAGTGTAGTAAGAAATGAGGCTGTAAATGTGAATATCATAAAGAATCGCGAGTATTTTATTTCCAATTATGTACTCCTCTTCCTATCACCTGTTTTATAAAGTAAACATTGTATTATAATGCACAGCGGAATATGGGTTTCCTAATAAAGAATATTTGCTAATTGCGTTTGAACGTATAGTAGGCATATTATGATATAGATGTAGATGAAAATAAATCAATGACATTCTTTACCTCTTTCAGTGCATCAATGTGACATGGTACTTAGCTGTGGATGTTCAGCTCCATATCCTCTCGCCCTTGGTATTGTTCTGGGTGCTTGGTAAAAGACGAGCAGCTTGGATAGCTCTGACCCTTGCCATGTTGATTTCGCTCACCGCTTCAACGGTCTACAACTATTTGATGGAGTTCCAGCCAGCTCCAATTGTTCCTGCGTGAGTATTTTCAATGATAAATATTTGATTTGCTATCTCAAATGTAGTGACCGCATTTTTATGGGTCCAATTTAGACAAAATGCTTTCTAGTTGGAGTATTTTACATTTTCACAAAGTTACATTATTTTTCGTTTGTGTAAGAATTAAAGAGCACCAAAATGTCGCTATAATTGTTTTGTATTAAATTATTAGTACCCTAAAGTAGGTATTTTACTTCGATGACTCGACAATTACCTACCTGATTCGTATGAATCGAATATTATAATGTTGAAAGTAAATTCACAGAATCAGCCATTAAGTAGATGTTATATTTGACTTAATAGTTATAAAATATTATGATTTTTTTATAAAATTTAACCGAAACTAAGATTATGCCCTCTTGATTTTTTCTATCCAGACAATTGGTAAATCACTACCTTATGTATCTGTTAACGGAAATGTATGTAATCCGTGATTGTATACAATTCCTAAGAAATGTATGTAATTCCTAAAATCACACGGAAATGTGTGAAATAAATTACACATTACACATTTCCTAGGAAATCTATACATTTTCTAAATCGCAATCGGAAATGTTCAAAAATGGCTGTGGAATCACGCATCGCGCTTATGAAACAGCGATTTTATTTAGGTTAGGTTAGGTTAGATTTATACATTTCCATCCCTGAGACACTCGCATTTCCCTGGGACACCCGCATCTCCCTTGGACACCCGCATTAACGGCAACGAGGGTGGTTGGGTTTTAGTGGGTATTCCTCCCCACACTGGGGGGCGAGACCCAAACACCCCCTGGGTTGTCGCCGCGATGCGGAAACGACTCAGGGATAGTGCGTAAATGCGTTTCCCAACCCAAAAAGAAGAAAGTTTATATATTTCCTAATACGATATTGGAATTGTATACAATTCCGAGGAAATTTATACATTTCCTAGGATATCTATGCATTAAGTAGTTTTTCAAACAATATTTTATACATTTCCTAAATAGTATCGGAATTGTCCACATTTCCTAGGATTTGTATACAATTCCTTGATTTCATACATTTCCGGTAACATATCCATAATTAAAAAAAGCCTTTATATTTGAACCAAACACTTCAAATTGCCATTCGGCTTTACAGTTCATACCCACTCTTAAAAGCATTTGTTTTTTTTTATAGTCGAACGAACATCGAAGATCAGATTTCGTACATGAGATACTATTACGTGAATACGTTGACAAGATGCACGCCTTTCTTCGTTGGTATGCTGTATGGATATCTTCTCAATGTCTACAAAGGAAAGCAAATCAACATGCCAAAGGTAAGATAGAAAATGTAAATTGATAATTATAGTGATAAATACGGATAAATTACGTCTTAGTGGTGCGCAGGGTGTATTTGTCAGCAGGCGCCATTGTTTGTAGATGAAGAACAACGAACTAGCTTAAAACATTATATTGTCGAGTTTAACTCGATTTTAAACGTGAGCTATCCGTATTTTTCACTACGAACATGTCGCACTGCAGTTTCACGCTAAAAGTTACACATTAAGGGCGCTTGTGCACTACCATGAATTTTCCGGTCCGGCCGTCCGGTTTTTTAAGGTCTGTCGCGCCATCCCGCTCACGTCAATACTATTTAATGGAAGACCAAGCGAGACGAGACCTCAATTAAAAAGCCGGACCGTAAAATTCATGGTATTGCACAAGTGCCCTAATACTTCAATAATTTGTAATGTTACTTGTCTTATTTTGTTCTTATGATTGTGATCAATAAACTTTTCAGTTAATTAGACAGTATATTTTAAGTGTTCCAAATTGATTTCGCTTTATGACTCTTGAGTTTAATCGTTGTCAAAAAGTTTTCTTTTATATTCCAGTATTTTGTTGCCCTCGGTTGGCTCTGTGCCTTCTTGGTTTCTGCTGGCATTATCTACTCCGTATACCCTATTCTTCAACCTGAATGGAACAGTCCGTTCTTGGATGGAGTCATCAACTCGTTCTCAAGACCTGGATGGGCTGCTTGCCTTGGTTGGATGATTTTCGCCTGCACCCACGGATATGGAGGTATGTTGTTAATATCTTTTAGATAATTATATTATCACAAGTTTTGGTTACGAAAGATTTTTTTAATCCCATCAATTTTAAGTAACAGATCGGACCAAAAGCCTAATTTTTTGATTTAGTTTCGTGATTAGTGGTGCATAAAAATGAACTAAATTCCATACAAGCAACATGCAAAATTTTCTAGTACGTTATATTTGTTTCATTGTGTATTAATTGCTCAATACAGAAAGCGAGATCTTACTTACTTTCCTGTTTGAAAATTCGCGTAGATAAAAGGATTTACATAGCGGTTTCTTATTTTCCAGGCCCCATCAACTGGTTCCTGTCTCTGCGAATGTGGAAGCTTCCCGCGCGCATCTCCTTCGCTATGTACATCTTCCACTTCCCGATTATGCACGTCGTCAACGCCACTGGTGTGGGGCCCACCTACTTCTCAGTTTCAGCTTACGTAAGTAGCTATTAGTGATTTAGCGATATTATTGCTGAGTTAATTATTTTCACCGCTTGTGGATCTTAAAATTTAACTGGTTTGTCCACTGTAAGTAAAATCGACATAAAATTAGAAATCAAAAAATCTGTTTAAAGTTGAGTTGAATTTAGACCGTCGTTAACTCATCGTTGTATTAAGTTGATCAAAAAAAATCCAACGTAAAAGCATGCCTTAAGGAAATGTTTTTGTTTATCAAAGTAACGACCACTAATTTTATTTTTACGTGACATATGAACTTTACTTCCGTCGAGAAAATCGAAACAATTTTTTCGTTGATGGCTACTACCTAGGTAGATATTACTTTCTAGAATGACGTCTAACTTAACTTTTTTTTTCAGTTCTTCAGATTTTTGGCGGATTATTCTACGGCACTACTAGTCGGATTTGTCGTTACTGTAATGATCGACTCGCCATTCTCTACTCTCATCAAGCTCCTCATGGGAGGCGGTAAGTTTATCTTCATTTTTCTTTTTTCAAATTTTGTATTCGAAGAACATCTTCTAAATATTTGCTATAATGCGTAAACTTAACACGTTCCCTGTTCGAAGGCCCCTAATGTGGGGACATGAAGCTTTTTTTCACAAGTCCATGCTCCCACTATTGTGCCACAGTTTCATACACAGATGCACTATTGGACTTGTGACATTGACTGTTTTGTACGGGGACAGGGTAATGTGTTAAACGATACTCCTTTTTGTTTTGATGAATTAGTTTAAAGTTCTGTCAATACTGTTTTGCTCCAAAAGCACTGACAGCAGAAACCGAGTAGTGCGGCACAGTCAAGTGGCGTGATGGTATTGAATGAAACGCTTTTTTTCTCGCCTGTGGCTTGAGCGCCCTCTCGTACAATTTCCAATATTACAACCAATGCCGTTACTCCACCCCGCAGCGCCGCCTCGCTTCTGTTGTCAGTTTTTTTTTATGCTTTATGGTTACGTTAATTTTAATAGACCAACGCAATATAACATCATGATGTTCACTTGCTCAGCCAAGTACTTAGATGATGACGCTCGCTTAAACTTATAACATTGTTTTAGTGTTTTTAATAAGTTGTATGTTTTCATTTCGTTTCACAGGACCAAAAAAGCCAAGGCCAGCAAAACTGATTACTAATGAAGAAACAAACGGAGTTAATACAAATGGAGAAGCAGGAGTTGTGAACCCAGCGTTTGTACCGGACTTAGACAGACAAATCAGCAAAACTAAACTATAGGTTTATCTACGCAGAATAATGGACATAAAATACTCAATGAGGCAGGTTTTATTTACGGGTTTGAAAAATAGTATACAAAATACTGTAGGTAGACTAATTAATTTACATTATTTTTAATGTTGGTTTTGTGCTGAAGGCAAAAAACATCTGTAAGTTGAAGAACTATTTGTATCAACTGTTCACATCGTCTCTGACGAGTAGTTATAATATTTTTGGCTATTTTATTATAATTCTAGTTAGTACATTTAGTATATTTAGGTAATTTATAGTCCGATAGTAATTCAGCGGCTTATTTATAGAGGTTCATAAGTTCGAATTGTGAGATTGTACACAATATGGGTATTTTTAATTCAATATCATTGTATGGGACTGACATGGTTTTTACTGAAAAATCGTAGTTAATGTCTACAGTGAATGATTTATTTGCCCGCAATTCAAACTAGTTGACTCTTCTGAAAAGATAATCAAAATTTGCAACACAATGCAATCAAAAACGTAACAACGTTTCAAAGACTGTTTTATTTTTAAGATAATTATAGTAATAAAAATACAGATAATGAATAAATTTACAAATAAACAGTGGTTTTTATTTTATTCTAGTCTTAACTTCACAACAGGCCTATGTTCAGCATAATTACATAATCACATTTGGGTCAATCAGCAAATAAAATCAAGGGAAATTCAAAGCTAAGAGTACATTTCACAAGCTTATATCAAGACAATTAAATATACTTATTAGTTTATTTATATCTTCTAAGACATGAGAAAGTAACGCTGTCCATTAAGCTGAAACTTCATAGTTTTTATTTAAATAAAAGAAAAGGAATAACATTTTTCGTTGGTAGTTTTTTCTTAGTGGCATACAATTATTAGTCCTATCTTTGTATCGCATAACGTCTTTTGTCCTAATAACGTATGGCATACACTTTGTTCCGCATACTTTTGATTATCCGAAATTGTTGATCCTATTATCGTTTGTCCTAAATATTATTTGTCCTACCGTTTGATGTGGCTAAGATCTATCTGTCGAATGTTTTATACGCGTAATTGTAATATTCTGCACCTGATACTATCAATATCGGTGGTTCTGGCGTTTGGCTCGCTCGTTATAGCGCTTCGCCGGCCGCTGCCGCGGCACGCTCGCTACGCTCGCTCGGCTCGCGTGCTGTAGGGTCACGGTTCTACCTAACACTTTCCAAAATAATTTAGGACTAAATAATATTAAATTATTACTATAAAATTAATATTAATATTAATAACAATCACATTAAGTTTTAGTTAGGTATTATGGAACGAGTAAGTATCACGCCTGTATTCCCAAGAAGGGTAGGCAGAGCACATGAATTCAAAAATTCAGTGCCACTTTTGGCAATTTCAGGGTGACTTTACGTGAATTATCTTTAAATAAGTCAGTCACATAACATTCTTACTACTACAAACAGCCATCTGAGCACGACCATTTGTATTCAAAATTTTAATCGTTTTTCGTAGTAGGAAAATATCTGAACACGTTTTTACATTTTTATTACACAAGTAGTAAATACTCTTAAAAAAAGACTAGTTTCTGCACTCCTCTTCTAATTGCGGTAGGTATGACTCCATACATGGTACAGATGTAGTGAGAAACTATTTTCCTTCGTAAATTTTCGGAAAAGTTCGTATTTATCGTTTTATTACTTAAAACAATTACAATTATTATTTAAAACTGGATATTTACCATATATTTTACGGAATGAATTCCCTTTAAAATGGGCACTGAAGCTATTTGAGAGAAAACGATAAACACGAACTTTTCCGAACATTTACGAAGGAAAATAGTTTCTCACTACATCTGTAGGTAGGTACACGTCTCAAAATATAAATCATGAATTTTTCACGAAATGTTAAGATTCGAATCAATTATTAATTAGGTATTTATTATAATTTTAAACCATGTAAAAACCGCTAGGATTATGACTTAAGAACCAAAATATTTATATGGTTATGGTTTAAGAGTTTATTTCTTTAAAAGAATATTACAATTCACTTAAACTAGAGAAATACGAAATATATAAAAAATATTTTTATAGACATCGAGCTTAGAAGAATGACACCATTCCATTTCTTCCTTAGATGTTGTAAAAGGGCTTCTGAAATAGGTTAAGTTAAGCTATATGTGAAACGAAACGGCTGACTAGAAACTTGATATTTTTACACCGGTTAACATAAGAGTACATACATACATATTCTCACGCCTGTATTCTCATGAGGGGTTGGCAGAGCACATGAATTCAAAAATCCAGTGCCACGTTTAGCAAATTCAGGGTAACCAGATGGTTAAACGTGATATAGCGGTGACAGGTTGCTAGTCCATCGCCCACAATACACTAACCCTTTCCCAGAGTCGACTCTTACGACACCCACGGGAAGAAAGGGGGAGGTGCTATTCTAACCCGGCACCACACGGGAACATAAGAGTGTTTCGACTTATTATGATAAAGTGGCCACAAAATCTAAATTAATCGTAGTTTTGCCTAAGTTTGGGAATGCAACGCTTTACATGAATATTATCTTCTCATAATTTTGAGCTGAAACTACTTTTTAAACAAATTTGATGACTCGAATCTTTGACGTAACGAACCATAAGTTATTCAACTTTAGTATCTCGTTGATATAGATTAGAATAGATTTCTTATTCTATTCATTTTCCTTATAATTATGTCAGTTTAAAGTGACTGGATAAAAATCAAAAGCGATAAATTTAATACGTGACTAAAACGTAGGTAGCCCATTAATTTTCGTAATCTTAAGTTTTATTACTTTCTTTATCTTTTATGATTTTCTTTAGCACCTGTCCTATCAAGTAACAACACAACAATTTCAATTTCATCGCATTTAATACTCCACCGTTCTTAAATGTATAGTTTTGATGTTGTGGCATGTATTTTTGAGTTTGTTTTAGACAGTTTCGTACTTATTACGTTGTACGCAGTACTATGTGTGTGTTGGTATTTTGTGATTCTGTGTGTTCGCATAATTTTCAGCACTGCACTTCAAAAAGTTTGTATTCTGCACATTATAACAGTAATATTTATGACTCTTTAGTCATAAATATGCATGTTTAGGTCTTTACCTAAACATGCAAATAATATTTTTTATTTTCAATTCACTACTTGTATTACAAACATCAGAGTTACTTTGTTCATCTGCTTCTTTTTTTTAAAGCATTATGAGTCACTTAGTGGTAAGCGATTACCATCGCTCACGGACATTCGCAATGCTAAAGACATTGCAGAGTCGTTGCTACAAGTTTCGCAATCTAACTCTTAGATTAAAAATAATAAAATGATAATGTTTTGAACCCAATCAGTAACAGTAATTGGTTATATATGCGCTATCCACTCCCATTTTATAAATTTTGTTTTAGCCTGAATTTCGAAACGTATATTGCGTATTTTTTATCGATAAGAATTAGTGTTGTCCGCGCGGTTTTTAATCTATGTTTACTTTGATATCAAATACGTCAAAAATAGGATTCCTTAGTAACTTGGTTCCTAAAATAAATAAATCATAAATTGCCCAACAAGTGCATAAAACGCATCATTTTACGCAATACTTGTATTTAACCAAACGATCTGGGAAGCTATTAAATTTTAATACATATTAGACGAATGTTTTAGCAGTCCCATACACTAGTTTATTTAAAATAGTTATATTAAAGACTTGTTATCAAATAGGTAACATTTATATTTAATCGACTTACTTAGTTTCTCGAATCTTACCAACGTGTTCTGTTTATTCTTTAAAGAATCATTAATGTCATTTCTTTTCAATTGCAGATAATATAAGTTGTCCTTAAAGTTAAGATTTGAGCTACAGAACCCATTGATGAAATTCACAAAGCCATTCGATTAAATTTGGCCGCATATCTATAATCTACATTAATATATATTATCAAAAAGAAATATAACAATCATTTAAATCACAGCACAAGTAGTTTTCCTAGCTAAGCTAAAGAAACTGCTCATGCAGATCATCCATTGATCGTCTTTTCTGTACTATGAAACAGCCATAGTTTGCCAAAATGGCGAAAGCGTTTTTTGTTTTTTTCACCGTCTTGTGCTTGACTTCTGTGAATGGATACATAGAATTTGAAATATCCCGAAATGCATTTGACACGGATTTATATGAAAACGTTCTGGATGAAGCACTTTGTCAAGAGCAGCTGAGTTACATTGTGAGCAATAATTCCCTGCTGAGAGCTGAATGTAAGTATTGAAATAAAGTTATTATTAAAATAAAATATAACAATAATAACATGTTGTGCATTCTGCCTGCCCCTTTTGGAAATATGGACTTCACTCTACATTTCAAATTTGAAGTCAATGTCAACCGGTTCAACTGTGCTAGCAAGATTTACATTAATTGATTATCATTTGTTATATTTTCTGGAAGATTTATGTTATTTTTACTCAGAATCTTGCGTTTTTCTCGAATTTTGTGGTAAAAGAAGTGTCCCAAAAATGTCTTTACAAACTTTGTAGTTTCCTCTTTTGTTACCTCAGTAAAATAGATGTAAAATACCAAAAAAAAATAGCACAAAACTTTCAGAAAACATGGCAAACAAAATGTCGCACATTACCTATTTCTATTTGTAAAAAATACTCAATTTTATTACTCGCTGTTTATCCCGATTTAACAAGTTCAGAGTGGCTGTCATCTCTTTCGCACACGACTATTTAGAGTTTAAGTTGAAATAAAAAAAATCTTATTACTCTCAAAAAAAATAATCTTAAAAATCTTTTTTTTCCAGTTCTCGATTCAGGTTTAAGACTGCCTCGAGGACTACTAAAAGGAAATTTTATTGACTTCGGGAATTACCACCAATGCATAGAAATAAGTGCCGAGTACCAGCCTTCCGCTATAGAAGGAAAATATTGCATGATCCGTGTACCATTTTCTCAGCCTGATTTGAACTTGCCAACTTTCCCTGAATGGCCAGAAGGTTGGCCAGAGTGGCCAGAGGAATGGCCAGAGATACCGTTGCCGAGACTTGTGCCGAATGTAAAACTTAAAAGTCAGGAATTGATGACAAATTTTCGAAACGTGCAAAAAGAGACGAAACAGTACAACGATCTGATTGGAACCGATATGGATCTTATTAGGTACGTCAATTATTTTTTACAATCCGGATCAAATTTTTCTAAAGTCATACTTAAGTGGTACGTAATGAAATGAGTAATTTTATTCCAATTACGTAAAAAATTCCATTCAAGAGTAATGAAAACGACTCAACTTTCTTAGAAAGTCGTAGTCATATTTGGCACCCAGTTTCGTTGCTCGAAAGTTTATTAAAATAAGTTAGTTTGGATGTATCAGTCAAAATTATGTTTACCATAAACATCAAAACTACTGAACCAATTCTTAGTTCATATGGGTACAAGATTGAGCAGCAAATTTGAGTTATTGTAGTAGAATCGAAACTTCTATTTTGTTAACTATATTTTCGATTTTTATTCGTTTTTTTTATATTATTTGCGGTACCTACCACCGATGTCACCATGTTATACAATTCATCTCCTCGCTTGACGTACTGTAAAAACGTTGGTATGATTCACACTAGAAGAAAATATTCCCCATCTCATGTCAACGCTGTTAAGGGGCAGCTCAGACGACAGACTTCACAAGTCTGCGTGGATTTTTGCGCGTCGTGTGCGTTACTAAAAAGTCCGTCACGGATAGTCTCTCGTCTGCACAGGGCCTAAGAGTCACTTTTCCGCATTCATATAATGACTACCTTCATACAGGAATTTCATTATACAGGGTAGCTGAAGACAGCGAAATGGCCTCGCAGTCTCTACAGCTAGCTGCCTGTATACCCAAGTCCTGTACCACCAGACAAGCTATCAACGTTCTGTATGGCAACACCACTGCAATAGGCTTGGAGTTCACCGATGACTTCTGCCGACTGAAAAACGATAAGCCCTTCGTACCTGCTGATTATGTTGCCATGTAAGTACCTACTTACATACGAGTATACTGCATTTTCAAATGGAGAAAGCAATGTATACGAAACGTTACTTATTTTTTGGTCCGTGGCCACTTTCAGAATAGTTTTAGGTTTAATAAACAAATGAAAGAGGCATAATAGTAACAGGTCGCTAGCCTGCCGCCTAAAACATACCTAAACCTTGATTACCTTTAGTCGTTTCTTACGACATCCATGAAAGAAATGGACAGGTGTTATTCTAAACCCGAGACCACACAGGTAAACCCACAGATTAGGTTGTTTAAGGTAAGATAAAAAAGGTATATTGTGTCAGGTTGACAGCCAGTTACCTAAAGTAAACGTGAACGTATATCCTTAATCGTCATGGAAGAAACGGAGTGATATAATTCTAAATCCGACAATAATCCGATACCACGCGTTGTCACGAAGGACCATGCAAGAAATTTGCTAATTATAACTTGCATGAGTCATTCATTAGTCATAATCATTGTCATAATGACATTTCGGATAATCTGCTTATCAATACATAAAGCTTATTACAAAAATGTTAAAGGAAGCTTAGAAATAAAATTTCCCAACTAAACTAACTTTAAAAAAAGTCGAAAAGCCACTACTACAGTTTTGACTCAAACTTCGAGAAGTCTTTCAAAGTTGGTACCTATCGAAACTGTACTGTACAGGGTTATTTATAAATTACTGACACCCTCTTAACCCTCAATTCCTATCTATTAACCAAACGTTTTATACAATTTCTTAAATACTAATTACATACTCTGATTTTTACGAGTAGTCACCCCTGGTCCATCGCCGCTGCCGATAGGACGAGTTCGTATTGGCACGCCACAGAGTATTGAAAAGTATAGAGTAATTGTGAGTCTCACGTTAATGTTCAATAACATAGAGTAAGCCTTAAATTTGCAAAAAGTTATTACATGATAAGTCTTACCCTAAAAAAAACCTTCCGTTTACGTATTAGAATTTAGACTTAAGAAAATGCCAGTAATTTAAAAATAAACCTTTATCTTTAGATGGAATGGGTTGGAAGATGGAAACTGCCCCAGAGTTAAAATCGACAGCGTTCTAAAGATATGACATGAGAATTCTTGAAGCTGTCAAAAATGTATGAAGAGAGTGATGATCGTGAATGTCAATGAACCGAGAAAAGTAATGTACTTATCGTCGGGGATAGTGCAATACTGCGTAACTAGCACTAGTAAATACTGCGTATCTACACAACTCTCATACGGCAAATCAGCGTAACTGACATTGGTTAAGAGGGCGCACACATTTTTTACGAACGTAATATAAGATCAGGTGGGGGAAGAGAAATTCAGGGGCAGGGCAGGGGTAAGAGGCACCACAGACCATAACTCGTCGAGTTATGAGTGATTATGGTCTGTAGAGCCCTCTTATCCCTGCGTTTCTCTTCCCCCACCTGACCTTAGTGGTTTTGGACCAATGTTTAAAAAATCGTGAAATGTAAATTAACTCATATTTAGCCATGAAAAAAATATGGTTAGACTAAACATATTCTGTAAATTTACAATAAAATTGTTTCATTTGTAATTACATTAAAATCAATGAGAAAAAAAAATAAAGTAATGGTTCAACTTTCAAATTATGTAAAATGATATTTGAATAATAAAAACCAATAATTTGATTCATGTTAATCCGTTAATCCCCAGTAGACTATATTGTCTATCAGATAATAACAAGTTTATATCGTTTATGGTAAATTTTAATGGCAAATTTTCAAGTGAAAGACAGCTCTGACGCGTATTTTTGTGAAAACCCTTCAACAAATTGGCTAAGTAAAAGAAATCTGTGTTGCTAATAAAATATTTTTTTCCGTTAATCCCTAGAAAAAGAGTTTATTTATATGTTACAGTAGTTTTTCTTTAAAAACTTAAGGATTTATAGCTTTCTAAAGCATTGGAAAAACATCAAAATCACCGAATTTTGTGTGCACGCTCTTAATACCGCGTATCTAACAAATGTAGCCAAATTGAGATTTCCCGCCTACTATAATATACTAGTTCCAATACTTTCGCTGGCGGGAAATCTCAATTTGGTTACATTTGTTAGATACGCGGTATTAACCAATGTCAGTTACGCTGATTTGCCGTATGAGAGTTGTGTAGATACGCAGTATTTACTAGGGCTAGTTACGCAGTATTGCACTATCCCCGACGTTATGTCAGATCAGAAATACTCGCGGACAATGATTGGTCTCGCCTACCTTTCGGGGAATAATCACGATTTTTTATGAGTGCATGCATCATTTAGTGTGTTACGTATATTTTATATATAATTATTATAATTCAGTTATTAACTATACTTGGGGATTTTTCATGAGTATGTATAATCTGTTATGATAGTGATCTTAATTTCATTATTTTGCTGTACAAAATTAAGGCGATTAGTGACGTAGAAATAACATCAATCTATTTAGCATGAAAAACAACTTAGAAGTCACGATGATAAGGCATGTTATTTTTTCTGCCTTTCCTTATACTTTTTTAAGTTTAGTATTAATACTCCAGTAGCATTTTGTAAATATTTTATTAATTCACTACTTACATCATTTTCCCATGTTTACCTTTGTTTTGGTCAATCTCAATATTTAATTAAATTTTCTCTATATCTCTCAAATATCAGCCGCAAGAGATCCGTTCAAGAAATGATAACGCCAACGCCTTTGTACTTTGCCAATTAGGTATTTATTTATTTCGTTTTTCACTGTGCAACTACTACTTAATACTAGAAATGCGCCGAATACTCGTTTAACATTTGGTATTTGGTCGAATCATTCGATTTTGGTTCAAATTCTGCTTGTGGCAAAAGCATAAAATATTCGATTCCGCATATGGTAAGCTGAATAAAAATTGGTATTCAGGTACATGTGTCTGTAGGACGCATGTCCAAATATTAACTATTGCGTAAAATAAAAATATACAAAATTATTAGTGATGAATGTGACAAAGCGAGAGAATCGACTTCAATTTTTATTCCCCTGCAGAAAAACATAAGATTAAAAGTAACGTGAGTGTAAATTCCATACATAATATAATTGAGAACTATCTCCAAATAATTTTACAGCAAATAAAACCTACACAATTAACATAAATATGATGGGAAATGCCACAAGCTAGGTATGTCGGACATCCTAGTTTTGCTATGGGTGATTATGGTACCTATCTCATAATAATTAATTGTTCGATTGTGAGCGTTATTGTACGATCTTTTTATTTCCAGAGCTATCTATGGGTTCATAGTCCTCATCACTCTGCTGTGCACTGGCTACGATTTGTACTATTCATTCATCCTCAAAGGCGGTAAGTTGTTTTCAAACTACATTTTAAATGTTAGTTACTTCTGATACAGGTGTGAAAAATGAGTCATTATACGAAAAGACGGGACCAGTGTAAAATGACGTTACCACACGTGTCTCAAACGATTATTACTTTTGCGAATGTAACAAATTTAGAACGTTGGGATAATAAAATCCAGTACATTAATAATCTGTAACATAATCCAACTTCTTGCAGATTTTTGAGAATTATACTTTCTCACAATCGAAAGCACCGACAAATTTCTTTGAATGCCATGCAACATTTTAATAATATTTTGCGGACCCAGTAAAATAGATGTCTCGAATTGGTTAAATTAAACTTTGATGTATAATTTTAAACAAACATTTTAAATTAATTTAAAAGAAATGGCAAAGTACCAAAAGTGGCTGGGAAATGTAAAATAGGTAGTGATGTTTTTTTCATTTGGAAATATAGGTGTAATGTGTGTCTTAAAACCTTCTTATTATCTTTTTCACAACATTGCGATATGATTTTGCTATACACGGCCAAAATTATCATAATTTGATACAGTTATAAAGATATTATGCACTAATTGAATTACTGTATCACTTAAATTAACAAGTCCTATCTTGATATCTTGCGTTTTTCCAGTTTAACGCTGTTAATTTAGGATATTTTGGAAATAATAAACAAATCAGTTAATAAAGGTACGTAATTATGTTCCAATTTTGGACTAACGGATAAGCCAGTTTTGCAAGGGTGCCTTTTCGATTGATGTTCGAAACTTTTAAATAACATAAATTGATACTTTCGCCATGATAGCGCCTGTCCCTATTAAAATAGTCGGATCTGCAAATCGGCAACTTTACAGGAGAGAGATTCAAAGTATATTTTGTTTATATCTTTT
>BHDV01008967.1:10745-24739 GCA_005406045.1 Adoxophyes honmai | reverse complement strand
AGTTACCGTAATTTAGGGCCCATTAATGAAATAAACAGAAAATGGCAGATTTGCAGATCCGACGATTTTAATAGGGACGGGCGATAGGATGGATGACAGACTAATCGGCGTCTCTATACAAGTGAAATGGTCATCACGAAAATTGGGCCACTCTCTCAGCATAACAATACGTATTTCTAAACGCTTGTCTTTGCAATCTTACAAACAACAGCGCAAAAAACAGTGTGAGTCATTTTTTGTGATGATCAATGTAAACTAAACTGTGCGTGACCTAAACTCAAAATGTTTCAGACCAGTTTATTGTCCATAACGGGAAACAACCTTTAAACTATTGCATAAAATTGCGGCTTTTGGAACCTGACACTTCATGCAAAGGAAGTATAGGAATTTAATCTATCAAACAAAACGTTGTTCCTTCGTATCAATGTCTAAAATGAGTAATTTGTCTTTGATTTAATCATTATCACGATTAAATCACGTTTCAGCTAAGACTGTAGCACTTGTTTTATCGTTTCTAGTATTTCTGATAACGTCATGCTTTGTTTGTACTAGCGTTTTAGTAACGATTTGATTTTTATTGTTTTTTTTGCTATCTGTTTTCACTATCGGGGTTTGATAGTGTAACAAGGAGCAAGGTTGGACGCAAGAAACGTGATAATGTATAGCCGTGCTACCTTGTAACACTTTGCAGCCTTTTAATCTTCAAAACATTATTAACGCAAATCGGCGCCTAAGAACTTCAATCTTTTTTTGAGTCTACCAGCGCTTTAGAAAGATCATCATTGTCAAGAAGAATGCGCCCTAAATAAATCGAGAGGAAATAATTTCTTTACATGATTTCATGGGACTATTTCCGTAGAGGGAAAGCCAGAACCCTGTCTGAAAAGCTCAGTGATACTCTTACTTCTTCGCCGCCCGCGGCGTCTGAATGGTATGTTCAGGAATGCTCGGGAGTGGTCGTTTTCGCCCGTCGCGTGCGGCGTTCCGTTTACTACTATTATTCAGACGCCGCGGGCGGCGGGCCGTTGTCGGCCGCGGGCGGCGGGTGAAGGCGACCGCGGCCTTACAGCAACTAGCAAAGAGGCCGGTATGGCGGTTTGAAATGCGGAGGAACACAAACATTGCTAATACTGACCCTTAAAGAGAGCTTTATATTTAATTTTAGAGTCGTTTGGTGATGAACCCGTGAAGCAGGTTGTGGTAGCCTAGTGGCTCGAACTGTGGCCTCTCATGGTTTCTGATACACATGTATTGTTATAGGGCGCCCTCGAAGAATGTATATCGACCAGATTGGCGATGTACTAAAGGGAGGCCAAATCAGGAGTACCTGAAAACGTCGAGCGTGTATGACGAGAGTGATGAACGTTAGTGAAGCGAAAGAAGTATGTCAGAATAGAAGCGAATGGCACTCTGTTCTCTCTGCCTACCCCGCAGGGAATAAGGCGTGACGGTTATGTATGTATGTATGTATGTATGTATGTATTGTTCCACTGACATGAAAAGCGATGAAGCATTTGTCTCTCACAAGCTCAATAGTGAAAAAATTCAGGAAAAATTTTAGAGGGGTTTTCAGACGCGTAAACCCGACCACTGGTTAAAACATATACGATCAATTTCCGGCCACCTTGTAGATGCTACAAGTAACCAGCAGGCTAGTACTATTTTCAGTTACTAATAAAGCTACAATGAGATTTACTTTAGACTACTGTTATCATGTTTTGGTTTTAAAATATATTGAAGTCGTACAAAACAATGGCAGGTTGCTAGCATATTGGCTACGAATGCTACGATGTACCTATTAATGCATGTTTGTTCATATTCTTTACTAGCTGTGCCCGCGACTCCGTCCGCGTCGAATAGTGACTAATTTCCCTCCGTTTCTTTACACATTTTCCAATGTTTCTTCGGTCCTATTTGTCGCAGCGTGACATAGCCTAAAGCCTTCCTCGATAAATGGTCTATCCAACACAAAAATGTTTTTTAATTGGAACCAGTAGTTCCAGAGATTAGCGCGTTCAAACAAACAAACAAACTCTTCAGCTTTATAATATTATTATATTAGTTCTTTATAACCTCTTACAACAACATGTGCAGAAATAGAGATATGTAATCCTAAACCAAATCTCATGCGGGAACTAAAAGCCGGTTACAGAGCATATCAAAATTCGAGCGTTGACCTGCTGCTATCTATCTCTGTCGCACGTGTGCAGCAATATTGCCCTCACGCTCGTACTTGAGCACGTGCGTCGCTCCATAACCGGGCTTTTGTTCGGATACAATATTGGGAATCCTTACTGTCAGACCTGTAAAGTTCAATGTAGGAATACTGCAACAATTGAGTTATCTTTGCTTATTAACACAACCTGCAGTAATTAACAGCTGATATCTAATCTCACACCTGAACCAGTATTCATAATCTGAGAAATACAAGTTGAATCCGTCATGTAAGACTATCACTGCGCCAGTACAATTAAATATAATCAGTGATTAGGGTAATCTTAACTTTATGTTAACTGGTAATTCCTGCAAATGGCACGATGATATCGGTTGGGTGATAATTCGAGCATTTCGTACGCCTCGCTTACCTATAATTAACATACATACATTTTAGTCTGAGATCGAATTAGAGATCAAAAATGTGAACAAACAACTGTCAATATCAAAGCCTTTAAAGCCAATAAAAAACCTTTTTTATTACTAGTTGATATAATTGTATTAATTTTTTAACTACTTTAATATTGAAAGGTTGCAATTGACAACACTGGTCAGTGATAAAGTTTAGTATAGGACAGCTATTTGAATGTTGAATATTTAAATCTATTTTATTGTTATTCCACAAAAACAAAACAATAAAGAAAACTACTACAAACAACTACTACTAACTACTATTAACTACTTTTAGTTTTTTGATTCATAATCATAACAATAAAGCAATGGCAACATGTTTATTCACATTTTTGATCTCTAATTCAATCTCAGACTATACGGCTGTATTCTCAAAGGGGGTCGGCAGAGCACACGAAACGCTTCACGAACAAAACCATGGCTATTTCACGCTTCGTAGCTACTTCTAGTATATTTCGTAGGTTTTGGGTTGGCACGAGTAATAGTGACAGGTTACTAGCCTTTCACCTAAAATATACCTTAGCCTACCTTAGTCGCCTGTTACAACATCCACAGCAGAAATAGAGAGGTTGAGACATATTTCTAAAAATCCTACACCACAAAGAAAAGGTCTTATTGAGGCTTAAAATATAAAACGAGTATTATACAAAGTGGCTGCAAATGTTAATGTTTTTTTTTTTTGAGTTCCTGCATTTACAATAAATAATTAAACAACTGTTGTTAAACAACTTATGTGGTGTTGAATTTAAAGAATACACCTCTCTTTTTTTGCGTATATATTGTAAGAGGTGACCATGGGAATAGGTTAGGGCCGTGGTCTGCTTCACCCGCCGCCCGCGACCGACAGCGGCCCGCCGCCCGCCGCGGCTGAATGGTATGTTCGGGAATGCTCGGGAGTGGTCGTTTTCGCCCGCCGCGTGCGGCGTTCCGTTTACCTACTATTATTCAGACGCCGCGGGCGGCGGCCCGTTGTCGGCCGCGGGCGGCGGGTGAAGCAGACCACGGCCTAGGATATTACCTAATTAAGATGCGATATGGAATTAGAGATCAATAATGTAAACAACCAACTGTCAATGTCAAAGTGACATTCCAGAGGTAGTAAACCTGTTTTGTTACTAATTTTTATATTATTGTATTAATTTTTTAACTACTTTTAGTTTATTGATGCATAGCAATATTCGTTGCATATTATGTGATATCTTTTGAAAATACGACGTTATACTTGTGTTCGTATGGATCCAGACGAACGACAAACACAAATTTAACAATGAAACAAAAACAAATAACGAAATAAAACAAAACTTAACACCAAACTAAAACTCAACAACAGAACGCATAAGCGGGAGGGAACACATTCGATCACGACAGATGTCAAAAAACGAATTATATGATGTATAAAATGGACACTAAGCGCGAAGGTAAAAAAGCGGTCTACCCACGATCTTTTAAGTGTCGTCCATTGCAAATTGAACAATATTTCATCGATTCATCAGTCTTACTGGACAATTAATTATATAAATATGAATACGAATAAAAATCGGACCAAATGTTTACAATTTCTAACCATTGCCATTGGCATAATTATAAAATAAGCAAATTTGCAATTTAAAAAAGATGTGCTATTTCCTTTGTTCATTTAAATGTTTACATATGTTCACACGGTTTTATTCTGCTTATAAATTAGTTGTACTCATTTTTATCTAGCGTAATTATTGAATTTTAAGTTTTCCTAATTGCGTTTGCTTTTATTGCAATGGCAACACGTTTGTTTACAACTTTGATCTCTAATTCCATATCGCATCTTAGAGCTGATTAAAAAAATATCTACGTACTCTTTATTGCTTGATTAAACTGTAAGGGATCAATTCCATTACTAAAGATTAATACAGAATTGATTGATGTCTCATCTCATCCCGTTTGAGTTTGGTTTCATTATAAATATGATAACGAGGCAAGTGAAGTAAATTATTGGACCACCACTTTAGGGTAACTTTTCACTAAAGCTCTCTCTGTAATGTGTTTAGGTAGCAGTTACCAAGAAAACCACTCCTCTGTCACATCCCTGTTATTATCCAACATCTGCTGTCACTCCTCTGGCATACTCCTCTGTCACATCCCTGTGTTCTCATTTATATCCCAACTGCCCTCAAATCCTCACTCTCTCCATTTTCTGCCGGATCCGATAAACGAATCATAAAACGTCATTCTGATATTACAGATCCCAAACGAGTCAGTAAGCTTGGGACATCGTTCTCCGTCTACACCAACACTCGCCGCCTTCTCACCTTCAACTCGCCCCCTGGTGCGTTGGAGTGCCTGGACGGCATCAGAGCTCTGGCCATGGCGTGGGTCATCGTTGGCCACACTTACTCCACGCAGTTAAACGCACCTTTTTACAACCGCCTTGACTTCTTCGCTGTGAGTCTTTGACAATTTCACGTCTGTTTCGTAATCACATCGATTTACTACTCCGGTGTGATTCTGACTTATTTTGTTTACCTCTAGTCACACTGGTGTGTTGAGGCTGAATCCGTAGTAGCTCAGCGGTTCGACTTGTGGCCTCTAAAGCAGAGGGTCGTGGGTTCAAACTCCAGGCTCGCACCTCTGAATTTTTCAGAATTTATGTGAGATATCGAATTTGATATTTATCACGACCTATTCGGTGAAAACATCGTGAGGAAACCTGCACACAGCGACGAAGCAATTCCATGTTGTGTGTGAAGTTCCCAATCCGCACTGGGCCCGCGTGGGAATTATAGCCCAAGTCCTCTCATACTGAGAGGAGGTGTGTGCCCTGCAGTGGGACGTATAAAGGCTGGATGATGATGAAGATGATGACACTGGTGTGTTTGTTTTTAAAATATGCATGTACGAGTGTAAAAGTAAAGTGGATGAGTTTAATACTGAAATCAAATTCCAAGAACTGACTTCATTTTCTTCATGACCTATCCATTTTTTTACAGTGGATGTTCTCATTTCCTGCGCTTTGGATTATGACGGCACCAATAACCGTAGACACCTTCTTTTTATTGAGTGGACTTCTCATTGTTTACACTTCAGTCGGAAAGATGAGTCAAAGTGAGTGAATAATTAAGTATTTTAATTCATGTTATTGTAATTTATATTATAATTTGGAATAATAATTAAGCTATTTCGTCACGATTGTCGTAAACGTCGATATCACGATTACTTTTGAAATTTTCATCTAGTTTGAGTTTTCAAATATTAATAACAGCAGGATTATCATTATCATCTAGCGTGCTCGAAATCATAATCGTTTTAAATTTGTCCGATTGAAAATTTGCTTTAAATTAAAACAAAAATGGTATCGTGTAACATCATATCAGTCGAAATCCATGCCCAGCCAAATAATTTCGCGTAAGCAAAGTGACAATGGAGATTGGTGTGTTTTATGAATCATTTAGTAAACGCTCGGGATCACGATTGCTTTTCTCCATTAAACCCATGCCGATTCCAAGCGTGTTAGAAAACAGATCTGCTTGTTTCCGTTGTTAAAATTCGGACTTTTGTCTTCTCCTCTACCTGCTTACTTGCAAAAATAAACCTTTCTTACTTTCACTTTCCAGTGGGGTTGATAAGGAACGTCCATTTGTACTACCTACACCGACTCCTGCGCATGTTCCCCGTTTTGGCGGCTGGCGTCCTTTTCCAAGCATCTCTGGCGAATCACCTGTCTGATGGGCCGCAGTGGGGCACAATCGTGGCCCACAAAGTGCACAAATGCAGACGTTTCTGGTGGCCCACTTTGCTGCACATTCAGAATTATGTGACTCCCAGAAATCAGGTTAGAAATTCACTGTAAATGTGGATTCTAAATAAATAGGTTTTCTTTGGCAAGAATTAGGAAAACAAAGCATAAATAGTTGTTTTTTAACTTTCACGCCGACAATGGTGGTCAAATTGTTTCGAGCTTTGACTTTGTTCGAGATATCCAATTTTCTCTAATCGTCTTGAAATTCTGCGTACATGGTTTAAATCAGTTGACAGTATTATAATGACGACATGGAGTCAAATTGACTATGGAACAGAATGATCATCATAGGAATATTATTATGTAACTTTACTTTAAGCTTAATTTATTCGCCTCGACCAAAATTTTGACAACAGATTACAGCCAGGGAAAAACGTAACCTTATTTATACATTACCTTTCCTAATCTTGCTGTACTGCATAATAGGGAGGAGGAAAGCATTTATTCAGAAGTGGACTTCCAACTGATGATCAATTATTTTTCCAGTGTATTGGTCCAACGTGGTATCTCGCTGTAGATGTCCAGCTTCATATCCTCTCTCCTTTGATCCTGTTCTGGGTGCTTGGTAGAAAGAGATCCGCCTGGATTGCTCTGACCCTCGCCATGTTGATTTCACTGACTGCATCAACGGCCTATAACTATATGATGAACTTCCAACCAGCACCCGTTGTTCCATCGTAAGTATCCTCATACTTCATTAAAATTGCAGTTCTCAGCGCCATCTGTGGGTATTTGTAGAAATGAAGGTAATAGTGCCATCTATCGACGTTTGTAAAAGGAACTATCTTTATCAAGCCTTTGCCATCAATGTATTCTTGTTTTGGAAAAAGGTTAGGTCAAAACTGGGTCAAAAGTACCCGGAACTGACGTGTATGTATGAAGAGATTGATGAGTATAAATAAAAATTTAGTTTTACTGCTATGATAATTTACAAACCGACTTTTGACAAAATTAATAATGTGTTTCTTTCTGCGCTTTTCTTCTTAATTATTGTTTTGCTATGTCAATAATTTTGGCAAAAGTTGTAAGGATCAATACTCCGTTTCACCAAACATTAGACTTTTAACGGACAAAGTTAGTTTTAAGGAATATAAAGATAAAACTATCAAAACAAATTGTATCATCATTTGCGGTGATGTCTTGGGTTTACGTAAAATATGTGAGGCTTTGACCATTACAATTATTATATGAAACGGACTATTAGGCTCAATTCACATCAGAAGAGCGGCGAAGGGCGGCGAAGCAGAGCGCAGTTTCAGTGTCATGAGAATTTCAACTTTATTTTCATTACTATAAGACTTATTATCGCATGAGAAACTCCAACGAGGCGCGCGAATGCCCGCGGATCCGCGGGGATTCCAGCGGATTCCATAAACAAAGCCGTGCGACTGCGCGAGACGTCGCAGGAATGTCCGAGGATGCTCGAGCAGTCGCTAGCGGCCGCTGGCAATAACTCGCCCAGAGATCTTGGACTTCCCGCGCATTCCAGCGACTTCCCGCGCATTCCAGCGACTTCTCGAGCAGTCGCGGGAATACTTGCGCCTTCTCTATCGAGCGGGTCGCTGCGCTGCGCCGCCCTTCGCCGCTCTTCTGGTGTGAATTGAGCCTTAGCGAAGGTTCTAAATCAATGTATCAACGTCATAGTTGCTTTATTGTTTTGTTTCATTTGTTCAAGGTTACGGTTAGTGTCGCTTTTTAACTGTTTTACTCGTATTGTCCAAGTGATGTGATGTCCTGTAAAAGTGAGTACTAAATGCTATGTTTTGTGAAGTTTTGAAGCACTGTGACCGTTTTCATGGCAGATGTATTTGAAAAATCATCCAACTGTGCCATCAGATCAACGGATGAGATCAAGGTAAAATTTGTGAACTTTGCTAACAGCAACTCATCATTTCTTCCCTGGAGAGGAGACTGAGAAATTTGATTAAGGGTTTATTTAGGCGACAGGCAAGCGTCGTGTCACTATTATACCTCTTAACCTAAAACCTGAAATTTTGATTGTAAATGCCTGTCTTTGTAGCGGCTTGTATGCCCTGCTAACCCTATTTAGGAATGCAGACTTGAGATGTTTGTATGTATGATAAAAAAAAGTATTTACCAATCCGAATAGTGGAAACCTTGGTTTTCATAGTTTTAAAATGGATTGTTGCAATTTTGTTTGGAACCTCTTAACTCAGTAACTGTTTTTTCATGCCGTCTCTAGCCAAACATGGGACATTTATGCTTTTGCGAAAGTTTACAAAAACAAGTTAACCGAGTATCTACTCACGTATAAAAATTAATGGGATCCTTATTTTTGCAGTCGACCAGACCCTGATGATCAAATTACGTACATGCAACACTACTACGTGAATACCCTGACGAGATGCACGCCTTTCTTCGTTGGAATGCTTTACGGATACCTACTAAATGTATACAAAGGAAAGAAAGTTATTATGCCCAAGGTTAGTTTCGAAGTTGACAATCATCACGTCACTCAAATTACAGCCTGTAAGGTAAACGTTCCTGTGCACGACACTACAATACTTGGCACTTGCAACCTTATGTCATAGTAAGACAGGTGACAGATGGTGTCATCTATTGGGCGTTGAGGCGTCGAGCATTGGTACTTTTACCTTATTGCCCATCCCGTGCCAAAGCAATTTGGCGAATAGAAAGAGTCATTTTCTATACAGGTTGGCCGGAAATTGACCGTAGATATTTTAACCAGTAGTCTATACGCGTCATAGGACCCTTGTAATTTTTTTCCTATTTATTTAATTGAGCTAGTGGATGACAAATGGTTCATCTTTATTAAGGTCTTTATGCCTTGTTTTTTACCTACATTACGGTCAATTTCCAGCTACTCTGTATATTGAATGCTAAAAACGAACTGACACAAAACAAGGAACTTGAGCTGCCATACACTATGTGGATAAATTGTTAACCAAGATTATGGATAGCCTTTGGATTCGAGATCCTCAATACTTTGCTTGCCAGATAGAAGTAAAGTCGATGAATTTAATACTGAAATTAAATTCCAAGAACCGACAGTTGATATCACAGAAGTTTAATCAAACATGATGCTGAGCTTGTAAATATATTAAACCTATATTTTTACATTTCAGTACGTTGTAGCCCTCGGATGGCTCTGTGCCTTCTTAGTTTCTGCAGGCATTCTCTACTCCACATACCCTATCCTTCAAGCTGAATGGAACAGTCGGTTCTTCGATGGTGTCATCAATTCCTTCTCACGACCAGGATGGGCGGCTTGCCTTGGCTGGATGATCTTTGCATGCACGCACGGTTACGGAGGTAAGAAAAGTACTTAATTATAATGTCGTATAAGTTTTAATTTGTAATATAAATTTGCAGCCCCTTAGTGTCACCTATTGTCGAATAGCCGAATTAAATGATAACATCGTGCCAAAGTTTCAAAGATCGGTTGCATAAATAAAACTTCCATCTTAACTCTCTCTCTCTGGACCATTTGCCTCAAGAGAGATCTCTCTACTGCACTCTTCTCTACACTTTATGTGGGACTAGCTGTGCCCGCGACTTCGTCCGCGCACAAAAGGATTTTCTCGCTAATTCTCGTTCCCTTGGGAATTTCGTGAATTCCTTTTTAGTGCACCTCTACGGTATCTAAGCTACGTCACTTCCAAATTTCAAGTGCCTACATTTAACCGTTTAGACTATGCGTTGATATGTCAGTCAGTCAGTCAGTTTCTCCTCTTATATATTTAGATATTTCAAGTTTTATTTGATATTTCAAGTTTTATTTGATATTTCATGTACACTTTCTAATGTGTCTTTTTTACCACTATAGCGAACTAATAACACAAACATGTTGTTTCCAGGCCCCATCAACTGGTTCCTGTCTCTGCGCATGTGGAAGCTGCCCGCGCGCATCTCCTTCGCCATGTACATCTTCCACTACCCGATCATGCACGTCGTCAACGCCTCTAGCGTAGGACCTTCTCACTTCTCAGTGCCCGCATACGTGAGTATAATCAATTGGATCGCAAATTACCAACATACACATACATATTCTCACGCCTGTATTCCCAAGAGAGGTAGGCAGAGCACATAAATTCAAAAATCTAGTGCCACGTTTAGCAATTTCAGGGTAACCAGATAATTAACCGTGATATTGCACAGTAACAGGTTGCTAGCCCATCGCCCACAATACTCTAACCCTTTCCCAGAGTCGATTCTTACGACACCCACTGGAAGAAAGGGGGAAGTGCTATTCTAACCCGGCACTACACGGGAAATTACCTTTAGCTTAAATTTGATTATGATTGAAATAGTGCTAAGTATACCAAAAATCATTTTCTCTTAGGTTGTCTACAACCATGTTTCAAATACTCTAAATAAACGGATTTTTGGATCAGCACTCCTTCCTTTTGACCCTTGAGTCACCATCGTTAATTATTGGGTGTTGGTCATTAAACGACAATTAAATCTTAGAACTATTCTCCACATGCAATTTACAAACCCATCATTTGCTTTTATCTAGATTTATATGCCTTCTTTGCACCTATTTAGCTAACACCTATTTTAAAAACATCTTATTTAGGCACATTGTTAATCACTCAGCTCAGCAGAAGCCGTCTGATCCCCACTATTGAACGTAAGCCTCCACCATTGTTACTATAACTATATACCAGAACACGAATAGGCTTATCGTCTTTAATAGTGTACTTTCTTCAGGTTAACCGTTATGATGGTTATAAGAATTGATGTTTTGTTTTTTTGCTTCCAGTTCTTCCGATTTTTGGCTGACTTTTCTACGGCACTGATTGTCGGATTCGTAATCACCGTGATGATCGACTCACCTTTCTCGACGCTCATCAAATTAGTAATGGGAGGAGGTACGTTTGTTGTATTTTCAACGATGTATCAAAGTTATAATGTATTACAGTATCTCACACGATAAAAGTAAGCCTCGGAGCATTCTTGTGACTTATTTTTTTAAGTACAGTATATCTTTCAATCAAACCTAACCTCAGTGTTATCAGATTAGTCAATCTTTTACCAAACTGACGGCTACTTACGAAAAAGCTTATTCACAAGAAGCTTAAAATAAATAAGCTTCAGGCGGATGACAATGTAACTATATTTTTTGTTTTTGTTTTCTAGGTCCAAAGAGAGCAAGACCTGAAAAAATGGTCAACAATGAAGATACTAATGGAGTAAATGGACAGCCTGGAGTTGTGAATCCTGCATTTGTACCAGATTTAGACAGACAGATCAGCAAAACAAAACTTTAAAATAAAATAACTTATTTTTACAGAACATTTTGTATTTGTACTAAAGTAACGAATCGTAATATTTAACAAAAATCGCAATATCATCGTTACTACTTACTTTAATAGTATGTGTATAAATCATGATCAATGTTTTCTGTACAAAAAGAAGATAAGCAATTTTCCAATAGAGATTGGCAATTAGATTTTTAAGCAATGTTTCCTAAATTTAGACGACTCTGCGGAAACAAATTTCTTCGTATTTTTTGACATCTTGACTATCAACACAATTAAATAACTATTATGCAAGATACCAAACAAAGTATTATTTTTTAAGAAGTATTAAAATTGAAGTTAGTATGCCATAATACTTTCTTTATTATTCAAACGGGTGTAATGAATAGGTAATAGGAATAATTTAATAAAATTAAAAATAACTCTAAATTTAAATAATCGATGTCTACTTGCCTGCGGAATAATAGTAGTACGTATCGCTTTAAAAAAAACAAGCCATGAATAAAGAAATCAGTCAATATCAAAACTTCCCTTTAAATTGCTGTATTTTCTAGATTTGGTTCCTGTGATATTATAATTGTTTCCAAATACATAAAAGTATGGCTAAGCAGGCAGGATCATCAAGAAAATAAAGACGTAGTACTTCAGAAAAAGTGCCTTTTATTGAGGTATTCTGAATAAATGTTAATTAAGGTAGACAGAGATTAAAACTTAAATACAACAAACATTGTTTTATTTTCTAGAAGAACCGAAACTGACAGGCAGAAGATAAAGAAAATATATTGTTACTCTTTTTTACAACCCACGGGCTAAATATAATTATTACTTCAGTACCAATTTTGTGGTACATACTGTAGAAAAAGAAGCATGTTTCCTACTTTCCCAAAACTGGTGTAGCTTTGTGTTCTTGCCTGCATTGTAGATTAATTTAAAAGCACGCTGTTTGAAAATGGACCCCTTAAAACTTCAGAAGAAATCACCAGGATTCAAACCAGCGACCTCAAGCATAATAGTATCAGGATCTCTGACTACTGGACTACTCGGCTATCAAATCAATAATAATAATGTTATCTATAATAATTTATGTTATCTTTGTTAATTAGGTTTGTTGTTTGATAGCACTTAGGTATTTAAATTTATAATTTTATACAGCAAAATTATAATCACTTATTTTTATCGCGCCTAATTTCACATTGGCATAGTACATGCCGAAAATATTATTCAAAGAAGATAATATTGTAAGGTCGTCATCATCGTTTTATGATTCATGGCGTTTCAAACAAAGTAAACAGCAATTTACATAAAAATATAGCTATAGAGCTATTAACAATTTCCCCTTATTTATGCGACGTTACTATGACGTTTACTGTGAAATGGTTCCACGGGGGCTCAAAAATTGTTGTCGTTGACCGTGCAGAATTATTATTTTACTTAAAAAAGAGAATAAATAAAATAGAGAATAAATAAATGAAAGTTGTAGGTATTTCTCATGTATTTTACGTACTGACAATGAGAATCGAACAGAACAAACCTTTGGCAAGTACTCATCAGCATCATTTCAGCCATAGAACATTCATTGCTGGGCATAGGTCTGCCTCGTTGATGCCCAATCACTACGATACGATTAAAAGCGAAACACAAAATAGAGTGTAGAGTTTTATCATTCAGTATTTTTTTACGTTTCCTGTGCATGCATCACACATGTGGTGCATTTCGTACTAACGACACGTGAGTGCGGCACATATGATGCGCTGCCCTTTGTTAATATACAAGCTGATCAAAATGTGCACGTGTGATCTAGATAATTTTCATTTGCTTGCACGTGAGCGATAAAAGTAGTAGGAAAGTAGGTATGTATGGGGTACCTGAGGACTTAATAGTGAATGAACTGTTCCTAATCTGATTGATTAAAATAAAAAAAACTACATGTGTGGAGTATTTTTTTAATTGCCAGCATCACGGGCAACGTGTTAAAAGAGTGACATAAGAAGAACACAAAATTAAAAACGAAGTACATACATACATACATACATTCATATTCTTACGCCTGTATTCCCAAAAAGGGTAGGCAGAGCACATGAATTCGAAAATACTGTGCCACGTTTAGCAATTTCAGCAGGGTAACCAGATGGTTAAACGTTATATTGCAGTGACAGGTTGCTAGTCAAAAGAAATTACCTAAGTATAATGATAACTAGCTATTGCCCGCGGCTTCGCTCGCATTAAGTTCGGAATGACACAGAAGAGATCTCGTAAATTTTTGAAGACGCTGCTGTAGACGATATGTATATGTCTTTCAATTTGGGAATAGGATGAAAAGATTCTAGGCATATGCTACATAGAAAACATTG
>BHDV01008956.1:3180-16733 GCA_005406045.1 Adoxophyes honmai | reverse complement strand
TTAGGTACATTACAAAATATATATTTTTTAATAAATATAAACTGATTACTTTTTTCCTCATGAACGCGTAGACTCTACCGTAGAGCTATCAAGTTGAAATTCATATCAAATACTTAGATCTAATTGCCTTTAACCCGTGAAAAAAAAATACCATAGTTATGACTCGATTGTCGTAATGAACGAACTTTGTAAACCTTGCAGGTTTGTACGGAACCCTCGGTGTGCGAGTCTGATTCGCACTTGGCCGGTTTTTTGAAATTAAACCTTTAAAATAAATGACACAGGGCTTAATTTTCAATATTTGGGATAGAGTCGAGTCGCCGTTGAGTTGTCTTAATGTGCGAAGACCTGTAGTCGCCTTTTACGTCAGAAAAAATGGAGACGTGTATTGTTCTAATCCAAAACACAGACTAGATAACAGAGTGGGTAGTAAGTGGGTGTTTTATACACAGAGATTATATAAAGAAAATGTAAGCTCATAAAATATACTAACAATTAATTACGTTGTTTTCCGGATTAATTAAAAGAAATCCTCGCCAAAACATCAGTTTTTGCGAATTGTTTACCCGTTAACATAAAAATAGCCCGGACGGGATTCCATTAGGATTGTTTTTATAAAATCTCGCTAATTAAGAAGGTATATATAGTATTTCACTTGAAATGTACAGTGTACACGATCTGAAACTTAAAGCGTACTATCTTCTGTGGTGTTCTTCTCTATCGTTACAAACTACTCGGCAAGTTGTCAAAATTAGCCGTAATGTATGGAAAATTTGGAAGTTCGACATCGAACTCGTTTGGGAGCTCCGTTTGTTACGTTAAAGAATAACATCTCTGTAACAAATATGTATTGTATTGTATAATCATTACGTTATGTTTTTATATCCCCCGTGTGGTGCCGGGTTAGAATAGCACCTCCCCCTTTCTTCCCGTGGGTGTCGTAAGAGTCGACTCTGGGAAAAGGTTAGTGTATTATGGGCGATGGGCTAGCAGCCTGTCACTGCAATATCGCGTTTCACCGAAAATACCTATGAAAATTATTCAAAAACAACGTTTCGTAGTCCCCTGATTTCTTCTCCAAAACTTAACCGATTAAATATGTTTTTTCATTAAATGTTTAAGAAATGTCATAACTGTGTTTCTATGTTCTTATATTTTGATATAATTGTGTTAAAATTGGTTTCTAGAGGTTTGAACACAACGGAAAAAACTTGCCAATTTTTCATGTTTTTGAAAGTTAATTTCTCCTTTAATAATTAAATAAAGAAAAAAAGGAAAACATAGGAACTTGCTAATATATCATTAGATTGTTGATGTAAAAAATCATTGTTCTACGGGAAATATCCAGCGAGGAATCAGGGGACTACGTTTCCATACAAAATGTGACCGCTCCATTTCCTCTTAAACCATCTGGTTACCCTGGATTTCGCTAAACGTGGCACTGGATTTTTTAATTCACGTGCTCTGCCTACCCCTCATGAGAATACAGGCGTGAGAATAAATATGTATGTATACGAGTATGTATGTATTTTTATACATACAATCACGTCTATATTCCCATGTTGGGTTAGGCAGAATACATGAAACGTGACATATATCATGGTTCGCAGCCACTTCTAGCATAATTTTAGATTTGAAAACAGATGGAAAAGGTAGTATAATAGTGACAGGTTGCTATTCAGGATTATCAAAAAATATTGTAGTGTGGTGAGCGTAGCTGACTATACCACTGCCCTAAACAAAACAAAATAAATAAGGACCTGTTTACTCTGTAAATTCTTCAAGAAAAACAAGCCTAATCTTTTAATTCTCCGAATTAAATTGAAATAGCCAATTAGAGGAAATAAACATCAGAAACCTTAAAAACAATCTTATTAAACAACTCTTTTGTTTTAGCTTACGGATTAATAAATCTCGAATACTGTAACGAAACATTTTTTATTAAAACAACTGAAGCGCCAAGCTGCTTTGAAGAATGTGAATCCAATTCCCACCCAGTATGCGGTATTCGAGAAGACGGCGAAGGTTTTAGATTAAAACTTTTCGATGACACATGCGATATGATACGGTACAACTGCGAAAGAAAAGTAAATTTCACCGCCACCGACGACTATCTGTGTAAGGATACTAATACTAATATCACGTCAACGATACAAGCTGACGAGACGAAATCCAATAACACACTGATTGTTGTCGATGCCTCTTTGTTTTATAATGGCAATATCAACAGCACAATAGACAATTTCTTCGCTGCGACCCATCATGTCAAGATGCCCTTACAGGTAACTAATGTATCTTTTGTACTTACCGTGACTTTGTGGATTATTTTTACACCAGACAGAAACATGATCGACAAAAGTAAAAACCTTCATCTTTACTTCGTTCAAACTACAACGTCTTGAATACTTTTGATTAGATTTCATCCTAACATTGTTAATATTAGAGAAAAATAACGGAATTACTCACGTTGTTTATACCGAGATTGAGATTGAGTGCGCGTCTGTCCGCTGCCGTGGCGCGTAGCTCCAGATGATGGATCACGGATTGATCCGAAACATGTCGAGCTAATCTCGGTATAAACAACGTGAGTAATTCCGTTATTTTTCAGTATGAGTGAGTCTCACGGTAGTTTTATGTTTAAAATTGTTAATATTGCAGGAAAATAGGTCGTCTGTTTGTAAATTGTAATGCCATGCACAATTAAATACCTTTTTTTAGGGTTCCGTACACAAAGAGTTAAAAGGGGACCCTATTGGTGAGACGGTTTCACTATCTGTCCGTCCGTCTGTCTGTCACAGACACACATAACACTTTGAGAACTGTGAGAATCAATTTAATAGAAAAAAATCGATCTATTAATAATTATTGCAACGAATTACATACAAAATTGCGTAACCATAAATGAACTGGATTTTCAAAATATTTTTTGTGGTTTTATTGATGAAGCCAAGAACTATTGTAATATTGAGTTATGTAATTAGCATGAAAACATGGTCTTGGTACTGTGTACAGCCAGCTGCAGAGAAAGGTAACCCCTTAGTAATGAAACATTGTATGCGCGGGGGGTTACTCTTCTCTGCAGCTGTCCGTACACATACGACTCTTTTATAAGGTAAAAGTACCAATGCTCGACGCCTCAACGCCCAATAGATGACACCCGTCTGTCACCTGTCTTACTACGACATAAGGTTGCAAGTGCCAAGTATTGGGTCAGCGTCGAGCACAGGGACGTTTACCTTACTCGAGCATTCCCAGCTCTTCTTCAATTAAAATTCATACAGCATCTGAAAACTGCGAACTTACAGGAGTTAGACCATAAAGCAGTCAACGAGACGACACGTCGACGACTGGTCGCGAACGCGGGCCCAGTGATCATCTACCAGCCGTGGGTCAAGATCCCGAAGAACATCAGTGAGGACATCTACCACCAACCCACGCTGGCGTCCTGTTACCACAAATGTCCCACAGTGAGCTTGAATTTATGTCACTAGCTGTTACATGACACATTAAACTACCGTAAGACTCACTCATCTTGAAAAATATACAGATAACTCACGTTTTAAATCGAGTTTAGCTCCCTTTGTAGCGGGCTAATTCGTAGCCCTTCATCTAGGAGCCGCGGCGGCTACTGCTGCCAAACTCGTACTTCGCGCCACCGCTCTATTCGCGCGACTGCTCGTACTCGACGAAATTGATACCGGCGCACGTCTACCTTCGTTATTATTGTCATTTAAGAGGAAATATGCCGGTCGAGGGAATTGAAAAATAGGTATATGCTAAATCTATTGCTGTCGCGCCGTGACCTGCCCAGACGATGTCGAGTGCGGTAAGAACAACTACAGCTCGGACCGAAAATATGTATGAAATTATTCAAAAACAACGTTTCGTAGTCCCCTGATTTCTTCTCCAAAACTTAACCGATTAAATAAATATGTTTTTTCATTAAATGTTTAAAAAATGTCATGACTGGGTTTCTATGTTCTTATATTTTTATATAATTGTGTTAAAATTGGTTTCTAGAGGTTTGAACACAACGGAAAAAACTTACCAATTTTTCATGTTTTTGAAGGTTAATATCTCCTTTAATAATTCAATAAAGAAAAAAAGGAAAACATAGGAACATGCTAATATATCATTAGATTGTTGATGTAAAAAATCATTGTTCTACGGGTAATATCCAGCGAGGAATCAGGGGACTACGTTTCCATACAAAATATGACCGCTCCATTTCCTCTTAAGTATATTATTGTCAAATGTCTACGAATTAGCCCGAAACATGTCGAGCAAAACTCGATTTAATACGTGAGTTATCCTTATTAAGATGAGCTGTTACATTACAAAGCGTGAACGAAAGCTCCATGAACAGGCGTGAACAAAAATGTGTACGGTTTTCGCGAAATACAGAGAATCCACGCGTGAATTCACGGCACTAATGTAGAGCCGTAACACATGACACGAAAAGCCACGGCGGTGAATCGCATTTCACCAAATAACCCGTCTACCCCCCTCCTATAAAAAAACGATATTTAGAAGCGATACTAATTATAGCAAGAAGAGCTGGCAACTTCCTCGCTCAACGCATCAGTATTGCGATACAGCGAGGAAACGCTGCCAGCGTCTTTGGGACCATGCCTCGGGGGTGCCCTTTTTTAAATATACTCTAGTTCTTAAGTTAGTTTTTATTTTAGTTAGGTAGTCATTTTCTTTTAATGTTTTTGGTATTGTGTAATGTTATATTTTTAAATAAAACTAATTTCAAAGAGTAATAAATCAGAACTCATATATGAAATTCTTGCTAATATTATAGCAAAACCCGTGTTGTTGTGATCCTAGACAAACACGTGCAACTGTCCTTTTCTGACGTCTCTAGTTAGACAGTGACAGGTATAGGCAACTTCGCCCGCGATTCGATTCGCGCTGTCCGAGCTAAGCCGGCAGACAGCCCCGACTGCCCCTGGGTAATTTGATTGCAACTGCCTCTAGCGACGTGTGCTGCCATCTACACGCTGAAAATAAACACTAACACTGGGAGCAACAATCTTTCACTTTTGCGTATTGAATGGTTTTAGGGTTCCGTACCCAAAGGGTGAAAACGAGACCCTATTACCGAGACTGCACTGTCTGTCTGTCCGTCAGTCACCAGGCTGTATCTCACGAACCGTGACAGCTAGAGAGTTGAAATTTTCACAGTAGATGTATTTCTGTTGCCGTTGTAACAACAAATACTAAAATCAAAATAATAATAATTATTATGGGGGGATCCCATAGAAAAAACGTGTTGTTTTTGCTGTTTTTGGTACGGAACTCTTCGTGCGCGAGTCCGACTCGCACTTGGCCGGGTTTTTTTACTTTGTGCTTCCGTGTTGAGTCCGGGTCGGAATAGCGACTAAGAAAATAGGTTTCGGTATGTTTTTTATGATAATTATCAGGAAAGGTCTACAGTGTCCCCGTGTGGTGCCGGGTTAGAATAGCACCTCCCCCTTTCTTCCCGTGGGTGTCGTAAGAGGTCGACTCTGGGAAAGGGTTAGTGTATTGTCGGCGATGGGCTAGCAACTGTCACTGCAATATCACGTTTAACCATCTGGTTACCTTGAAATTGCTAAACTTGGCACTAGATTTTTAATTCATGTGTTCTGGCTTCCCCTCTTGGGAATACGGGCGTGAGAATTATGTATGTGTAGGTCTACAGTGGCAGGGAACGGTAGCTAGGAACAACAATATTTTACCCCTAACCATGTTCTAGAGTGGATTTTCTGTACGTAGTATTATTACTTATTCTGCGCTACTTATACATTTTTTTATACTTAACTTAAAATTATACCACAAATAAGCTACGCGACCTACAACAAAAACAGTTTTTTTTTATTTTGATCGTACCTACTCTGAACCGCTTATTTTACGCACCACACTGTTACTATAGCCACAGAATAGATCATAGTTTGTAATAGCACTAGTACAAGTACAAGTAATAGTATAGTACAAGCTATAGCGATAACCAAACTCTATGTTGTCACCAGCATTAAAATAAAAGCTGGTAAACAACTTTAAGTCAACTGGAATAAACCAGTTACAGTTTTCCTTTAAACAAACAGTCGGAAATTTAGCAGACTTCTTTATACTACTTTATAGACCGTACACAGTTAAAAGATACCACTGCCGTAAACAGACATTTTGCACAACTGACGGTATAAAAATACAATATGAACTCTATTCCTTCATGGCTAGGATAGGTAGTGAACGCACTTCGTCGATACCTGAGTAAATCCACACCTGTGGAACTTTTTCCGAGAATTTTCCAATAATATCCCGTGAATTTGATATTCCGGACGTTTTTCATTCAGTTGAGTACTTTGTCGAAAGCCTTTGTTAGCGCTTCGGATGTAAAAGATACTTTTGTATAGTTTCGGCGTATTTTGATAGCTGCTGTGCAAATAGAAACACGAGTTTAAACATTTTTTTAATAATTGAAAACCACGGATCGGTAGGATGCGGCCATATTGTAATCAGAGGTGGACAACGGGCGTTCATATAGAATATTAGGCCCTGCGAAGACGACAGACTATCCGCGGCGGACTTTTTAGTCTGTGAAAATTGAACCGATGAAATTATATCCAGTAACGCACACGACGCGCAAAAAGTCCGGCGCACATTGTATACAAACCACGCAGACTTTTTGTGCGCCGCAGACTCGATCACACAAAAAGTCTGTAGTCTGCGCTGCGCCAAATAGTGGTTGGCTTAACAACTTGGCCAGAGTTTAATAGATGGGGGTAAGGTCGCGCATCGGATACCTGGAAAAGCTTAAAATTATGGCCAAGTTATGTGCCGACCATTATACTAGCACGAGAAAGGTTTTTCATACCGCAAAATGTGCGCGAGACCATAGAGATCCCTCAAATTGTTGTGTGCTACCCAAGGTTTGCCAATAATAGTTGACGTGATGGCGAAAATGTGGGTAGTTCGAAGCGCGTTTATCCGCAACCGTGGCGCGTTGCCTCGCGATGATGGGTCACGTAAAACCCCGAAACAGTCGAGGTAATCCCGGTAAAAGAACGTAAATGTATCCGTTATATTTAAAGCATTTCTCCATTCCCAAATCTCGCATAGATTTATATCTGATAAATATCGGAAAATCTGCATGGCACGAGTACTTAATCAAATTACAGATCGCTCAAAGACTAATAGAGTGCATCCACTTTCATACCTTTCATACTTACAACCTGTATAGACCTATCGATAAAGGGTTATGCAATTATGAGAACGGTCTCGCCTCCTCCCCCCCTTGTAACGTTTCGCATCCTCTTTAGTTTTTCGAAGCCACAGAATTGAATAAAGCTGGAAACTCCGGTTCTAGCATTACATTTGATAACAGGTGGAACAGGTATAATAGTGACAGGTTGCTAGCCTGTCGCCTAAAGCATACGCAGACCTTTTTTCCTTAGTCGCCTCTTATGACATCCACGGATCCACGAAGAAATGGAGTGGTGTCATTCTATTCCGACACCAACCACCCAGGGATTTTAGACTTCCGTACCTATTTATAAATTTCCCCGGACATAAATTTGAGTGAAACTCGTGTCAAGAAGATTTGAAACCGAATTTCAAAGGTGCTTTGTGGCTAGCAATACAAATTAAAATTTAATCATCGCAAAATACTTTATGAATAGACTCAAAAGGGAAGGACATCAATTTTATACTGGTGCATACACGATGCCCTTGACATGAATCCGTGCTCAGGGGCAGCAAAATATTAACATATAGCCTATATTGAACTTATTAGGCAAGGTCTGACCCAATTCCTTAATTGTTTAATTAATGAAAAGTTAAAACTTAGACAGACCCACTAGGCAGCGGTTCTTAACGTTTTTGCCTGGCGACCCAAAATTCGAAAATATTAGAAGCCAGCGACCCAATCAAACACTAAAAACAAATGAAATGCAGGGGTTGCGGTTTGTTTTTCAAAAAGTCCCGCAGGTCCTGCGACCCGAGGTTAAGAAACGATGCACTAGAGTACTAATGTCATTTTTGTTGTTCGGAGACGATTCCGCCAAACCATCGAGGCGATCGCTGTGCCGATTGGCCGGCCCAGGATCGCGCGTAACGGTAGTGCCTTTTTTCTCTACGGTTATTGGCTCTGTACAGTTTCTGTGACAGGGACGGTGACGTTAGTAAGTGTCAAACCAAACCACTAACTTTTTGCGGACCTAGGTGACCAACATTGTTTCTCTAGTGGGTCTGTCCTCTATGAATTTTAGACATGGAAGTATTTATAAATTTTCCCGGACATAAATTAAAGTGAAAATCGTGGCAAGAAGCTTTAAAAAAACAGTTCAGAGGTGCTTTGTGACGTTAGCAATACTAATTAAAATTTAATCATCGCAAAAAAACATTATGAATGGATTCAAAAGGGAAGGACGTTTATTATATATTGGGTGTATTCACGATGACCTTGACATGAATCCGTGATCAGGGGCAGGAAAATATGAACATATGGACTAAATTACACTTAATACGCAAGGTCTGACCCGATTCCACGTACACATATATTCTCACGCCTTATTCCCAAGAGGGGCAGGCAGAGCATATGAATTCAAGAATCCAATGCCACGTTTAGCAATTCCGGGGTAATCAGATGGTTAAACGTGATATTGCAGTGACAAGTTGCTAGCCCGTCGCCCAAAATACACTAACCCTTTCCCAGAGTTGACTCTTACGACACCCACGGGAACAAAGGGGGAGGTGCTATTCTAACCCGGCACCACACGGGTAAGGTCTGACTCAATTCCTTCATTTTTTAATTAATTAAAAGTTAATACTTAATTGACTGTATCGGTCATCCTATACTCCGTTTTTTTTGGGTTGAGAATTTTAACTGTCAAATCCTTACACATTTTTTTGAGTAATCCCAAGATATCGGCGCAAAATTATGATGATGTTCGATTTAAGAACATTATAACAAACAATGTTAAGTGTATTTGCATAAATCATTTCCAGTTGTTTTACTAATGAATTCCAGAGATAATTTCAAATTGTGTCCATTGAAATTCTCAACCCAAAAAAAACGGAGTATACATGAACATGACGTCACGTGCCGTCGTCTCGCTAAGGCGGGAAATTTGACGGATGTTAAGTCAGTAAATACTTCGATCTAAAGGATGTAAAGATAATAAAAAAGCCGAAAGCAATTCGTCTCGTGTGGACCGACTTACAAACCTCGAAAGATAACGCGCCGCCTAGTGTCGGGTTTAGAATAATAGCTCTCAATTTCTTCCGTGGATATCGTAAGAGCCGACTAAGGATATAAGTTAAGTTAAGGTATATTTTAGTCGGTCATATTTTTGTCTAATGTAGCGTTCGGGAATGCACGTTTGATGTTTGTTATGTACCTAATATGTTGAAAAGTTGAGGGCAGGGTACAAAAACGACACATTGATTTACACAGCTTTTAAACAGTGCAGTATGCACAGGTTGTCACCCATGTTACATTTTCAATTTCCTTTTGTTTCTCAAAGCGGACGGATGAGAGCAGCTTTTCAGTGATATTTTCATAAGACATTTTATTATGAAAATATAAAAGACACAACGTAAACGTTTAAACGTGTGCTCTGTGGACAGAACGTAACATTCAAAAGCTAGTCAAAAACATTTATTTTCAACAACAATTGCTTTTTATTTTTACGCAGAGACAAAGTTGCAGTTAGTCATTTCCTCTCCTCTGTGCCCTGTGATAGTTTAACGATACCTATTATTCGCCGTTCCCCGTAAGTCAGATGCAGCAAAGGGGTTAATTTGCCTCTCGGGGTAATATTACGTGCACTACCTGAACTTAATATTATTCTGCCCCGTATTATCTTACCTTGTAATACCGAGGAAAGAAAGCTAATAGAGCTCTTCTTTTGTTTTCGCTGTGAACCCCAAAGGCGAGTAACGTGAGATTGAAGGCTAACGCAGTTTTTTGCCTTCTTTAAGTAGCCTTACACCTTGAGTTTTACTTACTTAAGTTTTGCTAAAAAGATAAATGAGTATGTCTATCTCATAACTTAGGTATACTAGCTGTGTCTCTAATCTAATCACGTAAAGATAGTTCAAATCAGTTGTGCGCGCGGTGCTATGTGTGCGTGCGCTTGTAGGTAAATACACAAATTTATTTTGTACTAGCTTTTGCCCGCGGCTCCACTCGCATTAAATTCTGGGTATCACAGAAGAGATAGCACATATACCAATTTTATAACTTTCTACATTGAAAACTTCCACTCCTCACTTTAGGGAAATGGGGGGTTTTGAAAAGACAAAATGTAGCCTATGTCACTCTCCATGCCCTAAACTATCTCTACCTAAAAAATCACGTCAATCCATCGCTCCGTTTAGCCGTGAAAGACGGACAAACAAACAAACAAACACACTTTCACATTTATAAATTGGTACGGATTCAGTGGCAGTGATGTGACGAGCGCCATACAAATGAAATCTGTGTATTTACAAGCGCACGTACACATAGCGCCGCGCGCACACGCACAACTGAGTTGAAATATTAATCAATTTGAACCCGCCTCGCTCTTGACCAGTTTCTCCATTCCTATCTCAGAAATGCCCAAACACTTACGCCCCGGTGTGTGGAGTCCCCGGAATGAAGGCGCGAGAGCCGAGTCTCATGTTCCAGAACCACTGCTGGATGGACTTCGCCCAGTGCAAGATGAACTATGAAGACATCGGCCCTACAGCCGTATCTTCTGGTCAGTAGCCCCCTTCCCCAATGGGTATAAGTGTAATTTTACTGGCTTAGGAGCCGAGCCTCATGTTCCAGAACCACTGCTGGATGGACATCGCCCAGTGCAAGATGAACTATGAAGACATCGGCCCTACTGCCGTATCTTCTGGTCAGTAGTCCCATTCCCCAATGGGTATAAGTGTAATTTTACTGGCTTAAGAGCCGAGTTTCATGTTCCAGAACCACTGCTGGATGGACATCGCCCAGTGCAAGATGAACTATGAAGACATCGGGCCTACTGCCGTATCTTCTGGTCAGTAGTCCCATTCTCCAATGGGTATAAGTGTAATTTTACTGGCTTAGGAGCCGAGTCTCATGTTCCAGAACCACTGCTGGATGGACATCGCCCAGTGCAAGATGAACTATGGAGACATCGGCCCTACTGCCGTATCTTCTGGTCAGTAGTCCCATTCCCCAATGGGTATAAGTGTAATTTTACTGGCTTAGGAGCCGAGTGTCATGTTCCAGAACCACTGCTGGATGGACATCGCCCAGTGCTAGATAAACTATGAAGATATCGGCCCTACTGCCGTATCTTCTGGTCAGTAGTCCCATTCCCCAATGGGTATAAGTGTAATTTTACTGGCTTAGGAGCCGAGTCTCAGCATGTTCCAGAACCACTGCTGGATGGACATCGCCCAGTGCACGATGAACTATGAAGACATCGGGCCTACTGCCGTATCTTCTGGTAAGTAGTCCCAGTCCCCAATGGGTGTAAGTGTAATTTTACTGGCTTAGGAGCCGAGCCTCATGTTCGAGAACCACTGCTGGATGGACATCGCCCAGTGCACGATGAACTATGAAGACATCGGGCCTATAATAATTTTAAACAAAAAAAAACCGACTTCAAATTAGCAATATTTTAAAAGTATTCTGTTTACTGAATGTAAAATCTTGACTTCATTAACAAATTACCGAAAACGCCGTACATCTCCATATAAAATTTGAAGAGTTCCCTCGATTTCTCCAAGATTCCATCATCAGATCCTGGTTGCGTGCCAATGGGACCAATTTCGAGTTATACCCTTTCGATTAAAAAAAAAATTTTGAAAATCGGTCCACGGGTTTTCGAGTTATCGAGTAACATACACACAAAAAAAAAAATTAAAAAAAATAATAATAAAGTAAGTAAGTAAGTAAGTAAACACTTTATTGTACAACAGGAAAAAAAAAAAACACAAAATACAAAAAACAAAATTATACACAAATGAAATGGCGAAGTACAAAGGCGGACTTATCCCTTAAGGGATCTCTTACAGCCAACCTTTGAGAGGCAGAGAGGAAACTTAATAAAAAAAAAATTAGGTCGAATTGAGAACCTCCTCCTTTTTGAAGTCGGTTAAAAAGAATACAGCCACGTTTTTACATTTAGAACAGCTCGATATATTTCGGGCCAATTCGTGTCCTATCGTCGAAAACAACGCGCCGCAGCCGCTGCGCACTTATAAGTAAGCGCGCACTACGCGCCACCCATCTTTCCATGCGACACCACTGACAACAGCTGAAAACTACCCAGATTTTCAACATCGCCTTGGCTACTGTTGTCAAACGTGGGGTAGCTCACAACACTATCATTTGTCTCTAATCTGAAGGCACGCTCATAAGGATTGCGAGTACCATCGAACCAACTGATTCCTGACCCACAATAGAACCTACTCACAGTGAAGGTCATAGTGACATTGCATTGCTTGACAAAGGAAATCTTTATTACGTTTATTGTGACAACGTTCTGCGATGGGTCAGGAATCAGTTGGTTCCATTGTACAAACGCCCCACCTACGGGTTACAGCGAGACGTCTTACTATTTTGTACCTATCAAAGTTATGAAGTGGGTTTAGCTAAAATTATACAAAACCACACACGGCTGGAAAAAATTGTTTACGAAACAAAGTTTACAATGTAAAAAAAAAGGGTTTCACGTTTTCTAAGTGTCACTGCAGAGATAAAGATGCAACTAATTCCATGGTAAACCCTTTGACGTGTGCAGCAATTAAAACGAATGAGAAATTCAGCTCCTGACAAAGTTCGGAACGCATACAAGGAATTCCGCCGACGGCACTTTAGTTCTTACTGTACAGGAATTCCATGAATCGCAGCTACAGGGGAAATTTCACGGCACAACAGGAAGAATTTGTGAAAGGTTTGTTGGAAGGGGAACTTCGCTTTCGTTTGATTTCTGAACCGCATGAGCAGTTCATTTCTAAGGGCTTAAACACAAAGCACGTATAGGAACAGAAGTCAGTCTCCATACAAAGCGTGCTCGAGCAACGCACACATAGATACACATGGACATGATATCTCGGAACAGTTGGGAACACTCCGAGAGTGGTTCCTGTCCGTTTGAGAACGATTCCGCAATCTTTTCGACAGTATCTACCGGAATAGTGAAATTGTAACTAGTATCTTAAAAGGTCAAAATATCAGGGTCTCGGTTCTTACTATAACGTTATAGCTGTAGGAATCGAGACTCTGGGTCCATGGGGTCCCAGCGCGACATTGTTTTTCAATGAGTTGAAAAAGCGACTGGACAAAGAACCAACGGGCTGGCAGCTACTTTTCACAAAGAATCAGCATAGCTGTTCATAGAGGAAACGCTGCCAGCCTTTTGGGCACCATGCCACGGGGGCCCTTTTTAGATTTCAAGTCTCACTACCACGATATAGTTATGTGCATACGCCTGAATTGACATCCCTAAAGCGACCGTAGGGTGACCGCACCAGTAATGGACATAGAACCAGTAATGGACAATGACTCTTATTTACTACCCACTAAGGAAAAGTCATTT
>BHDV01008949.1:174005-195076 GCA_005406045.1 Adoxophyes honmai | reverse complement strand
TATAAGGTTATCTGTTAGAATTTGGATTTCACAGGCACTTGAACTTGAGAACACGAAAAATCGTACGGCTGGAGAACGGCCCTAAACATGTCGTAGCTACATACGGTGCAATAACGTCACTTATGCAATTTTTGGCAAAAGTTATCTGAGTATGAGGAAACATAAATAATGTCATCATTCACAGATCTCTCAGATCAATTTTCACAAAAATTCTAATGAAATTTTGACAAAAATTGAGAGGAGTCTTGATACTCTTGATCTACTTATATTTATTCATTCCACCTCTTTAACTAACAGGGTGTTTTGTATCCACATCATTTGGTTGCCTTCTATCCAATGATATCCAATGCAACATTAAACTTTGCCGAATTTTGGGTGGTGGGGGTAGGTACGTCCGCGCATGGCTTTTGCCTGGAAAAAGCGACGCGCGAATTTACCCCATCTTGCCAACTTTCATGTCGAGGATAATACGTGGGTGTTGTGTTCATAGCTTAGTTGCTAAGTTTGATGGTTTATTAGACGCTACACCGCCTAGTGACGTAACTAAAAGACAATCGTTGTTGTCGTGCTTCAAGATCTATAATAACGAGCTGATGGTTTATTTTCGTGTCGTGTGGCTTATCAAGATACATGCATGTCACAATGCAATGCTTGCAAAGATGGCTGTACAGATAATTAATTATAATACTTTTTGTTGGTATTTTGTTCCTCTATTGTGAATTATGGGCTGCCTGTATAGTTTTTTTGCGTGTGTTTTCATTGCATTTTCAGAAGACTTATTTGAACGAAGCATTGTAATTCTCAATAAGAAAAGAGGCATGGCAATAAAATACCTTCCTGCGCAATTTCTGTGTGGTGTCGGGTTAGAATAACACTCACACTAACGCCGGTTAAGGAAATAAGTTTGGGAATGCTTTAGGCAAGAGGCTTGCAACAAATCACTATTATACCTCCACCATCTGTTTTTAACCTAAAAATTGCTAGAAGTGGCTAAAAAGCATGAAATAGTCGTGGTTTTGCCTATGTCAGATTTCGTGTGGTTTGTTTACCCCATTTGGGAACACATACGTGATGTACCGACAATCATTAAAATTAAATATATCTAGTTGTTCAATTTTTTAGGTGCCTGTTCCAGTAGTGAAGCCATATCCAGTCCCAGTGCCTCACATAAGGCCGGTGTTCCATCACACGCGGCCGTCGTCCGATGATTTTGATGAAGGGACGGCCTATGACGATGATGATTACAAACCGCGCCCTGAGAGCTATAGGACCAGTAAGAAAGTGCCGTATTCCAAGCGGCCTAAAAGGTAAGAAACTGTTTCATTTTATTCGTGATCCTAACTGGTGGAAAAGTGCGTAGAAGCCGAAGATGGCAATTTATGGTTTAGTAAGTATATTATAATTGTAAATCGTTTAGAAATTTATGTGAACAATCAAAGCCAAAGCCTTATTAAACAAAAACAAAATAATAAAACAGTGTGTGAAAATCGGGAAATTTGGAACTTAGCTTTGATTACTTATTTAAAAATAAAACATAACTTTTCCAGATCAGATATGACACGAAAAGACCTTAGAGCGAATAACAAAATCGTTAAAATTTACCACCAAAATACTTGCATATGATTGAAACTGTAACTGTTTAACGCAATTCAAAATTTAGCGATATTTCTACTTATGTTATGTCATAAATGTTCCTATTTGTGGTCTAAAGATGAAGAGCCTATCATTTTAAGTATTTGCATCGGGAGATTTTCTTTCTGCGGAGCCTATCATTTTAAGTATTTGCATCGGGAGATTTTCTTTCTGCGGAGCCTATAATTTTACTAGATAATAAGTTATTCTAGCCGTTAATAAATACATTCATGGACTCTTTTTAATTACACGTAACGTCCACTACAATTAGTAAAGAAAAATTCATTAGGAATAATCAAGCATAGCTTTTCCGGAAACACGTCGACTAACGACACACTCAAGAATCATTACGAAACATGTTAATTTAAATTACACAATTTACGTTCCCGTATAAAAAGCAGGTGCGTGTTCGTTTAAACCAGCTTATCATACCAACAGATGTCGTAATTAACTTAGCATGTCATGCGATTGAAGTTCAAAGACTTTACGTTTTGCAGTGCGCGGTACCGCCCGCGCAGGCCTATGAGGGCGACGCACCAAGACAGGAACAGAAGACGGTGGCCTGCGCAGAGGCCAAGCTTCACAGGACAATCAGAGTACCCGCGGTCTCCATTCAGATCTTTCGATGAGCAAGAATATGAGCGCAGTGACTATTACCTGCACTGCAAGAGAACGGGGAGATGTTAGTGGTTGAAAGTTAGGTGATAATGTTTCCTGGGTCTGCATGTGGTGTCGATGCACACTGCGAAGATTTAGATCTCGTTTGTACGCCTGATATTGTTCTTTTGTGTACGGATAAGATCTGTAAGTTGTTTCAGTTTCTGATTAATGTGCATCGATACTGCATGAATGTGAATGCTTGGCCACAATCCTAAGATCATTTCTAAAGCATTTAAAAGTCGCAGAAATCAGATCAGACTTGGATAAAACAGTGGAATTGGCCAACACTGATAAGTTACTGATGTGTTTTTGAGTGCCGTTGCTTTAAATAGTATATTTTAATTGTAATGAATGGATACTTTATCTTTTTTGTTTAAAAGTAATTCAAGGACTTGTTTAAATTAATTTTGAATTCAATTTTAATTGTACGGTAATATTAGAGCAGTGACTAGTATTCGAGCAACACGAAAGTGTTACGATTTTAATACAATACAATTTAGTCTGACTATTGTCGACCCTGACTAATCACGTCATTGATTTTGTTTTGTGTGCTGCATCGCTTTCGAGTTGGCTATTCAATGACATGCCAAAGTCGTAACACGTACGCCAATTGAGAAATTGGCAATATTCATTGCAATTAGATTGATAGATTCATCTATTAACGTTTTTCAAATGGCCTAGATACTAATGTTTTTTTTTTTATCTTTCCTACTTGTTTTTGTTATAATATTAAATGATGAAGAAATCCTCGTTGCGCCTTTAGCGGTGGCGGATTCCGCGTTTAGTCATGAGTCAGGAGCACCCCAAAGCGAAGGTAGTTTTGTGTAATTGTGATAAACACCATTTACACGACATTTTTGGTCGACATACACCTAGCCTACGGAGGGGGTCACAAACCACACAATCCTCGATCAGCCTTTGGCCTTTAACTTTAATATGAAAAATATACAACACCATTTTGCTTGTCAGGTGTAACATTTTTACATGGTTACTTATAAAGTTCCTTAGACATTTTCAGTGCTTACCAAGATTAGAATCTTCTACTGTTATTGTGATTCTTTGAAGCTTCTGATTTTGTTTTTCCTCTTGTTATCTTTGTGCCAGTACCTAATTTTTTTTTCATATATGCTTAGGTATAATATTTGTTAACCTATTTGAGTAATTCAAACAAAAATAAAAGCATTTTTTGATTTTGTATAGTAAATGTTAAGTTTAATCGTTAAGTAAACATTTTATAGAATGTTATTGTTGTTTACTTTTTATACTATCCACATTGTTCAATTATTTTACCAAGTCAACAAAATTAGTCGATAAAATCGAACGTTTTCAGTTATCTTTCATGTTACATCTAAAAAGTACCTACATATCCTAAATTTGTTATTTTTTGTTTTTCTATTCAGAATCACGAGTAATCGATCTTGACGATAAAATAAACTGTTACGAGCTTACGAGTAGAGGTATGTATCAAAATTTCCACTACCCGACTTTTGGTCATAGGTACCTAGGTACTTCATACAAGAAAGTCGCGTAACTAAACGTAGGATTTTTATGAAACATAATATTTATTTATTTGTATGGGACATCTTTCTGACATTTAGATCGAAGTGCTCGTAATTCTGAGTAACAGAAATATCAAATATTAAAATTTTAAAAAGACAAGGTTCATCTACAGCAACTTTTTTTTGCATTTGGTAGGTATGACACAACGCAAGAGTAAAAAAACAACCAAGTATATTCTACGTTCATGGTTTAATTAATGGCTGACACGCGTTTTTTTCTACGCCAATCAATTGTTCAGCAACAATTTCAATAATCTTCTTTGATAGCTTGAACGTAAATAAGTTAATAACCAGGTAAAAACTTATTTCAGTTTAGATACTAACTAACTAACTAATCAGCTCATGGACCCAAAGAGGGTCTTGGCCTCCGAAACGAGAGTACGCCATCTGTCCCGATCGTGCGCAGCCTCTTGCCAGTCGTCGACTTGAAGAAGTCGCAGATCTGCCTTGACGCTGTCCCCCCAGCGGTACCTCTGGGTCGCCCAACCGGGCGGCGGCCAGTCGGATTTCAGTTTGTATACGGAGCTCTAAAAAGGAAAAGTTAGGAAATGCCGTTGCCTGAGGTTAAAATGGAAATAGCGTCGCTTTTAATTGTTAATACTAGTGCAATTAAACATCCGCGTGTGATTCTGTCGAGATCAACGCACGGTCGCGCATGGCCGCGCGCTTTTACTAACGCTCCAATAAGCAGGGTGCATCTGACGCATTTACATCTGTATCTTCATGATGCATCAACTGTTTTCCTACATACATACATACATATTCTCACGCCTGTATTCCCAAGAGGGGTAGGCAGAGCACATGAATTCAAAAATTCAGTGCCACGTTTAGCAACTTGAGGGTAACCAGATGGTCAAACATGATATTGTGGTGACAGGTTGTTAGCCCATCGCCCACAATACACCAACCCTTTCCCAGAGTCGACTCTTACGACACCCACGGGAAGAAAGGGGGAGGTGCTATTCTAACCCGGCACCACACGGGATACTTGTACTGTTTTCCTGCTCATGTAAAAGCATACGAGGAACCGAAAACATAAAATTGATTTTCTTAGAATTATTTGCTTGACGTCGGCAAATAAAATATTTGCCTCTAAGTTTTGGTATGTTAATCAGAAGACATATTCACAATAAGTATCCGCGTGGTGTCTTGTTATTATCTCTCCATTTCTTCGGTGGATGTCGTTAAAGGCAACTAAGGAAACACACATCATAAGTAATAGTATTTCATGCAACTGCTACATAATGTTACATAATGAAGGTATGATGTGCTTAGTGTTGTTAAATGAAAATGTTTCATACGAAACAGAATATGTACTTATAATTAATTAAAAATTAAAAACACCCCCGACGAGCCCCAACCCAATGGCTTTACTGAACGTGTAGCATTCTTATCGCACCAAACAAATGACCTGATGACCTTGAAGACCTGAACCGATTTCCACCAAACATAGCTAAGAACACTCTCGACTGATATAACTTTCAAACAAAAAAGCCGCATTAAAATCGGATCATCCGTTTGAGAGCTACGATGCCACAGACAGACACATACACATTTACACACACACACACACCCCGTCGTTTTTGCGTCGGGGGTTAAAAAACAAATTGGTAACGTTTTCGGATTTGAAAAGCAGTATTTTGTTCTTTGCTATGATATCCATAATACAAACAGTTTTGAGGATAGTGAGGATTAGCAGCATCACTATTGAAATAGTACAGTTATTGCCAATACTAGTTCGCATTGGGGCAGGCTAGATTTCCTTGAACAAAAATAGACATAATAAAGCCCATGTCAAATCACATGTGGGTCAATCATGCAATTAGATATACGCAAACGAACTTTAACTTTATAGATAAACGAATCAACTTTCAGATTTATGCGTTTATGTAGGTATGTAAGTAATAAGTATGGGTAAACAAGTTAAATAGAGCAATTACTTAGTATCTCTTGAATACTTACTGGATATAACTTATCATATCAATTAATACTCTCCATGTCGGATTTAGAATAACACCTCTCCGTTTCTCCCGTGGAAGGCGTAAAAGGCGACTAAGGAAATAGATTGAGGTTTATTTTAGGCGACAGGCTAGCAACCTGTCATTATTATACCTGCGAACTCAAAACCAAAAATATTATGCTAGAAGTGGCCACGAAGCGTGAAATACCTAGTCATGGCTTTGTATATGTAGCGTTTCTTGTGCTCTACCTACCCTATTTGGGAATACAGGCGTGATGCATGTAGGTATGTATCAAGTAATATTACTCCCAGTTGCACGTTGTTATTTTGTTGAATCTGGTTCCTGATTTTTTTGCAATTGTTTGACATTGCGAAGGCAGGTAGTTTTATTATTCAACAGATCTTACTAATTATAATTTACGTTGAGGCTTGACTCATTAATCACACTAATATTATGAAGGCGGAAGTGTATAAGTGTGTGTTTGTTACTTCTTCACGCGCAAATGGCTCTACCAACATTTTGTAAATTTTGTATGCAAGAAGCTGACACGCTGGATTAACACATAGACTACTTTTCATCCCGGAAAACTCATAGTTCCCGCGAAAATACAGACTATAGTGAATTTATGCAGACGGAAGGCCAGGGTTTTACAGCCTCCAGATAATCTAAATTATTTTTTTCTTTTAATGCACGCCTCACACTCTATTATGCAAGAACGATAGAGTTCGACGATAATCATTGGTAACGACAATTTTGAAGTCCAGAAGGATCTATCATTTAATAACATAGCTAAATGGATAGTGATAGATTTTGTAGCAGCAAATTATTTTTTTTTTTATTAAAATAAAATTTTCCATCTACGGACTCGTGGTCCGTACCTTGATATTTTTTTAGAGATTTTAATTTTAGGCAAAACTATGCAACAAATTGTTGGGTGAAGTTAGGTTAAAAGGTAGATAGGTAAGTAGATACCTAAACTTAAGTTTCGTTTTATTTTTTCTGCTGCTGAACCTTTAATAACTCTAACTTATTGAGAACAAATGTTTTTGAGAACATTCAGGCGTATAGCCCAATTTTAACCCAAGAGTAAAAAAACATGCTAGAATGGATATAAGTATATCTGTAAATACGGACACGGGCACCTACCTATTATTACTTATTGTAATTTTTTGTTACAAGTGGAAAATGCGTTTTATGCATCCCCCGGCCCGAGTCGGCATTCGGGCTTGAAAGGCTCTCTCAAAGAAGGTGGTCATAACTTCTAAAAACCACATTAACTCCTTCATTGCCATTTGTGTGTACGGGAACCTTGACGGACACGTCCGGTCCGTTACTGACCGCTCCTCCGTGGTGGCACCGTACAATGCAGGTACGAGATTCCTCGCCCTACGACGATGTGCCACCGGGCGCGACTCGCCGCTATGGGTTCCTCTCTGAAAGCAGAGAGGTAAGTAGGCAGCTCACCCACGCCCCAGCGAAAACAACCCAAATGGGCCGAGCCAGCTTGTGTAACTACTCTACAAATCAAAATAACTCTTTACTGTACAAATCATAACAAAATACCAAGTAGGTAGGTATAGAGAAATTTAAAAGTACAGAGGCGAACGTATTTCTTAAGGGATTTCTTCCTGTTCAGTGTAGATCTTCGAGCGATTGACAAAAGATAATGATATAAGAGTGGACTTCCATGTATTGCCCAGGCTCAACTACCTCTTTATCTCTTGTAGGCAGTACTTAGCTCGCTGGCGTCACCGCCTTGGATGAGCAGGCCATCTAGCCCTCCCGTGTCGAATATTTAGCTAACGATTTACTTATTAACAAAGGAATAGGTAGACTGTTGTTGCCCAAGCTACACCGTCCTAGACGTCGCTCTTCTCCCCCTGAGACCTCAATCTCTGATAGAAGGAAACTTGCTGGAGCATTCCTAGGTGGAATCCGACCCCCACGCCCAAAATTGGACTTTGGATGAACTTAACGCCTTCCAAGTTCTAAATAACATCTTAATTTACAGTGTGTGAATACACGTCTTAAATGCGCTGTAAAGCGACAATTAGGAGTCGGTTCACGGCCAGCGCGGTTGCGGGTCACGAGTTATTTCGTTACTAGTTTAGGCCGCTCTCTTGCGATGACACTACTCACCTCAAGGTCACTTTTGTTTATGAATTAACAATTATTTAGCTATTTTAATTTTAATTGGTTGAATTTTGAGCCGTGGGGCCCCTGCAGTGATAAATAAATGAAGTAAATGCAGTTCTGGTAAGCAGTGCAGGCTAGAGAGCCAATTTTTCTTATTTACTTAATGACTGTTATACGAGTATAAATCATACAAACATCGGCCCCGACCAGTTAGGTATGAGAACATAAAACGTACCTAAGTATATCATGTCTGTGTTCGGAAATCGGGTTGGCAGAGCACACGAAACGCGTTTCTGTCATAACATAGACATACCTACGATTGTGACTATTTCATCTTTCGTAGCACCTTTTAGCATATTTTTCAGTTGCTCAAAATAGGTATAATACTTAATGTTATTTTTGTTGGAAAATGTGTGTCTGCCTTTAATGACAAATCTACAATGCTCTATGTGGGTAAGGCTCAAAAAAATTGTACATAGTTAAGGGCTTTAATAAAAACAAAAGTTAATTGATTCTTTTGTGTTACGACAATTACCCATACATTTTGTATAGGTAATTTTCGTTACACACGTGACGCGATCGTGATTTTGTTTTTATTAACCCTTAATTTATGTACAATTTTTTTGAGCCTTACCCATGTATAGACTGCTATTATCTATGGTTTGTAATGACTCGACACCTTTACTTCACTCTCTTCCGTTTGTGACTATCGGCCTCTATACAGCCGATAAAATGTGATCTAATAAATACTCTATAATCAGAATGTGAGTTCCTATTTCGTGAACACAGCCGTGCCCAGCCCTTACTATAATTCAGTCGCATTGATGTATTTTTTCTCTGCCGTCGGTCGCCGAGCTTCCGACATCCTGAGAATTTTACTAGCTGTTACCTAGAATGTTCTAGGTATGTACCTAACAACAATAATTACCAAGTGCCAAAAAACATCAACCGAGACATTTAATCAAATTAAATTGTAGTTATTTTTGACATTTCGAAAGCAGTATACCTAGTCCTAGTTGGTATAGTTATGTGTAAAATATAGATAAAAAATAAAAAATAAAAATACACCAAATTTCATAAGATGCATGAGATATGATGTGGGATGCCCCACACCCACCTTATGTCAATGGACTAAGTCTCGGTAAGTACTTAATAAATATGTACATATTTATTTCATGAGAGAATTAAATCGATACCTACTTATTACCTACTTGGCCGTTGGCTTGGTCTATGTGAACAAATACGTAGGTAAGTAAATACGTAGAATATACATATGCCGTCTATTCGTCCAACTAAGTTAGCAAAAAAATTATACAATTAACTATTTCCCACAGAACAATAACGTGAGGATTCTAAACTGAACTTATGTAAACCAGTGATATTATCTTACCTGCACTTATATACTAATTACTTAAGTATCTATGCTTTATTAGAAGCCGTACAAGCTCTAAGTTAATCTAGATATTGTCTGTTTCTGGTTTTACAAGTACAAAGGAAGGTTCCATACATACATACATGTAGGATGGATATCTTACGGAAGCAAGGATGTACGAATGAGAGTGATTGAACGGGACGATTGAGTGTATGAGAAGGATTGAATGAATGAAAGCTGGGAGAAAAGATGGTTGACGTGAAGACGTACGGACGTTTAATCTAGAAAAGAAGATGTTTTTGTAATTTTTATTGATTTTAATTTAAATAAGACGTGATTAACGAGAAGACGAGTTTTATTTAAAGTTCCACGCTACATACATACATACATATTCTCACGCCTGTATTCCCAAGAGGGGTAGGCAGAGCACATGAATTCAAAAATCCAGTGCCACGTTTAGCAATTTCAGGGTGACCAGATGGTTAAATGTGATATTGCAGTGACAGGTTGCTAGCCCATCGCCCACAATACACTAACCCTTTCCCAGAGTTGACTCTTACGACACCCACGGGAAGAAAGGGGGAGGTGCTATTCTAACCCGGCACCACACGGGGAAGGAAAGGAAGGTTAACTGGGTTATAAAATTGTTTCTACTATTGTAATGGTAATTATGATCACACAGTGATATTTATTTGTATTTGCAGTAATGACCCCCCAGGTTTCACACAGATTTCTCTACTAAGCGTCTCCTTATGCTTACATATTACATACCTACTTGAATGTGATAACGATAAGCTTATCCTGAAATTTATTTTACATACATACCTTAGTAATTACATCACGCCTGTATTCTCAAACGGTGTAGGCAGAGCACACAAAACGCTACATAGACAAAATCATAACAATGTCACGTAGCGTAGCCACTACTAGCATATTTTTAGGTTTTGAGTTGGCAGGTACAATAGTAACAGCAGGTTGCTAGCCCGTCGCCTAAAATATACCTTAACTATACATGTGTATACCTACTATATTACCTACTTAGTCGCCTCTTTCGACATCCGCGGAAGAAATGGTGAGGAATTGTTCTAACTCGATACCACGCGGAATTGAACTTTGTATTATGTCGCATATTCAGTCACGTCATCTCGCGGCTGAAGCTTGCGCATTCGGTGTTACTGCGATAAAATAATGCAGCGCGAGTGGCGCCATCTGTTAGTAGTATAGTAGCGCTATCTAGCGACTTTCAATTTAACTACTTGAAAACGCCAAGCTGTTTGCTTGGGTGAGGTAGATACACGGCATACACCGTTGACGAGGACGGCAAGAGAGACAGAAAATTGCCCTCGAGGAAGAAACAGTGTGACCGGGTCGTCACAGGAGAAACGCGTCAACGTCTGCGTAATCTAATTAACACACCTACGGGGACCCTGCGACATGCCGGTGCATCACACAGGGACGTATGGCGTGTCAAGATAAATGAATGCCTCGTGAAGCGTTTAGTGTATTCTGCCTACCCTGTTTAGCAATACAAGCGTGATGTATGTATGTATGTTGTATGTAGTTATGTTTAAAAATTATCGGCCTACATCTAGGAGCCGCGGCAGCTGCTGCTGCCAAACGCGAACTGCGCGCCTCGGCTCTCTTCGCGCGACGCTGTCGCTACGAATTAGTCCGAAACATGTCGAGCTAAACTCGATTTATTAAACTTGAGTTATCCGATAATTTTTCAACATGAGTGTCTCACGGTAGTTTAATGTATAAATAAATGTTGTATGTAGTTAAATTGAATTCATGCTGATTCAAATGGATGCTGGCTTTAAATACAGTATTACCGAACTAAGAATTCCTCTGGACATACCTGCGCAGTTGACGAGTTTTGTGACGCGGGAAACTTCGATCTACCAATGATAAAAAAGATTTTTAACACTCGAGTTTTGATTGGTTATTGATGATGTCACAGACAGATGACTCATGACATATGTCCAGGCTGGCGTAACTAGGAACAAAAAACCTTTTCTATGGACTTTGCGTGGCAGATCATTACCATCATACTAAAACAAAACGTCAGTACAGTTTATTACATATTAAACGGTTTTACTTAGCTTACAGTATTACCAAAATAATAATAATGATAAAAGAGACTTTCGCGCGCTAAACTCTTGCGTTGTTTTTGGTTATTGATTGATAGATGTCACGTCAACATGACAGCCGCCCGTTTGGTTCGTCATGTTGGTAATGATCAGCCACGCAAACTGATTCCATTAGCTAGGATGGGAGTTCTGACTCTTAAAACGTTCGGCTACTCTCGGATATCGTTCTGTCCCTCTCGGCGCAGACGGTAACAGCCGATCGGAGTTATTTTCTTGGGAAAACTGTACAAAGGTATCTGAAATAGAGGTACATCTAGCCCTCAAGCACTCTCATCTACAGTCTCTCCACGGGTGAAAAACCACTTGTTTTGATTGAAAACCATCATGGCTGGACAGTCGGGCTAATTGTATGAATAGGTGACGGATGCGTCAGTCACGGACTAGCCTTGAATTATCCGCGTCAAATCCACAACAAATCATGAACCCCATTTGCTTTGGCTCAATGTGACGTTGTAATCACGTAATTGTTTTGGTTTTGCAAACCCATCTCACTAAATTCAATGGGTTTTTCATGATTATTTTCCTGGTGTGTTACTTTTTTACAACAAGCTTTAAGGGGTTCCACAACTTTTTTTATAATAAAATTAAGTAGAGCAAAAAACTGAGCATAGAAATTCTGTTTTAATTCTGGGTTCATGCGTGGCTGCGTGAGCTAACATAGTATAAAGACAAAAGGACGTTCATGGAAAAGTTTCATGAATAAATTAGGATTCAAAGAATAGGAACTGGTTTTATCCTAAAAGCGAATCTGAGAACCTCAAGCCGGTTTTTTCCGCCACACATGCAAAAAGATTCCTGTAGTTTTACCTGTTTATATCTCTAACGTTTTGGTACTTAACCAGAAAAAGTTTAATGTGATCCCGAAAATTTATTAAACTTCATAAAATTATGTGTGTGTCTATGTGTAAAAGTATTGAAAGCCTTTTCCTTTCTTCTAGAAAAAAAAGGGTGTGGTTATAAATTAATTATTTATTAATTTCACTGCCAGCTCATTTTTAACTATAAAATTTTTATGTGGGCTTATGGGGCGTCATGAATTAAATTTAACTATTGTAACACTTTTTATAAATTATATTGTATCTAGGTACGGACAGCTGCAGAGAAAGGTAACCCCCCAGTAATAGATCATTGTATGGGCGGGGGGTTACTTTTCTCTGCAGCTGACTTAACAATGAATAAATGATCTTTTCTATTTATTCGATGCCACTTAGAAGTTTATATTTAAATAGATGAGGGTTGTACTACCAAATAGGTAGAGCACACGAAACGTTACACAGACTTAACCATGATTATTTATTCCAAGTTTTGTAGCCACTTTTGGTATATGTACTTGTCGGTTTCAAGTTAGGTTGCTAGCCCGTCACCTAACCTAACCTAGTTTTGCTTAGTCACCTTTATTGCATCCTTGGAAGAAATGGAGAGGTGTTTTTCTAAACCCGACAACACGAGTGCGAAGTTTACTGTTCAGAAGTCCTGGTCTACGACCATCTTTTGAGATGAGTGGGTGCTAAACTGGTGCTAGTTACCAAAAAAGACGTGAATTTTACCAATCACGTGTGAAAAAGTAACGGAACTCTGTAAGACTCATAATAATGCAATGATCGTATCCAACTGACCGCGGACCAATTTATGTGTTAAATTGAATCGTTCAAGTCGTGAAGTTGTAGCGAATATATAAAGGTTGGCGAGGCCTCAAACTGTTTAGTCTGTCTCCGTGGCCCTGCTGAACCGGTCGGGCTGACCTCATCGCTCACCGTCCACAAACTGCAATAACGCGTAAGTTTTAACATTAATTAAGATAGAACGACGACGAAATACATTAAAAAGTTATTGATACTTCCTAACAAAAATCAGCAATTTTATGCGAGCTTTAAAAGTTTAAGGATAAGGCAGGATGTTTGGTGTGGGGATACGAGAAATTGTTTACGTGGAATATAGGTGCCTACAGTGGAAAGTTTCCTTTGTTTGTATAATTAATAAGGTTTTGAATTAAATTAAGTTTATGACTTTGTGTTGCGTCCAAAAATGAGTCGAGTTTATGGGGTGTAATTGTTTATTTACTTTTTCCCAGCTTTCCTAACCTATAAAAAATACTTTGTAAGAGTCATTTGAGTGGTATCCGTAACAATTGCTTTTTTGCTGCATAATACACCAAAACTTAATTGACCCAATAATCAATTTAAAAAAAAAAACCTTGAGCATAATTTATTAAGTTTGTGTCTGTAAATAAATAAATACGATAGCCGGGAGAGGTCTTTTACCCCACTAGCAACAGTCTTTGAGGAAGGATGTTAGTATGAATAGATTGACATTGAAGACAAGCTAAAAGTGCCCCTACCGCAGCCCCTACATTCAACTCTTACGAGTCTTCAAAGAGGTATAATGTACTACTTACTAAAGCTTCGTGTATATTTCAGACGCGAAGGGATCCATCCAAATTACTAAAACTTGACGTAAAATACGTGTCGTCTAATTTTATTTATTTTTACCAATTACTCGGACCACGGAATAGCCGAAATGAATTCTGACCCACCGCATAACGTTGTCCCAAGAATATTTTTCTTTGTAGAGCAATATAATGTTACTACATATGACGTTAACTTGTAAATACTCGCAGGTTCTACGGTCGATCAAAATCAATTTGCTCTAGCGTAAGTATTTTTAAAATTGGATTACGTTCTCCGTTATAAATAAGAACCACATACCTATTTAGTCTACTGTATGGATTATAGTTACACCGCAATTTTGTGTTATTTATTTCCATAAATGCTTCTTTTATGGCACATAAATGTAAATGTTGCAGTTATACGAAAACCAATTACCTTTTACCGTTTTCATAATTGGAAGAAATGCGGAAAAACAATACTAAGGAATGTGTTTTCGGTTTTGGCGCAAAATGGGTACCAACATAATAGTAACATACAAGGTTCTGAGCAAAACAATCGGTACAAAACTGGTTTAAAGTAGGTATATAGGTAGGTACACTTTACGATTTATATTTAGATCGACATATCAGTAGTGCAGTCGCGTCGAATGCCGCTCGTGGTAACAGTTTATTGCGTTTATATTGAAAACCTTATAAATAAATGCATGTAAATCAACTCTACGTATAAATTTTACGACATCTAAAGTGCGAAAAGGCATTTAACGTTTCCTCCCTTCTTGGTTCCAACTTCTCATTATGAAGAGGACCATTGTTATTTTAATTAATGAGCGGTATCAATCACGCCTGAATTTAGTCAGAGCGTTTGCAGTGAAACCGAGGGTTGTGCAACCGATGCATCGCTGTCACAGTTCCCATGCTATCCGAATACATAACTAGCTGATCTGCTCAGATAAGGAAGAGCTGATGTAAAGCACCCAACTTGTCGTTTCCCAATAATAAGATCACAAGTCATCCGCAAAAACGTGAGCCAGCCATCTTTATGATGGGGCGCGAGCGCTCCGCTACACAATGCTGTCATTACCAAGTTACAACACCGGCAGGGCTTGACTGGTGGGTACGATGCTATGAACAAAACACAAGGTTATTTTTTGACACCTTAGATAATAGATTGCTAATACAAACGCTAGAACATGCCAACAGATTGAGAAAATACACGATGAAGTATGTACTCATGCATACGTATGGTATCTTTCACGCACATTTTAGTGTCAATCATCGACGTCTTTTCTTCTCATCTCATTGTGCAAATTACAGATTTGTTTGTCGTTGAAATAATTTCGTCTACTCCTCTATTTTCACCACTACCAACTTCTGTACAAAAATAAATTGCCTTTGTAACTAACTACTACTGTACTAAAAAAAATGCGTATGGAAAATCACCTATTTGTCATGCATACAATACAGCTTTTTTTTGCTGCTGAGTAAGTATTTCTGATAACAATTACCTGTTAGATCATAATCTGAAGCTTAGTCATTAACATTTAGAAGCTGAGCCAGTTACCAATTAGGTTTATCCACAACAAAAAAAGGCAGACTGCGAACCCTGTACTTATGCAAATATGCACAAGCACCGCAATCATCCCATTCACGTTTTGTATAGTGCATAATCACGGCTGTACTGTAACATGTTCCTGTTTTGTTTCAGAGTAAACATGCGGGCAATTAGTTTTATAATAGCGTTCGCGGTGGTGGCGACCTGCCGAGCTGTGTCGCCGGAGCTCAGGTTTGCGTGGAAGCAAGTGGACTACGCTTGGGATTCGCCAACTGATCGGGAAAACGCAATACAGAGCGGGAACTTCGTCCAGGCTCATAACCTAATTTTAGGTCTGGCTAGGTGGAAGAACAAGCTGTTCATCACCGTCCCAAGATGGAAGAACGGCGTCGCTTCCTCATTGAACTACGTAGACGTGGATGGAGCTCAAGACCAAATCTTGAAGCCGTACCCCTCAATGAAGGACAACTTGGTGCCAGATGATGCGAAGGAGCTGCCTTCCAACAGCTCTATTATTTCCGTGTTCAGGGTGTTTGTGGACGAGTGTGACAGACTCTGGGTCATGGATTCGGGATTGGCTGATATTTTCGGTAATTTGTTCAGATTTTCTGAAAGTTTAAGTAAGCAGAGTTGAAGTGTCCTTAAAAAGTGACAATAATTGAGAGGATTCCAAATACAGTAAAAGCTCCTTATTCGCGCTTCCTTCATTCGCGTTTTCACTATTCGCGGATCAAAAAATTGTGACCCAATTCCTGTATTCGCGGCAAAAATTTCGTTATTCGCGGATTTATTTCTGAAAATGACGAAGAATCTGCGCAAATTCAAACTTTGACTGCAAACATAGGACGAGATGGTACGGACGAGAACGTACCTATCCCCTGTAATCCCATACAAATTACCATTCCGTATTCACGGTTTCTGTATTCGCGGCACATTTTTGGAACGTATCCCCCGCGAATAAGGAGCTTTTACTGTACCTAGAGGAAATTTGTGCGACCATCTAGTGAAGTAATCAAATTAATTTGTAGCAATGTTATTGTTGGTATTAAGGTCATCAATGCCCTGAAACAAAACTATGTTTTATGATCTGCTTTTTTTGAACGAAAACATTTCGCTTCCACAACAATTTTTTACTTACGGTTTGAATAAAGAAAATACATGGCTTACTTAACATCTTAATGCTTCAATAGTTTGTTGAACTCGTCAGCAATTAAGTATATGTATGTAATTAATAGACACTGTAAGCAAAAGTATGTCCTAAAATGTTGATGAACTATTTTAGATCTTGCGAGAACATTTTTAATGGTCCATAAATTGAGTTCAGATTTTATTTTTGTGCATTAATTATGGTTATATCAGTTTTTTAAACTTTAACGTAATTGCAGGTGCCGGTAATCAAGTCGCGGGTCCGTCCCTCGCCATCTTTGATCTGAACACGGACCAGCTTCTCCACCGATACTTCTTCAAAGTTTCCGATATGAAAGAAGATTCGTTCTTCGCCAATGTTGTAAGTAATTTTAGTTTATTCCTAACTTCGAAGAAACAAAGTAAAAAATCAGTTAAATTAAATTGTCTTCAGTTTTTTAACAAGCAATCGTCAACTTTTTTGGCGTCTAACGTCATATCAATCTACAGATTTAATCAATCTTGAAATCGTAATTGTCTGCATCATATTTATAAGTTTACGCATTTAAATCCCATTTACGCCCGTATCCATTTATCATCCCGTGTTGTGTCGAGCTAGAATAACACCTCTCATTTTCTCCCGTGGATGTCGTAAGAGACGACTTAGTGAAATTCGAATATTTTAGGCTATACCAACGTATTCTCTATTCTACTAATCTAAAAATAATATAAAATATGCTACAAATGGCTATCTGCTTACCTCACTTGGGAATACAGGCGTGATGGTATGGGTGTGCAGTTTATGTGGAGTTGAATACAATTTAGAAACATTCGCATGATTTATCTATTGTCTTTTTTCACCTTCATGAATAACAAAATATACGTGATTAACATTTTGTATAACACATTATGAGTGATATATACAGTTCTTTTATCACTAGCTAGCAGCTTTTGGCACGATAGTAAGATAGTAATCAGCGAACACACAAAAAAAAAGATGCCGACGAATTGAGAACCTCCTCCTTTTTTTGAAGTCGGTTAAAAATGTTCACAACAATACGAACTCAATTATAGTGAACTACTTAAAACGGATCTACTCAAGTTTTTATAAGAGATTTGCTCTTTCCGCCTATCAGACTACCCGCCGCCGTGGCGCGTTGCTCCAGATGATGGGCCACGAGTTGGTCCAAAACATGTTGAGCTAATCTCGATATAAAAAACGTGAGGAGATCCGATTTAGTTCACCATTTTTTGTGTCTAAAATACTCAATTACTCATCCACGCAAACATTTTCAGGTGGTCGATGTCGACAAGGATACATGTGAAAACGCTTTCGCGTACATCCCGGACTTGGGCGCGTACGGAGTGGTGGTCTACAGCCTGAAGCAAGACGACTCTTGGCGTATCGCTCACCACTACTTCCACTTTGAGCCCCTGGCTGGATCCTACAAAGTCGGAGGCATCGAGTTCCAATGGACTGATGGAGTCTTTGCTTTGGCGTTGTCGGAACCCAGGGAACATGGGTGAGTGTTTCCTGAATTAGCGGATAATTCATTTGTTTCAAATTACTATTACGCCTATATTCCTCAAAAAGAGGTAGGCTGAGGATACAAAACGTGACAGAAATAACCATGTCCATGTTTCGTAACCATTTCGCAGACAGGCTAGAAACCTGTCACTATTATACTACCTCTTCCATATGTTTTCAAACCTAAAATTATGCTAGAAGTGGCTGCGAAGCTTGAAATAGTCATAAGCATGGTTTTGTTTGTCACCTTTCGTGTGGACTAACTACCCCATTTTATTTATTTTTTCTGAGATAGGATCACACGAATTGAAAATACGAAATTTTGAATAGCTGTTTTAGAGGTGATTCTTCCTAAGCTTAATTTTGTCTTGGTCACGTTTCTAAGAAACCACAAGTATACTAAAAGTGAGAGATACATAATAAACCTGCTGCTATGCATTTTTTAGTAGGTACCTACTTCACCCAGGCAAGAAATCCCGACGTGACAACCCTCATAAAAGTCCTTGCCTTTTCTACAATGCATGAACAACCTCGACCACAATCACTAAATTTCCTGTCCCATACAAACACCTAAAAAAAACCTATATTTATAAATAGGTCTATTATTGATCTCGCTTTTTTCTTGCTTGATTGAATACGTGCTGGTTTAATATACGATACGGAATTCATTCCGCGTAGCGCTATTTCAGTGTTTGTTCAAATGACAACCGTGAATAATTAATTTTCCTCATTCGTGGTCAATAAAACCCACTTAACGAAAGGAGTTTCTCTAAAACTCGTTTATATTGAAGCAGGAAAACAACACTTAATATTTTCGAACGACTCTCACTTGAATGTAGAGCCAAAATTGTCTAAATAGCGTCAATGGCCGACTGAGCTAAACACCCCGAAACAAACGGTACTTATTGCGAGGTCAGTTATTATTTTATTCTTGATGCGATAAGATATATTTCGCCAATGATTTTTGTGAATGTTATTTTTAATTGTTTTGCTGGTCTTAAAATAGGGTGCATTGTTTGAATAGGTGTAATTACATGTTATGTAGGCATGTTTGAGTACTTACTTATTTTTTTGTAATTACTAATTAGCTATCTTCTTAGATCATAGACCAGACTAGGAATTCGACTAATTTGAGTGCAATTTATTGATGAAATTGACGATGGTAAGATCCTGGTAATAAGGAGAGTTGTGGACTTCTAGTCGTTACGCTCTTATGCTGATTCTAATGGGATGCGTGATAAATGATAATAATAGTATGTATGTGACTGCTGCGTTATAAAAGCAAATAAAAAAATTGCGTAGTTTACCATGAACATCCCGTGTGGTGCCGGGTTAGAATAGCACCTCCCCCTCTCTTCCCGTGGGTGTCGTAAGAGTCGACTCTGGGAAAGGGTTAGTGTCTTGTGGGCGATGGGCTAGCAACCTGTCACTGCAACATCACGTTTAACCATCTGGATACCCTGAAATTGCTAAATGTGGCACTGGATTTTTTGAATTCACGTGCTCTGCCTACCCCTCTTGGGAATACAGGCGTGAGAATATGTATGTATGTATGTACTATGAACATACAGAGTGAAAAGTACTTTAACGGCCTATTATGTACAACAGTCGCATTCATAAATCCATCTACAATTATGTAATTATTTTGGAAATTTGCAAAGATAACATTTATAATATGACGTAGGAAGAACGTAGGAAAGCAACCTGTCACTACACACATACATACATATTCTCACGCCTGTGTTCCCATGAGGGGTAGGCAGAGCACATGGATTCAAAAATCCAGCGCCACGTCTAGCAAATTCAGGGTAACCAGATGGTAAAATGTGATGTTGCAGTGACAGGTTGCTAGCCCATCGCCCACAAGACACTAACCCTTTCCCAGAGTCGACTCTTACGACACCCACGGGAAGAGAGGGGGAGGTGCTATTCTAACCCGGCACCACACGGGATGTTCATGGTAAACTACGCAAATTTTTTATTTGCTTTTATAACGCAGCAGTCACATACATACTATTATTATCATTTATCACGCATGTCATTAGAATCAGCATAAGAGCGTAACGACTAGAAGTCCACAACTCTCCTTATTACCAGGATCTTACCATCGTCAATTTCATCAATAAATTGCACTCAAATTAGTCGAATTCCTAGTCTGGTCTATGTCACTACAATATCACGTTTAACCATCTGGTAACCCTGACATTGCTAAACGTGGCACTGGATTTTCGAATTCATGTGCTCTGCCTATGCCTACTCCTCTTGGGAAATACAGGCGTGAGAATATGTATGTATGTATGTAGGAAGAATGCAGACAATACGGAATTCCAAAAACAAATGGCCTATATTGGCGTCACGGGTTCACACCGCCAGTCACATAGACCACGTTTTTCAAATTTGAATAATTTGTTCTCTTCTTTCAACCACCATCTGTTTTTAGATGTTCAAGATTTGAATTTAATTATCGATTTAATACCCCCATTGACGATCACTCCGGGATGTGGGCTTTTCCTAAAACTCGATCAACCTGGTCCAATTTGATCGTCAATGGCGAATCGTCACTCCAGAGTGCTAACAACCAACGGAGCGACGCCGGAGTTTTAGGAAAAACCCACATCCCGGAGTGATCGGCAATGGGGGGCATTATAATGGAAAGAAATATCATAATGCTAACAGCAGGATACAAGATTCTTAAAGTAGCCCATTTGCTTGCATCTGAATGTATTGCAGGGATGTAAATAAAAAACGGTTTGTATTTTACATGCGGTTCAATTGTTTACTTTTTAGTTACCGTACGATGTTCTTCCACGCGTTCTCGAGCACAAAGGAGTTCTGCGTGTCCACAGAACTGCTGCGAAACTACACACACATCGACAAGCACGAGGCGTTCCACGACTTCAAGGTTCGAATACTAAATGCTAACCGCTAATAGAGATGGGTAGCTCACGAAAGATATACACAAAAGAGCTATATCAGCTCAGACGACTCAATCAATCTCTATATCAGTTCT
>BHDV01008949.1:113972-169040 GCA_005406045.1 Adoxophyes honmai | reverse complement strand
CAATAAATATTCTACCGAGAAAAAGACGTTGTCACGTAAAATCTTCGCCCGTAAAACCGACTTTACAGGCAACCATTTTTTTTGTGACCACTTGACCTAGAAGACATTATTGGCCAGTTTGCCACAGAGACATTGATTGTTGGGATACGTGAATATTGCAAATTGGGGAATAGTGTGCCCTGCCGACACAAAATCAAAATCAAATCAGTCACAAACCCGTAAACTACAAAAAATCGCGGAACATACACATGAGGGTGGTTCGGATACCCCTAGGAGTGGTCTATCTATGGACTTTACTTGACGCTATTTTTAGGATACCCTGTGTAATGTCCTAATAATTTCCAGGTCGACAACGAAGGCACCCTCTGGTTGCTGACCGACAAGCTGCCGCGGTTCCTGTACAAGTCGCTAGACCCCAACGACATTAACTTCAGGATATTCAGCATCAACACCTCGGAAGCCATCGCTGGCTCTGTATGCCAATAGACCTAAGCTAGTATTATTACTTTATGTTCCACTTTGTACTCTCAAAAAGAACATTGAAGTCGCAAGGATAAAAAAAACTTATTTTCAGTTTGACTGCTCCAACGGTCATGTTTTGTCGAGAATCGAAGTTTGAAAGTGGAAATGAATTTTAAAAATAACGTCCCGCTGTTCTGAATGGAACCGTCCATTACATTATCTCAATCAAGATCTAAAAAGACATGAAGGGATTGTGAAAACAGAATAGATTCAAGTGTCTTTTGAGAAGGGCCATGATAAAGATTTTTTTAATTAATAGCAGGTTCTTTATATCCTCCAAGACCAAATAATTGTGACTAAACGATCAAGTTGGGGATTTTAAAGCTCTTGCTTAAGAATATGTAAGGACTTTAAAGATTAACTTTTAAGAGCTATCTACATTATAAAAGGGGGGTAACTTAATCTGCATCTGAGACGGGCCACTATTTCATTGCTGTTCATATTAAGTACATCTAAAATTCGCATTAGATCTGTACCTATTTCACTTTTATCGTACGAGTTATTTGAAGTACCTAGTTCAATTAGCTACCATATTTTATTTAAAGTGATTATGTAACAAAATGTTTATACACGTATTATTCCATGTATTTGTTTTCACTTGACACGATGCGACACTCAATCACTCACTAGTGTTTTTGTTATTTGATAAGAGTACAAATTTTACTGCTAGTTTAAGCTTTACACTGTATTTTAAGTTTAGAGCAAAATAAAGTCAAGTTGTGAGAAAGCAGTACTTTGTCACAAAATGTCGGCTTTCTCATAACTATAAAGAAGTTACATTGGGTTTTAATTTCAGTCATTAATTTTATTTTGAAAGGACATACCCTTAAATTGGGAGACGAGGGCGTCTCCTCCACATTCCTGTTAGTATGTTGAACTAACTAACGAACTAACTAATTAGCTCAGGGACCCAAAGAGAGAGGGTCTTGGCCTCCGAAACGAGAGTACGCCATCTGTCCCGATCGCGCGCAGCCTCGTGCCAGTCGTCGACTTGAAGAAGTCGCAGATGTGCCTGGACGCTGTCCCCCCAACGGTACCTGGGTCGCCCGACCGGACGGTAAGACGGTAGTAAGTTGAACAGTTGAACCAATCCACTCCTGACCCGCTGGAGAACATCTGGAGAACGTTGTCAAAGCACATGTACCTAATAAAGATTTCCTTTGTCGAGCAATGCACTGTGACTGTAAGGTTCTATGATGGGCCAGGACCAGGATTCATGTTGTTCGATGGTACTTAGTACCTACCTACTGACATTGTATTCACTTTCAGTACGAAAACCCAAGATAGCGTGAAAAAATATTGTTGGCAGTAGTAGAGGTAGGTTTTAAGTTTTAAGTTAAGAGACACTAGTGATAGTGACAGATTGCTAGCTTGTCGTTTAAAATATATCTTAACTTATCTCCTTATTCGCCTCTTACCATATCCACAGAAGAAATGGAGAGGTGTTATACTACTTAAATCAAACATACCCAATAAGACAAACTACTCCTTATGACAAACTTTCCCTCCTTACTCTTGGACTCTTACTGGAAGTTGAGGATAAACATTAAAGCCGTGTCGCACCCCGCTTAGTGAAGGGTTCCATGCGCAACTTTATTTATTTTTCCGAGAACTACTTGGTCATCATCTCATTCGAACCTTTTAAAGTTTTTATCTATTGGTTTTGACTAGCATTGAATTTTCCTCGTTTTTAGTTCAAAAGTTATTGTCAGCGCGGGATACATACATTTGATTGCTGCAACGAACATCTCATAAAGTATTGGCTTAATAAAAAAACGAATGTGAAGAAAATAAGAAAAAAGAAAGAACGAAAGACATTCATTCATTGACAGAAAAAGTAGGCTGTAGGTTAGGTAGTGTAGGTACAATACTTGCGCTGGAGTGAGCAATTAGCAATAACTCCTGTTACGTAACATCAATAACTACAACACTGCCAATGTCAAAAGTATAACATAAACAGATAAATAGTTTATTTATGCTCGAGTGGCCTCCAAACCTCACTCGCGTTCGAGCACCGGCACAGGACACACGCAGCATGGCACCCAGGACGGAAAGAGTCGGCATCGTCGGCAGGTGAGTTACTTGCACTAATTACTTGCTAGCCATTATGAAAGTCAGTTGCAAGGTCATTCAATTTTATGTGAAGAAGCAATTGGTTTCGTGTTCTTTACTGAACTATAGCAATAACCAGAGATCGGAAAAAATTGCGACATTGTTTGCAATTATGTGGACATGACTCCAAAATTAATCAAAATGTTAATTAATTATTAATTGAAATATAGAGTTGCATGAGCGTATGTTTTTTGTTTTGGTGCGTAATTGTACCACTTTCGAATAGTTTTGCATGGTTTGTGTAGCCTTGAGTATTTATGAACCGCAAGAATATTTGTATCTTTTGTCATTGATAACCAGAGATCGGAAAAAATTGCGACATTGTTTGCAATTATGTGGACATGACTCCAAAATTAATCAAAATGTTAATTAATTATTAATTGAAATATAATTTGAATTTTTGGAGATGATAGTTTATTTATAAAGTGCTTATAAGCACGTATATACTATATTAACTTTAAAAAAAATGACGTTACGACGACGATGAATTACATAAATAATTATTAGTAAAAGATTCGTATTTAAAATGGGTATCGTTTCCGTAAATATTTATATACTTATAATAAATAAATAACGATTTGGAAAAAATACTGTCAATTTTTTTTAATAAACCAATACTTTAACAAGCTTTTGTATTTATTGACTAGGAATCAAATTAAATGTTAAGTAGAAATGATGGTAGAAGCGGCTGCGAAGCCTGAAATAGTCATAATCATGGTTACCGCCGGTAAGTGTGCACCGCCTACCCTATTTGGGAACATAGGCGTGATTATATGTCTGTATGTATGTATGTAAAAAATTAATTAACTGAATAACATTTTGATTAATTTTGAAGTCATGTCCACATAATTGCAAACAATGTCGCAAATTATTCCGATCCTTGGCAATAACATACCTACTAATTAAATAAAACAATTGAAATAAAAAATAAGCAATACTAAAAATAAAAATAAAATATAATTATTACTACTTACTAAAATCTAAAATCATATCTTTATTATTGATCAATAAGTAGAAGCAATTGTTTTCATTGAGAAGTAACGAGCTAGGCACTTTCGATCACAGTTTAATCTCCGTTAAGCAATGTCAATGCACCATGATATAAGAAATCTATATTTTTAGTACGCATAGATGTAGTAAAATACGAATAGGGTGAACGCTCCAGTCCCAAACCAGTTAAGGAGAAAATTTGACTTTAAAGTGTGGTTGCGCATAATAGTATGGACCTATATTACCAGTTTATTTTTTTTCTGATACATTATGTAATTAAAAGTATTGGTTCAGAAGGAAATAACTTAATTCCAAATAGTTTATTTATTTTTCAATTTTAAAGGTTAAATTCTGGAATGTACCTTAGGTTGACCAGCTGGCCCCAGTTGTTGTTAGAGTTTGTACCAAAAGTTGACCAATTTTTTAAAAGGAGAAATAAAAATAAGAAATAAGGGAATACAAGGTTTTTTAATATTATAATACTTATCAAAAATGCACGAAACTTCTACACTATCTGAGATCAATCAAAGTTTTGTATCAGTCTTAATAATCGCTTTAGGAAAATTATTATTTTTTAGTACTGTATCTATCAACTGTTCTTTTTTAAAAAGGATTATTATTTTCGGCAAATACATTATTCATCTGCATACCGTTGTTTTGTTACTGGTTCCATATTTCTTTGTGCGGAATATCTCATTTTAAATTATTAATGTGTGATTTGTTAATGTGGAATATTGTATTTGGGTATAACATGTTTCTCTAATTTTGCATCCGAACTGTATTTCATTAAGTGTTTTACGTCTTATTCTTTATATTTGAAGAATACTTTCTTTGGCTGCATGGTTAATCTACAACAAGTGGAATAGGAGATATTTTTAATAGGTTTGGTCAACCTTAGGATACATTTTTTTGTATTACAGTACCAATGTCAAACCACTGGTCAACTACTGAAAAATAGGCAAAGGCAATAATGAACTAGGGAGTGGAGCATCTATATATGCCATAGCTACGAAAAAAAGAAAAAAAGAAACAGAAAAATAAAAATTTCAAGAAGCCAATAGTTAACCAACTGGTCAACTTTAGGAAAACCATACAAAATATGTGCCTGTAGTTAACCAGCCGTAAAAATATTGGAATTGATAAATATGAACTAGAAATTACATTAAAATAGTTAAATACAACCATTAAATAACTTCAAAAACAAAGAATATCAACTATATTTATAAACAAAACACATAAATTCACTAAATCAGTTTTACTTGTCGAAGCACGCTCCTTACTGCAATGGCGGTTGAAACACAACCGACATCGACGAGCCAAAGTAAAACGAAGTTATTGGCTAATCTGTGGATATTTTTGCTACGGTATATGTGATTGGTTGATTCGATATAGTTGTCAAAAACTACAGTCAACATTAAAAATAACGGCAAAGGGCGGTAAATCTTAATATTGAGATTCAAAGTCACAAATGGTCAACAACCGGTGCGTGGTCAACTATAGGGTCACCCACCCTAGTACCTACCTACTTACTACATGCAAAATACCTATATAAAAGAGCAACAATATTGGTCATAATTTTTAAACCAACTATGCAAAATGTACTCAATGTACTCGTACAGCTTGAAATATACTACAGGGTTTTGTTTTAATAACACTCCGCATAGCACAGGCTTTCGCCAGTCAGATGGAAAGTGTAGATACGGCTTAAAATGTAACTCGCTGGTTAACTTACTATTTTAACTTTATTAACATAGATGTGCAATTTATTGTGATATCGTAAAAGGCAACTAAGGAAATACGTTAACATATGTTTAGGCGACAGGCTAGAGACCACTGTCACTATTATACCTCTAAACTAAAAAAAATGTGCTAAGATTGGCTACGAAATGTGAAATGTGTATTTAGCGTTTCCAGTGACATGGCTACTCGATTCGCGAATACTGGCGTAATGTATACATGTATGTATGTATGTTTAAACACTTCAGCTGGGTCGTTTACATAGCGAGATAGTCGATTAGAATATTCTAAAGTACACACTCCTAACAAACCTACTCTGTCGGTCGGTTTGTTTGACTAAGCCAGTAGGTCTTACTTACAACGGAATCATTGATACTTTACACAGTATAGAACCCTTTCATATCACACGTCCACTAGCCATTTATGCAGTCGACAACGAAAACATCGCAAAAAATTGTGATAGCTTCCTTGGACGTATTTGATGTTTACATTTTTTTGTATACCTTATATTTACCGACGTACTCGTAAATACGTGTTGTCTGCTTAGAATTTGCTTATTTCGCTATTCCACGGAATCTACTTTTACCCGAGATAAAAGTAGCTTACAACCTCCCTCGTGATTCGAACTGGGTTGTGACCAAACTTCGGCAAAATTGCCGCAACGGTTCAAGCGAGACGATTAAATCAACAGAGTTTTGCATTTTAAACATAACACTAGCGTGAGATTGACTCATAGTGTAATAAAATGGATTTAGGTACTCACGTTCTTATAGTATAGAGTTTAGCTTAACATGTTTCGGGCCAATTCGTGATCCATCATCTAGAGCAGGGGTCACCAAATGGCGGACCGCGGTCCGCATACGGACCGCCGACCCATTGAACGCGAACCGAAAAAATATATCTTCATTCATCTTCAGGATTTAAAGTCAAAAGTTTGCACCAATTCCACTCCAAACTTCAGACATATAATCAACAATAAAAAATTACATTTTTCTCATTCATATTATGTAAATTAATACCTTTGTAATTTCCGTAATTCCCTTTGTGATTTTTTTTTTATTAAATGTGTGGACCGCGACTGTCATTTCATTCCTTAAAATGGACCCCGAGCGAAACTAATTGGTGAACCCTGATCTAGAGCCACGCGTCACAGCAGCGGATAGACGCGTGCCGTGGCGCGTATCTCCAGATGATGGGTAACGAATTGTCCCGAAACATGCCGAGCAAATCTCGATATAAAATCGTGAGCAGATCCGTTTTATTTCACTAAGAATCTTCCATTAATAAAATTAGTATAGGGATATAAGAGTAGCTATAAGAACTTAGTTACTTTGTCTCATTCAATACTGTGACACACTACACATACTTCAGTCAGAGCATAGCTATTTCTTGTGAGAAAGTAGATACTAAGTGTTCTGCTGTCTACTTTTAAGGCTGACCGTAGATAGGACAACATACCCATTAACAATCCATCATGTTAAGTATGATTTTTATCACGGAATAAATAATTACCGTGTGTGTGATCTGTTTTTACTAGTTTTCATGTTTTGGTATATCATGTCATGTGATTTTTAAACCAAATTATTATTGTATCTTAACTATGTAGGTACGAAGAGGCAGTGTTTTAAGAATTTCTCGTATAGATTTACCCAAGACTGGTTTAGGGTGTTTCTTGAGACTTCTCATTCCCCTGGCGTGTCATAATAACTATGATTTTTGGCTTAATTATATGTAGACAAATTATCAGAAAGTGGTGCCTATTTAACGAGCATTGTTACGCATTAATCAAAATCGTATTTAGTTGCAAATTGATCGATATTTTTTAAAATAAGTATAGCCAGGGGAATGATAATTCTCAAGAATTATCCTTTAGTTGTTTTTCCTCATCATGACAGGTTCGAGCGTTAAAACCATAAAGTAGGTTAAGTATAATAGTGCATAGGTACCTACTATTGATTTTAATTTTTTCCACGCATTTTTAAAATGTCTGAAGTTAAATCGACCCTAAGGGAACAAAATTTTATTTTTATGAGTTAAGTAGTTACTACACAAATAGATAAGGTGGAAGTATACGCAATCTGAAGTTCTTCTCGGTTGAATGCGTTTAGATATCGTATCTTAAAGTCATCAGTGGTTAATTGCTTCCGATAACGCACCAATGGCCGCTATTGTAATTTATCACACCATTAGTTTATGTTATGCTAACTCCATAATATATAACTTTACGATGGAAAACAGTTAAGCCCACTCACAGATAAGTATTTTTCCATCGCAAAACCTTGGAATATGATATGATGGATTTTGAAATGTTTAGCCATTACCTATTACAAGTATTAAATGAATGGTCCATTTGCTCCACATGTTTTAAAAAATTGCCTATGTTAAATGCTAAAATGAAAAAGTGCCTACTGAAGCTAAGTAATAGCGGGCTCACAGTCAACTTAGCGCAATAATGCTTACAAATAAGTCCTGAAATCATACGGCTGTTCAGAACCCTCGATATGCGATTTTTTTTTTTGCAATAAATATAGATGAGATGATGACCAACAGAAGACAAGTAACAGTTGAACATTTAAAAAAGCCGTGGTAGGCCAGCGGTTCGACCTGTGGCCTCTCAAGCAGAGGGTCGTGGATTCAAACCCCGGGCTCGCAGCTCTGAATTTTTCGGAATACATACATACATACATATTCTCACGCCCATATTCCCATGAGGGGTAGGCAGAGCACATGAATTCAAAAATCCAAATTCAGGGTTACCAGATAGTTAAACGTGATATTGCGGAATTTATGTGCGATATCGAATTTGATATTTATCACGAGCTATTCGGTGAAGGAAAACATCGTGAGGAAACCTACACACAGCGACGAAGTAGATAATTTAACGTTGTGTATGAAGTTCTCAATCCGCACTGGGCCCGCGTGGGAACTATAGCCCCAAGCCCTCTCATACTGAGAGGAGGCCTGTGCTCTGCAGTGGGACGTACATATATGTATAGGCTGATGATGATGATGATAATGAGTTGAACATTTCAAAGATCACTAGAGTGTACTAGTGTGTAGCTTGTAGCAAGTCTACCGTCAGAACATATTTTAGTTTCTTTCTTTCTAACTCGATTTGAGTATCGACAAAGTATTCGAGTCAAGGTTGTCAACCGTTAAGGCCATAGCAAGACACCGCATCGCGTTATTCGGCGTGCGATTCTTATAAAGCCCGCTCTACACTCGCGGCGCGAAGTCGAGCCGTGAATTCACGGCGTGAATTTACGCAGCGGCTCACGCATAATAACTAAGCGCGAACGCAAGGCGTGAACAACATCTACACTCGCGATTCGCGGCTTTCGCGGGCGTTCGCGGGTGTTCGCGTCGCGAGTGTAGAGCGCGCATTATACCTAATCAAACATTGAATGCCTATGCAGGTAACCGAGCTATTCCGAAGAATATGTAAAAAATGACCCTATCTTATTGTTGTTCTTTTCGCATCATAATTTTTATGAACGTCAATGTTTTTTTTGCTGTCGGTGATCCAACATAAAGTTAAACTCAAAAGTTAAAATCAAAACTATTTTTAAAGTCATAAGAAATATGACGCGGAATGTCAAAGGTTATTGTGTTCGATAACCTGGGTTGGCTGTCCAAGCTATTTTTATGTTTATGACTATAATATTATAAATTAGTTAAAAAATATAATGGACAGATAAATTCGGTCGTTGAGATTATTTTAGTCTCCTACACTACGCTGTGTATTATTTGTAAACAATTGTTTCATAACCAATTCTACAGCAGTTTAAAATAAGAATGAATATTTTAATTAATTATATTTTCAGATAAACAAAAAAAAAAACTGACTTCAAATTAGCAATATTTTAAAAGTATTCTGTTTACTAAATGTAAAATCTTGACTTCATCAACAAATTACCGAAAACGCCGTACATCTCCATATAAAATTTGAAGAGTTCCCTCGATTTCTCCAAGATTCCATCATCAGATCCTGGTTTCGTGCCAATGGGACCCTTTCGATTAAAAAAAAATATTTGAAAATCGGTCCACGGGTTTTCGAGATATCGAGTAACATACACATAAAAAAAAAATTAGGTCGAATTGAGAACCTCCTCCTTTTTGAAGTCGGTTAAAAAGTGACTAAAATTTCCATAAAAAAGTAACAATAACACTAAATTACCTACGTTACGAGAACTTTCTGACTAAGTATATGAACTATTTTAGTTAACTGCAAAACGACTTCATTAGGTAGATAATTTAATAACTGTGTACATAGTAGAGCGTGGCGTGTTCACATTGTCACTCAATGCGTTTCAAATTGATACTTTAAATGACAAATACCCACTCTAACATCTGTTGACACTAAGCTAACAGCTGAAATAGCAAGTGATAGGTACCCTGAGAGAGCAGTTGCTTGTTGCCAATAACCTCTTTAAACTTTAGAGATCAACGCAGGACCACATAGCGTCGTTGCGCCTGCCAAATTCCATATGTGCATTTTTTTGTACAAACAAATCTCAATTTAAAGGAGATTTGTTTAGAGTGCAAAAACCGAAAAATTAATAAATGCACATGTGGAATTTGGCAGGCGCAACGACGATTAGGTAACCTTTAAAAAGGTGATAAGAAAAAAACATTACGTTTGAATGGCCAAGACTTGTATTAATTCGTTGTGATACTATTCTTACAACTTTTATTTTGTATCACTTAAATAAGTTGCCGTGTGGTAGGTATTGGGTTTAGAATAACACCTCTCCATATCTTCCATGGATGTCGTAAGAGGCGACCGAGGATGTAGGCAGAGCAGAGGTATATTTTAGGAGACATGTTAACAGCCTGTTACTACTATACCTCTTAATTTAAAACCTAAAAGTTATGCTAGAAGCGGCCAATTTTTTTTAGTGTTGCAGTATTACGTTTTCTCTATCTATCATTGGGTACCATATGGGAATCTAAGCATGGCGTATGTAAATAATTTGTTTCTAATTCGAATTCTAGTGGCCTCATCGGAAGGTCATGGGCCATGCTGTTCGCGTCAGTCGGCTACCAAGTCACCGTGTTCGACATCATCCCTAAACAAGTGACTGACGCTTTGGATGACATCAAGCAGCAGCTTCAGACTCTGCAGAAGGACGGCCTCCTCAGAGGAACGCTCAATGCTGATCAGCAGTACCAATGCATCAAAGGTGTGTAAAATACCAAGGTCTATTAGGCCACAGAACACAGAACCTAATAGCATTAATACTTACGTACAGAAGGTCCTCTCTCGCATGTTCAGTTGCAAAATATTGCTGTCTCTTTCTGCTGTTATTGCTTGCTATAGATAGGCCTTTCACGAGGTCAATGCACCAAAAGTACGTAAAGACAATACCAAGGTCTATTAGGCCACACAATAGTTAATAGTACTACTTACGTACAGAAGATCCTCTTTCGCATGTTCAGGTGCAACAATATTATTGTCTCTTTCTGCCGTTATTGCTTGCGGTAGACCTTTCACGAGGTCTCGCTGGCAGAGATTAGGTTATCAACGTACTGATTCCGCATCCGGAAATAACCGATCACCGTGCGACGAGTCACCGAGCGTGATTCAATCACCGCCCACACCTGGGATGATCGCTTCCCATGCTGCGACGGGATAAGGGAGCAAGGGTCGGACGATATTATGTCGCTCCCGCAATGTTTCGTCAGAACATTTGTCTGTTGGCTCTAGATTATAGGTACGAGGAAACCGATCAAGCGAGCTAATCGTTTAAACTATTTTTTCCCTAAAATGCCAATGTGAATCTACCGTCTCTTTGTAAAGAAAAGAATGTAGGTGGTAGGTTCTTCAACAGTGAATCATTTTGGTTTTCTTGTGGTTAGACCGGAATGCATAACATTTCTTGTAAATTTTAGCAAGGCCCTATAATACCTAACACATTTTGCTCGTGACAAATTTTAATATTCTGACAAACAAACAATGGCGTGATAAGGAGATAATAATGTTACATAACATATACTAACTTACATAAGTTGAACTCAATTTACACAAGTTTAATTATGATACAGATAATGATTAGGGTTCTGTAAATCGTCACTTTGTTTAAATTCTTCCACTATTACATCATGATTTCATAAGTTCAATATTTTCAACCTACTTAGTGGATGTTCTTAATAAAGAACAATGCATTTGGATTAAAGTTTATCTCAAGATATTGCCCAATGCGAAACCATGAAAGTGACTTTGGGTCGATCCATTGCGAACTGTTACTTTTCTCACTAAATAGTGTGTGGATTATCCAATCACACATTCGTAGCGCCCCTTTGTTACGTTGTTAGGTATCAGGGTATCACAAATTAAAATTCTTACCTAGTAACGACTTTACAGCCACATTGAACATTAAACTACCGTGAGACTCACTCATGTTGAAATTTTTTTACGGATTACTCACGTTGGAAATCGAGTTTAGCTCGACATGTTTCGGGGAAATTCGTAGCCCTTCATCTAGGAGCCGCGGCTGCTGCTAATGCCAAACGCGCACTGCGCGCCACCGCTCTCTTCGCGCTATCATGATATGATAGATGACTTTCTCTGCAGCTAACAGAACATCTGTTTCAGTGCCATTAGACGCCTATGCGCTTGTGTCTAGCAAAATACTTTATTATAGGACAATCGGCGAGACATGATCCCTGACATGAGCCATGACAGTTCACGTTAGTGATGGGGCGTGTCGATGGAACTTAACTTTATTAAAGACGAAGGAGTTTTGTTATGTTGTCGTTGAAGTGATTTAATTTTTTTGGCATAAATTAAAAACTAAAAAAACCTAAATTTTCCAAAAATAGAAATGGACCCATTTCATTTCCTTATCGTATAATTTTACCCAGTAAACAAACTTTCGTTTTGTGAATCAGGTCATTTATGTAAGGCCCGTACCGTACCGAAAAGTATGATTGGCATTGAGCCTAGTTTCGTCCAAATAAACCACTTTGTCCCAGTTCTCAACGTTCTTAATTTTTCGTAGAAAATCACACCTCATCAATGCTATGTCATTTCGCTCCATCAATATTTTCCTTTTGTCAGACTTCCCGTACCGAAATCCACATTTCTTTATGACGACTCTGAGAGAAGTGATACCGCCTTTAAATAAATCAGCAGATTTCAGCGATGCCAATAAGTTTTTGCAAGTTGGCGTAAATATGATTCCGTATCGCAGCATTCGCAGCCACATCGAAGTCATCGGGATGGGTTACGGGGTATGCCCTGTTATGTTTCTTATTCTTTGGAGATGAGAGTATGTCAGTATTTCGGCATTTCGCATTGCAGACAACTTAAATGATTATAAATCGAAGACGGAAAGTGTACTACTTTAGTGTATTTTGTGTACATTCTTTTCAACTTATCGACATTTTTATCGACATTTTTTTATCGATATTTTTCCACATTAGTCGATGTCTTCCAAACGAAGTAACTTTTGCAAGACGTAAACGTAAATTCTGGTTGAGATAATTCCTTGTAAATGTTAAGAATTGTTATAATTCCATCGAAATATCATTGTAATGAAATAAATCTACCTAAAATAAATAAACGTAATTTTTAAACGCCTACGGTTCGATTTCAATGTAACGGTGACGCCGCTACAAGGTTGTATCGTGATTATTATTGTCAGTGTCCCAGGGATCATTACTCGTCGATTGTTCTATAGTTAAATAATTATTCCCCACATGTCAGGGTCATCGGACTTAGCAGCGACTGTCAAAGGTGCCGTGTTCGTCCAAGAATGCGTGCCAGAGAACTTGGACCTCAAGAAAAAGCTTTACCAAGACCTGGACAAATATGTTGATGGCAACACCATCCTGTCCAGTTCCACCAGCTGCATCCTGCCTTCCAAGTTCTCAGAGGGCTTGAAACACAAGTCACAGGTTTGACAGGCTTTACTTGAATCTCTTGGTAGGAATTTTAACTTCAAACCACAAAACAAAAAAAAAAACATAATATTGTGGTACATACATACATACGATCACGCCTATGTTCCCAAATGGGGTAGGCACAGCGAAAAGTGACATAGACAAAGCCATGATTATGACTATTTCACGCTTCGCAGCAACTCTCGCATAAGTTTAGGTTTGAAAACAGATGTACCTAATGCCTCAGGTAAGAGGTAGTATAATAATAATGACAGGTTAGCCTGTCGCCTAAAGCATACCTAAACCTATTTCCTTAGTCAGTTCTTACAAAATCCATGGAAATGGAGAAGCGTTATTATGACACCACACTTGCCGGCTTAGCACAGCAAGGCGCAAGTAGAGATACGCGCGAGATAGACTATAATTATAATTATCTGTTACTGTCTAATTAGAGTCGTAGACTATCCCGCGCGCGACGCGAATAGAGCGTGTTGCCGTGCTAAGCTTTCACGACACAGGACCACCAACCAACCTGCCTGTACCAACAGGCAAAGAAATTATCACGCTCTAACGTCATAAGACGCTTCTTGAGCGGATGTATTATTTATACATCGAATCTGTGGCCATCAGGTTATCGTGTCACACCCAGTGAACCCGCCCTACTACGTGCCTCTGGTGGAGGTCGTGCCGGCGCCCTGGACCAAACCGGAGGTCATCGCCAAGACGAAGGCCGTCATGCTCGAGATCGGCCAAGAGCCTGTTGTGCTTGGCAGGGAGATCGACGGCTTCATCTTGAACCGTATTCAGTAAGTTTGATTATCATTGCTGGTTATTGTCTAACGCGCTTGGAATCGACATGGGCTTGACAAAGGAAAGCGATAATGATACCGAACGTCTTGGCGAAATGCTTTCGTTTCACCACCCCTCAAGTGTAATTTTGCTCACGCGATAATATTTTTTGGTAAATTACTTGTTCAATTGGCTTCAAACATGCCTGAGTATCGGTTTCGACTGTCACGACGCGTTACGCGATACCAATACTTATGTGTTTCGATTTTAAATGTGTCAAATCTAGAGCGGTCGTGATACCGAGCGTGTGGCTTAGTAGTAGCAGGATAAGTGTCTCTCGTGATCGGCCTTACTGTCATTTCTGCAAATCAAAACAGACCTTGCATGTAAAATTATAAAAGTACCATCGCAAACCTGAATTGTTGAGCCACTTACCTATTATATTTGTAACTTGGTAACGTCTAGTCTATCACATCGGTCATAGATTAAGTAGGTATACGTTTAAATTGCAAACAGTGGCAAGTGGCTCAACAATCCCTGTTCGTGACTGTACTTACGTGCTCAGCCTATTCCGAGGCTGACTGTAGGCTGATTGTAAGGTTACAGTTGGTTTGTTTCTAAATGTTCTAATCTATCCTCGGGCGAAACGGCCTTAAAGTAAAATTTATTTATTTACTTCGGTCGCGGTTTAAGTAAATTTATCATACTGAACTTCCAGTAGATATCTAGAGGATTAAATGAAACAACAGTAATATGCTGCTCTCAATAGATAAGGTACCTGGGTCGAATATGGCCAGCCGAAAAATATGGCCATACCCCTACACAGCCATAACTATAGCGAGATCTACAACTTTGTTTATATGCACTGTTACGTCTAAGTGTAAGTAATGCTCAGGTGTCGCCACCATCGTCCCTGCGGCAACGATGGTTCTGCAATGGCAGTTGATAGAAACCACGTGCCACGGATGCAAATATTCACTCATAAGTTTTAATGTTTATGTGGTTTCTGTTGACTTTTAGCTAAAAATATGTAGTCTATTTTTGTCATTACTAATCGCAAATTATAAGGGTATGTTTTTTCAAGCTTACTTTTGTATATTTTTGTTTTTTAACTTTTAAGTGAAATGTGAGTACAACTGCAAATATGGCCACTATGTGGCCATATTAATCTTATTGGTTTTTGAGCTTCGGCAGCAGCTGGCCATATTAATCATATAGATATTTGTTTTCAGACTTTCTCAATTTTGTTTATTTCTTTCTCCTAACAGAATATTATATAACTCCACAATATATATCAAAATAGACCTGAGGATCTAGTTTACTAATTACTAGTTAAAAAATATTTTTTTTGTTCTTTTTGTCCATTTTATGTAATTAATTAATTTAATATATCGCACTAAGTCACGTGTGGTCTAAGGTTTAGAATTACACCTCTCCATTTCGTCTGTGAATGTCACTAAGGAAATGGGTTAAGCTATATTGTAGTCGATGGGCTAGCAACCTGTTAGTCTTGTACCCTTTATATCCAGCCTTACGCCCAAACTTGAAAGTGGCCCCAAAAGGTCTTAATAGTCATAGATTAGTCTATGTAAAGTTTTCTGTGATCTGTCTAACCCGTTTAGGAATACAAGCGTGGGGCTATGTATGTGTACAAAGGACTTACCCCTTACGTATAGAAATTACTTGTGTGATCAATTCATACGGTTAATATGGCCCATCACCTGGCCATATTCACATACACTGTCGGAAATATGGCCATTTTCCCAACTTTCAAAAAATGAATTCCCAACCCTGACCTATTATATTCTAGACATTTTTGTGCCTGCCATATATTACCTAAATAAACACATTATCGAATAAATAGGGATTCGTCACTTCCAGTATTATACAAGTGCCTTATATTTAGTGTCAAACCTTAACGTGGCCATATTCGACCCAGGTACCTTACCTACTTAAGATTAAATTAAAAAAGCGTTTGTCTTATGTTTGTCTTTACACAGGTACGCGATCTTGGACGAAGTGTGGCGACTAGTTGCCGACAAAGTGGTCAACGTTGAGGATGTCGACAAGGTGATCTCGGAAGGTCTCGGTATGAGATACGCCTTCCTGGGGTCTCTAGAGACTGCGCACTTGAATGCTGAAGGCATGGCAAACTACATCGAGAGGTAGGTATTTTTTTTTGCTTCTAAACTCACCAAAGTTCTGAAACTAAGCTTAGTTGAAAGTTACATGTGTTTTGTAATAGAGGTTATGCGCTGTTTCCTTTACTCCTGCTATTCACCATGAGATGGCGCTAGACGATGTTAACTCTCAACTTCTTAAGAGCAGCTTTATACGTCGTCGTCGCGTCATTTAGGTAGTGAGAATTCCTGATAAGAATAGCGAGAGATCCCCGCGATAGGGTATTTCGATGTGTTTATAAGAGGTTGTTAAAGAAAGTACATGTTTTTTTTCCTCATCAGGTACGGAGAAACTATTTACAACGTCAGCAATACGATGGGACCTATACCGCGTATGACACAAGATCCGAATGCTCCTTCTATCTGCGACCAACTGAACCAACTGGTCCCCCTGGAGAGACTACAAGAGAGGCGAGCCTACCGCGACGCGTGCCTCACTCGTTTGTCCATCCTCAAAAAAGAACTAAAGAACACTTACAAACGCTAATGTTAATAATGTTTTCTGAGTCTACGCCGATACCAATACAATGATCAAAGTGTACAAAATTTAAAACAAAATCCTTTTTTTATAAAAATAAGTACAAAACTTTTATGGCTGTAGATACATAATGGTTACTGCTAAAGCATGTAGCTTCATGATTTTATCTTAGGATCGTGGTTGTGAATCTAAATTGCAATGAAATGTATAAGTATATTTGCCTGTTGCCCACAATAATGTAACAACCAAATAAAGAAATAATCGATTCTAAAACAATTCTATTACTTATTTTTACTCCTCTAATTATATTTTTAACCTATTTACCAAACATCGTTGGAAATACCATCCCTGACTAATCCTACCCAATCCAAACCAACTTCTAGGTGAATTTATTATTTACCGTAAATCTGAAAACAATACCTAATTTGGAAGAAGTTATAGAGCTATAAGTAATTATTTAATAGCGCAAAAAAATAAAATTTCTAGCCTGATTGACACTCAGCCAACGAAAATAATTTGTCAAAAATACATGAATGTAGTCTTGTGACATGTACAGTAAACAACATAATGTTAAACTAGCGGTAAAATGTAATAAATAGTGTTTAATACGCGCAAAACTTAGCGCCTTAACAAATTATAAGAGCAAAACTTTCATCTTGGTCTTGAAATAAAATGATCGCTAGAGAGAGTTGCCATTATTCAAACACTTTACCAATTTAAGTCAAAATGGAAAGGTTTGCGAAGAAAGTTTTTAGTGGTACTGAAAGTTTCACGATGAGGGTATTTCTTGGGTATATTTTAACTAATGTAATGTAACTAAGATTTTCTGTCGTTTTAAGTCGTGACTCAAACATTTGCAACTAAACCCAACCATAGACGAAATTATGTTTTAGTGATGTCAAAAATTTTAAGACTTAAAAACTGCTTCTTTTGTCCTCTGAAAAGGACTTTATCACCGTGTGCCAAAGGTTATTTTTGAAAGCTGCTTAGATGTGCGTTACAGCCTACATGCTCATAATGGATTTTACACCGTAAGAACTGTCATATTCCATTCATTCATCCTTGTGGTTTCGTTGGATTTCTCGGTTTACTTACAGCTTATTTACATTTATCGAAATTGTAGAACGAAGTAGTATTAACAGTCCATCCATTACCAAACATTTGAGATTGTTATATCGCGTCTAATGTGACTCGTAACAGGGGTAAAATTTCATGTTGAACGGCCTTGCAATACGAATAGATTCACAGACATTATTCCAAATGTATTGTTTTGAAAGATAATGGATCCAAGAATGTGTAGAAAAATCAGTAGTAGTGAAAGTCTTCCAGACGCTGAAAATGTGGAATACGAAGTTTCGAATGTTGTGGCGCCGCAGGAGAGCGAAGACAATCTACTAGACGGTAGTCCCGAGCTGCACTCCGTGACCTGGCTCGACGACGACCAGATCGACGAACTAGATCTTAATTTAGACCAAACTAACCTATTTTTCCATAGAGTCGATAGTGCAGATATAATTTATAGAAGTAAGAAGAAAAAATGCAAAATGGTAGGGAAGTATGTGATGGGCGATATCCTCGGGGAAGGCTCTTATGGCAAAGTGAAAGAGATGCTGGACTCAGAGTCGCTTTGCCGACGCGCTGTCAAGATCCTCAAGAAACGGAAGCTGAGGAGAATCCCCAACGGGGAGCAGAATGTGCAGCGGGAGATACAGCTTCTACGAATACTTAGGCATAGAAATGTGATAGAACTAGTAGATGTTTTATATAATGATGAGAAGCAGAAGATGTACCTTGTTATGGAGTTCTGTGTCGGTGTGCTGCAGGTAAGAATAATTAGAAATTAATAAAGTATGTAACATTACTCTTTATGAAGCTCCCTCAATGATTTTTTAATAATTGAATAATGTATACATTAGTAGAAGTTAGAAGTAAAGGTTTAGCAAAAATCCAGCTGGTTACTTTTGGATGCCTGCCAACTCAAAACCTAAAAAATATGCTAGCAGTGGCCACAAAAATTCAAAATAGTCATGGTTTTGTCTATATAGCATTTCATGTGCTGTCTTTTTAAATTCTTGTGCTCTGCCTACCCCTCTTGGGAATACAGGCGTGAGGATATGTATGTATGTATGTATGTACTCTGTCTACCCCATAAGGGAATACAGGTGTGATAGGGAGGTGTATTTATTTATGTATGTGTTTACTTTGGGACCCAGAAAATAATATGACAACATTAACAGAATATCAAGAATAATAATAATTATAATTCAGCCTGTATCTGTCCCACTGCTGTGCATAATTTCAAGTATTGGTGGGTTTGAGCTTTAGTTCCAATTTGGTTTATTTATAGCGATATTTTTACTTTTTTTCATTCAAAACTTCATTAGTATGTTGTATTTTTGGAAACTTAATAGTTCTTAACAACATGATTAGAAAAACATTCAAAGGGAAATAAATAATGCCAACAGGGCTATCAGCTGAGTAAAGGATTAATTAAAATTCAATCAATCTCCATCAAATTGATAGTATCTTTAATTTTCAAGTACTCTGGTTCTTACCTCAGACCCACACATTATTCAAATAAATAACATTAATACAAGGAAATAATAAAACAAGAGTGTTTTGCTAATGTTGATCTATCCTTACAAAGCGGCATAATCATGTAGCACTTGACCTTCCTATGTTTACTGGATCAATATTGCCTACCGTGGAGTGATGTGTTTGTCACTAAGCTGTGAGTGAGCTCAATAACCTGTTATTAATAGGTTTTGGATGTTTGTTATGATTGATGGCTATTAATTTTTACCTAGTTTATTAACTATCCTAAATTAAAATGGTTAGTGTAAATGTAAATATTTACACAGACACTTAAAGAATTAAAAAGTACTTTTGTTAATGTATCTGAGATTAAAAATATATATCTTGGAGAGTTTTTTTTTTACATAAAAAATACAATAATGTCATTTAAACTCACTCATATTGTGCAATTTCTTGAACAAATCATATTCCTGTTTAATATAGCTCAATTTTGGAAGTAAAGTATACTAATATTCTACAGATGTACGATGCTTGGTCCATTTTAATGTTTGGCTAGCTGAAACAACAATGCAGACTACTGTCAGATGGCTTTGTCTTATAAACATATTGCTCGTTGCCTTGGATTGGAAAATAATGTGTGTACTTCCGAACCATCTGTAATGTTAAATTATTCATATTATGTTAAAAAAATATCTTGGAAGAAATTTCTGGGGGCTCTGTCTACTGCAAAATTTAAGTTTATATCAATATACATACTACATATACTATGAGTACAGCACACTCAGTGTTTGTGCATAGAATTCATGATTTTCCAAACCAAGGACATACTTCTAATAGGTGTCCTGAATTTCCTAAGAGGGTGACTATGATTTGGATGGATGCGGCACCACATTCTACTAACATACAATAGAAGTTATTTTGCTGCCTAGTTTCTAGATAATCTAGGTCCAAAGTACTAGTCAAAACCAATCTGACAAACCCAAACTGCTTGCTTTTGTTTATAATGAAGTTCATATGGACCACCTTCCAGTTCCATTATTAGATCAGCGTTAAATCATCGTATCGTAATATCACAATTAAATATCATTTACACAGGACGCAAAAATTAAATTCAATTGGAAATCTGAGATCTTTGTAACTGTAGGACGGGCTGGTTTCCGCAACTCGACGTCTTAGGTGCGCCGTTTTTGCGTGGTGAATCTGAGATCTTTTAAAATTTAAACTAACTACAGTCCTTGGCTTAACTTAACACATTCACGACCAAGCCTAAAATCAAAACATCTGCGCGGAACCGAGTAGTCTATAGCTAGTACAAAATGAACCCGGCTACCGGGTTCTCGGTATCTCGCGAATGTTTTGAAGAACCCGGGAGCCGGGTCCTTGGTTCTGAATGTGTTAATATTTGTTGTGTGCAAAAAAGCACCGTATTTTACATGGAAAAGCGATGCGCGAACTACCCCCCACTATTTAAAAAAAATGCAAAAATAAGAGTCCAATATTACTGTTGTTTTCTACTTCTGTTCTCATACAAATCATGGAATAAAACGCCAATAATATTGTACTAGTCCCCGGCGTTTAACGTGGCAAGATTTTAAATAATGGGATACGCGAACTTAGGCCGGCCACGTACATACGGAAAAATTCCGTTTCGGAATCTCGATTCGGAATATCGAACGCAGTCAATCCATAATAAATTAATGGAACCAGCCACATACAGACGGAAGACGGAAGTTTTCCGTTCGGAATTCCGGAGTAACGTTGGACTACCGTCTGTGTGTGGCTCATACATAGATGTGAGGGATTTAATGCGTTCAGATACATATTCCGTTTCGATATTCCGAATCGGGATTTCGAAATGAAATTCCGTATGTATGTGGCCGGCCTTACTCCCACTACCTACCTAAAATCTTGTGAAATTACATTCCGGGGAATGTAATATCTTTTACACAGGCCCCAGGGAAAATGTGAAAAGTGTGTTCATTGAGATTCTTATGATAGAAAATTGTCCATAGGACATGCTAGAGTGGAGTCCGGGCAAGAAGTTTCCTCAACGGCAGGCCCATGAGTACTTCTCGCAGCTGCTGGACGGGTTGGAATACCTCCACGGGCAAGGGGTGGTCCACAAGGACATAAAGCCTGGAAACCTGTTGCTTACACTAGACCAGACTCTCAAAATCACGGACTTTGGCGTCGCAGAGGTAAGTCTTTCCATTGCAGCATGCGAAACCGACCAATCAACGCGCGACTGGTCACCAAGAAACCAATAACCAAGTAGTAAATCACCAATTTTTTTTCGCGGGAAAACAACAAAATTCTAAGCAGATGAAGTTGCAGCCTAGGGCTAGTAATTCTGTCTACTTTTACTGTCAGTTTCTGCACGCCTTTCGGTTACTAAGTTATTATGCATATTTAAGTAATTCTCCAACCTATATTTAAGTAATTTTCGCAATAGGTATGTATCTACAGTACCTTAGAAATATGTAACTACATATATGCATTATCAATATGTAACTACCTACAGTCCCACTTTGACCAGGCGTTTTTACTAAAGAAACAACTGTTGTAAGTCCTCCCATCGTGCTAATCCGTCTGCTTCGCACTTCTTGGCCTTGGCTCAGGCATTCATATTATTCAGCTTTCAAGATTGGCATGATAAAAGCATAAATAAATAAATTGCCTACCTGAAATTCAAATTTCTAACAAATCATTGTTTTCGTTTTTCATGTTATTGAAACTCAGCCCCCTCTTTGATTTAAATAAATTAATAATCAATACAGGCATAATCTCTGTCGTCAAGCGTACTTTGTGCTTAGAACCGACACTATTCTGCATCAACCCTAACGTAATGTTACGATTTTCTGCAGTACTTATAAAATTTAAATGTACCCTTGAGATCAGCCCATTTATATCAGTTTAATTTGTAGCCGAGTGTTAGAGTGAGCTCTTTTTTTGCTTGTAGCCTTAGCTCCATGAAATTAACTGTCAACTTAAAAAAATCGCATGTATGAATTCTTCACACATGCAGTTTTACAATGCAATGTTTTTATACTTTAGCTCACGTCCACAGAACGAAAAGATTAGACGGATGTTCATAATTGATAACATCCAGCTAACTAGCCTTAAATTTACTAAACTGACCAAAGGTGGCAAAGATACATTAAATCTTACATTGTTTGGCTTCATTGTAAAATTGTTGTTTCTAGGCTTTAGACATGTTTTCCCCTGACGACACCTGTTACACGGGCCAAGGCTCGCCCGCTTTCCAGCCGCCAGAAATCGCGAACGGCGCTGAACAGTTCTCCGGTTTCAAAGTGGACATATGGAGCAGCGGCGTCACATTGTGAGTTCAATAAAATCATGTTAACGTGACCTTTGCCGGAATGCGCGCTTCTTTGTTTATAAATAGTTGGTAAACACAATAAAACTGCAGCTTTGCACCGTTCAAATACCTGTTTCGCATGTTTTTGTACAATAATAACATGCGGCGGAAACAAAGTATTGTATTCTTAACATACAAATGTTAGTGAGTCGTTGATAATTCGAGCCCTTTGTGAAATTTTGCAAAACATATTTCCGTTGAGTCACATACCACGCGTGTTTCTGATTTCAATACACGAGTCTTGCTTAACAAAAGCTATTTTCGGACAATGATCGACCAAGTGCCCTGTATCTACCTCGTGCGCTATTTACATATATTGTATTGTGAGATCATTGTTGCAGGTTTTTTGTGCGAAAATTAAAATAAATAACATATTTGTATCTCGTTGCCATATTTTATGCCGCTCTTGAGAATATGTCATGCATTATGTATTGTTTACCGGGAAAATTCCTTTGCGAATTGTTCTGGGTCTAGAATAATGTTTTTATTTTTGTATCCCGAGCAGTGATGCATCGACGGTTGATAAGCGCTAACAAAAACAGTACCTACAGGTTTTACTGGTGCATCATTTACGCTCTTTTGTTTATCTCTTGCCTATAAGATTAGAACTAAGTAACTGCACTCGGTTTTCTCTTTTTTTTTTATTCCACAAGGAAGGCAAATGACAAAGTGTGATGGAAAGCGATCGCCATGTCACGAACATCCGCAATACAGCAATATTTGAAGAACCTGAAATGTGACGTCAAAGACCTATACATAATTCAATGCAGGCTCTTGATTTGACGTTTTTAATACACATACATTACATCTGTGTTCCCAGATCAGCTAGGCAGATCACCCTAATTGCTACATAGTCAAATCCATGATTGATTCACGTTTTGTAGTCACTTTTAGCGTATTTTATAGATTTTAATTTGAGTGGTACAATAGTGGCAGGCTAGCCCGTCGCCTAAAACATATCTTTACCTATTCCCATAGTAGTCGTCTCTTACGACGTGATATTCTAAATCCGTCAGCTCACAGGTATATTTTTAGGCGACAGGCTAGCAACCTGTCACTATTGTACCTGCCAACTCAAAACTTAAAAAATTTGCTAGAAGCGGACACGAAACGTGAAATTCGTCGTTTTGTCTACGTAGCGTATAGGGTTCTCTGCCTACCCCATTTGGGAATAAAGGAATAATACTCGTTGGTCAGGTACAACATGACGACGGGCCGCTACCCGTTCGAGGGCGACAACGTGTACCGGCTGTTAGAAGCCATCGGTCGCGGGGAGCCCGCGCCGCCGCCCGTCACTCTGGGACCTACGCTCGGAGCCCTACTCACCGCCATGCTTCAGCGAGAGCCCGCGCTACGGCCCGGCGTTCAAGCCATCCGGAGATATGCGTGAGTCTACTATTCACCATCATTTCAGAAGACGTCCACTGCTGGACATAGGCCTCCCCTTTAGACTTCCATAACCTGTTGAAAGCGACTTGCATCCAGCGTTTGCGACCTTTTTCTAAGTCGTTTGCCCGTCTTGTCCACTCTACTCAAGCAGTTTTTAACCCCATCGGCCATCTGCTTTTTATGCAATGTGGCCTGCCCATTGCCACTTCACTGTGTACCGGCTACTGGAGGCCATCGGTCGCGGGGAGCCCGCGCCGCCGCCCGCCGCGCTGGGCCCTGCTCTCAGAGCCCTACATGCCGCCATGCTACATACATAGCGAGAGCCTTTGCGCCGGCCCGGCGTGCAAGCCATCCGGAGATACGCATGAGTCTTCATCATCATTTCAGCCATAAGACGTCTACGGCTGAACACAGACCACTCCCCTTTAGACTTCCATAAGTTGGAAGCGATCTGTATCCAGCGTTTCGACCTTTTTATTAAGTCGTCTGTCCAACGTGGATGAGGATGTCATACGCTGCGCTTGCTGATCCGTGGTCATCACTGCCTCTTCGTGCAACGTAGCCTGCCCATTGCCACTTCAACTTGCTAATCCGGTGGGCTACATCGATGATTTTATCTACGGATCTCCTCATTTCTTATTCGGTTGCGTAGACACCCCGAGCATAGGCCTCTCCAGTGCTAATTGAGCGACTTTGAGCTATTACTTCTTCTTAAAGTGCCACTTCATCACTGAAGATTGGCAGTCAGTTCCTTAAATCGCATCCCGTCCGTAGCGAGTCTGAACAACTCCTCCACGGTCGTGATTCCTGTCCACTGCGTGATATTCCCAAGCCGTGATAAGTTGCGACTTCCGACCTAGCGTTTCCCGGCTAATTTACCCATCATAATTGTTCTCAAAAGATACTATGTATTGATTTCGGAGAATATGGAATGGACCATGGGACCAAGGGACTTTGTTTTCTGTTTTGTTCCTGGTCTGAATACCGCCGGAATTTTTGATGATGTTTGTTGATGTTTAACTATCTGATAATCTGATATACCAAAAACACGTGTCATAAAATTTTCCATCATCTAATTAATTAATTAATTTTACCTTTACTGTCTGAGTTTTGTCCTAGACTGCAAGGCATTCGTGCGGAATTTCATTCACTAAACTTCTCTTCAATCATATCTCATTTGCAAGCTCTTTTCTTTATCAGAAGTCCCTTTCGTTTAATGGCTCATTCGTTAAAAGTCTTCTCGTTCGAATGACCCATTAATGTGTAGGGATAGAAGCTAAAATAGCCTGGAAACTAATAACTCAAATGCAGGCGAAGGTTAAAATAATACACTGCCCAGACATCTAGCATCTTGTTTTTGTTAACGTATCAGAATCCTCGTATTTCATATGTTTAGCAGATTCTCGGCAAGCACCCGGCTTACATTGAAATTAATTGCTGTTTGTTATAGATTCATGTTTAACTTATATTTTATCATACGTCTAGTTTACGGGCCACTTTAATACTGCAGTAATTTATTATCTAGTGTAAGTGTACTTCTGACATTAACGTTCTACGATATAGTTGCGCAATTAATACCTCTTTAATCTTTCTGTCTACCGCGTTTTAATAAACAACTCTGTTTAATGGCGTTGGGTTTATTATTTTGCTGTGTAAGTAGTCACCGAGTGTTGGCGAGCGCCTATCAACAGTCACCACATTGAATAGACAAACTCGGTCAATACTTAACTGATTTATTATATCACTTATCAATTACACATCTAGCAATGACACATTAAAACCCACTTGCACTGATCAAGGTTAAAAGTGTGTTATTACTATGTGTTAAAATTACGTCAGAAGATTAAGTACCAGTGCAACGACAATAGATTTCGACGAGTGTCGGATTTACTGTCTAACTCATTTGGGGTTGGTTCTAACGGCTTGAAATAAGCAAATCAATTTTAAACCGAACACGGGAAGAATTACCAACAGAACTCAGATGTTGTACTTTATAATACACTTAATGTCTATGTGTAGTAGAGATTCCACTTGTGTGGTACTGAATTTAAACAACCCATAATAAGTTGCATCGCAATTTACTGGGCCAGAATAGAATAATGGTCTCTCAAACGACTTAGCCACTGGGCTACTAGTACATTATATTATAACACATTTCACCTTCAAGTTAAATATGACACTTTAATGACACTAGAATGGCTTTGTTTACTCTCGAATGAACTGAGAATGCTAAATGTGCACTATAAACAATGCTAACAAACGTAGTTCATTCATCAATTATTGCACCTAACAGTTTTATGGATGGTAGGTAATAATAATAACATTATGCAGCTATTTATTAAAGGAGCAAAGAGTTTTCTTTTGTTTTCTTTTTCCTATTAAAAGTAAATTGCCTTAACTTCGCAATAACGAATTCAGTACATATTGTGAAAGGTAGAATCAATGTTGCCTAGAAATAAAAGTAATCTTTTGAACATCTTTCAGCTTTTTCGTTTCTGACCATGACCATAGTATAAAAAACTTAAATTATACATATTTGCAAATGTGTAAATTTTAAAATCTACACTGTGTCGGATATTTCACAATGCGATGAGTTCAATACGGCTATTGTACATTTTGCAATTGGTTACGTTTTGCGTGTAGATTAGACTTTATTTCATTCATTTTACTCTAAAGCGTTCTTTCTTGATCGTTACGATCTACTCGTTATCGATATCAACTTCCTTTCTGTAAGCTATTCTTGCCATTACAGCAATCTAATTGCGATTGCGATTATCACACCGACTCGTCGCTGTATGTAACATGCGATGACCGCAAAAGTGACTAAGTACAGAGCGTCTAGTGTGTTCAATTCGATGGTGCAGTCGTTAACGAATTCGTTTGCGAGTTAGCGCCGTTAAACCGAGACAGCGCCGCCAGCGGAACGTTTGCACAACTGCCACGGTCGACACGTCTCCATACAATTCTACGCTAGCTCGCAAACGAATTCGTTAACGACTGCATTATCGACTTGAACACACTAGACGCTCAGCCTGACTAGGTGACGGCGGTCGGCGGACAGTCTAGTCTAAAAACTATACTCATTGACCGACGTAATTACGAATTCATCGGTGACAGCATTTGGTGTTTATTATCGCTTTAAGGGCGTTGTTAGTTACGCGGATTTGTTCACGCACGCGGGATTGGTCCGCATTCGTAAACTTGTTAAGTATGTACAGTCGAGTTCATAAATATAAGAGCAGACAAATGCCAAATATGTAAACTTTTGCACCTTATTGTCAATGGCATAAAGGTGTACAGATATTTTTGAACCCTCATTTTTGCTCATATATTAATGAACTCGACTGTAAGCGACACACATTCTTCTGACATTGATCATTTTTGAACACGTCTATACCGTTCCGCAACCCGTTGAGAACTGAAACTCCGATCTGCGTATGATCCGCAAAAGTGATCCGTGAAAGTTTACGCATGCGAGCCAATTCCTGGTGTGTGAGCAAATCCGCGTGAGACTAGGGCAGCGCAGACGACAGCGGCTTGTGATGCGCGTAAAAAGTCTGCGTGGATTGTTGCATTGTGCGCCGGACTTTTCGCGCATCGTGTGCGTTACTGCATGTAACTCCATAGTTTCTATTTTCACAAACTATACCTTATCGGTTTAGGTAGTTAAAACAATATAAACAATCTTGACATGTCTTTTTGTTGAAATACACAGTCTAAAAATGAAAATCGTTACACTATACAATTCAATTATGAAAGTAATTGATTTTTTCATACCTAAATTGTAAAAGGTAAAGATTTCTATTTATAAAGTGTACGTTTAAATAAAAAGACACGTCAAGATTGTTTACATTGTTTTAACTAAGTACCTAAACCGATAAGGTATAAAAGGTCCGTCGCGGATAGTCTGTCGTCTGCGCAGGGCCTAAAAACGGTCTAAACGACGTTTCCAGTTCATCATCTCATTGAACATTCGCCTTTATGATATTTTTGGTTCGTTCCAGCTGGGTGCAAGCGGTGCCGGCTCTGGAGGCGGGCGAGAAGACAGTGACGCCTCGCTCGCGGCGGTCGGACGAACTGCACAACTCCACCGTACTGCCCTATCTAGTGGAGCGGCACTACGCTTCTGCGCAGGATTACTTCACGGAGCGAGACCTGCGTCATGGTAAGCTCTGTACTTAATAATAATGACAGTTGTCGTTAAAGGTTCAACAACTCTTGTCGAAGGTATTGTGCCTAGTAAAGCATAGGCGTTGGCGATCAAGAGAATGTAACTCTTTTACAAAAGGGATAGAAACAAATAAATAATTACTTTATATTACTTTATATTTAAGTATTGTGGGATGTTTCATGAGCACGTTCAAAGTAAAGTGGATCAGACATTCAAACTTCAGACTTTGTAAATATGTAAAGGCTTTTCCTTATAATAATATTAGAAAGTAATGCTTCTAAACTAGCACTATGATTGTTTTAACGTCTAATGGAGCATACGAAATGAGTTGCTTCTATTATAACATACTTGGGTCCATTAACAATTTTATGTCGTTGGCTGAAATGGTAACTTCTCTTGAATCACTACGTAAAAAGTGATTTTCTCAGATACTGTCCATGTTAAGTTAGAGATTATTACGATTACATACATATTTATTTGTGGCGCATCTCCTGAGCGTAAGAAAGGACTATATTACATCTTTTTTTTTCTATGTAATTTCATCACAGTAGTCTCCCGATTAAAGGGACGATAGAATAACAACACAAAGAAGTTGATTGGCCCACGTACGACTTATTGTTTGATGTTAACTTTGCAGAGGCCGTCCAAGTCCATGTGTCCGGTAGGGTGCGCGCTAGAATTTGCTCGTTGAGTTAGGTTCGTTGCATGAGAGTGGCCGGTTTACCCTACAAGAGTGACCATTTGACCCCAGAAAGTTAGCAATTCAGTGGCTTGGAGTGATCAATGGGCTAGATGGCCTAGCTTAAAATGATCTAGGTACTGTCTTGTCTTTTGGGTTATAAAAAAAATTGGACATGTTATTTTTAAAAGATTTGTATAGGTTATGATGTTGTTTTTAACGTTAAACTATCGCGAGACTCTTGTGGTGAAATAAGACGGATACACTCACGTTTTTATATCGAATCTAGCTCGACATGTTTCGTGACCCATCATCGGGAGCTACGCACGACAGCAGTTGCGGATATTTGGACGAAACAGAAGAAAAAGAAAGAAAGAAAAAAAGACATTTATTGATATAAATTTGACATGTCGACCTAATCAAATGTAAAGACGGAAGTGTAACCGTTGTATAGCATTATGATGAGTTACTACAGTTTATGTATCTACCTACATCATGCGTGTCCCATATTTTTTAAATGTCTAACTGACGGACTAAGTGGAATTGTTTATGTGATATCCCATTTGCAATTTTCCTTGATGAGCGATTTATTTCCATTGCTATTTTGACCCTATACCTTATCTGTTTAGGTAGTTAAAACAATGTAAACAATCTTGACGTGTCTTTTTATTTAAACGTACACTTTATAAATCGAAATCTTAACATTTTACAATTTAGGTATGAAAAAATCATTTACTTTCATAATTGAATTGTATAGTGTAACGATTTTCATTTTTAGACTGTGTATTTCAACAAAAAGACATGTCAAGATTGTTTATATTGTTTTAACTACCTAAACCGATAAGGTATAGTAGTTGATCAAACCCCTTGGTGTGACTAATTTTGTTCCCCAAAAAGATGGATTGGAACTAAGAAGGATACAAACTTTGAGTCGTGTCCCGATTCCTTGTTCCGATATTAACAGATTGCTTTACGATCAACTGTTAACATCGTATGTTTTTTGTTTATCTTTTGTAAGAACTTAAACAACAAACTGAGACGAGTGACCAGCTTACCTACTAAAAGCGACCGCTTTAAACTAAACACCGATGGGTTTAACCCGACCGCACATCCCCTACTAATCCATTAACTATTACAATAGACTTGACAGTGATTGGCTTTCTCATGAATATTAACAAGGAATAATCCGTTGACTTACTTTTCTTAATGAGTCACCTGGTGAGTCATCAGTTGACAATCGATATCGGTAGTTGATGTCGTATAATTAATTCTGTTACAATAAATACGTTGCGTACACTTTGTTGTGTTCAGTTAATATATGCAGTGTTGTGTACGAAGTACATAGCTGTTCTTACGAAGCATTTTGCACAGTTTTTTTTAGTTTGTTTTCTGAGAATGTCTTTAATATTAAAAAAAAATGCTTAAGCTCAGAGTTACATTGTATTGGCTATGTTAGAGCCTTTTTGTTAGAGTCCGACCGAAGTTTCGGTTTCGGTTTCGGTTTCGGCCGAGTTTCGGCCAAAATTCCAGTTTCGGCCGCAGTTTCGGTTTCGGCCAAAATTGGCCGAAACTTTTGCCGAAACCGAAACTAATTTCGGAGGTTGTCGAGCACGTTCGCCTAACTTCGTCTCGCGCGGCAACGCTTTGGTGGACGCTAGTGGCTCAGTTCAGGAATTGCCGTGCGCCGTTTTTATAGCTCTGTAGCAACATAACTTAGCTAGTGTGTAATCGCCCGACACAAAAATTCTTTAGTTAGAGATTATATTTCGAAGAAGATTGACTTAACAGATTTATACGGGAAGTGTGAATGGGTGTGTTGGGAGGGGAAGACCTAGACGGACGTTCCGTGACCAAATCGCGGACGTTTTAGAAACAGGTCAGGTCAAGAGTACCCGAAATCGACGAGCATGTATGAAGAGACTAATGAATGTGGATGAAGCAAAAGAAGTATGCCAGGATCGTAGCAAGTGGAACAAAGTGGTCTCTGCCTACCCCTGTGGGAAAGAGGCGTGACTGTATGTATGTATGTATGTATATTTCGAAGGAACTGGGTTATTGTAAGATTATGTTTCGTTTCTGTACTTTAATTATTTATTATATGTAGTTAAATATAAATACTAAGACATTAACTTTATTACAAATGTTTACAAAATTTGTTAACAAATCAAATTAGGTACGTAGGTAGGTACAGTCGGCCAAGAAATTGGTCTACCCCCATAAGAACGATGTTCATTTGAACTTCACGAAACAACAAGGTCGATTTCCCATTGCCATAATGTTATTGACAGTGACAATAACTCCCTTATCATTATTGTATTGACGTCGCGTCAAGTGGTCATGTCAACCTTAGTGACAATTTGATCTTACAGAAAATTTTGTCAAAAGTGGTAGACCACTTTCTTGGTCGACCGTACATGCAAAAAATAGATAACAAATGAAAAAGGCGAAGATTTTAAGTTGTTACATTACCTACTTTGTTAGGGTTCAGTAGCCAAATGGTAAAAAAAAAGAAACTCTTAGAGATTCGCCATTGTCTGTCTGTCTATCTGTCCGTCCGTAGGTCACAGACACTTTTTTCCGAAACAGTAAGAACTGCACTTTAAAACTTGGTAAGTTGATGTATTCTGTGAACTGCATTGAGATTTTCGTACAAAAATAGAATAAAAAACAATAGGTACATTTTCGAGAGACCCCATATACTGAAACTGGAAAAATATTCTTCATGAAACCTATACGTGCATCTATAGATAGATCTTCAAAAATTATATCAAGGTTTCTAATTATTTTTTTCTAAACTCGCGAGAGACACTTCCAAAGTCCCGTGCCCTCGCTAACTTCTAAAATAAGGGTACGAAAAAACTAAAAAAAAAATGTGTAGTACATTTTACCATGCAAACTTCCATCAAAAAATTATTTGAACTAGATCTAGTAAGTAGCTTTAAACTCAATTCACCTTTAATTTACCTACTTACTCAATGGTGCGGAACCCTTCGTGCGCGAGTCCGACTCGTACTTGGCTTTTTTTCTTTTCTTTTAATATATTGTTTCAATTTGGTGTCCTAATTATCGGTAAAATGCACCAAATCTCAGTATTTTATGGAATTTTATACTTGACCACGTGAGTTTCGGTTTCGGTTTCGGTTTCGGCCGAAACTGAAGCCACGGCCGAACATTCGGTTTCGGTTTCGGTTTCGGCCGCAAAACCAGTTTCGGTCGGACTCTACTTTTTGTCTATTTATGTCTAATTCATACACTTGTTCAGTTAATAATAATTGTGTACGAAGTACGTAGCCATTCTTACGAAGCCATTTTTGTAGGTTGTTTTCTGAGAATGTCCTTCAAAATTATAAAAAAAAAATGCTTAAGCTCACAGTCATCTTTGTCTATTTTTGTCTATTTATGTCTAAGTCGTGTCACAAGCTACACAAACAGGCGCCTGCCTAGATTGAATAAGAGTGTTCCAACTAAAACAACATACATCTACAATGCTTACGAATTTTTAGCAACAACAGTATACCTTAACTGTTTAGGTAGTTAAAACAATGTAAACAATCTTGACATGTCTTTTTGTTGAAATACACAGTCTAAAAATGAAAATTGTTACACTATACGATTGAATTATGGAAGTAAATGATTTTATCATACCTAAATTGTAAAATGTAAAGATTTCGATTTATAAAGTGTACTAAAAAGACACGTCAAGATTGTTTATATTGTTTTACCTACCTAAACCAATAAGGTATAAAAGAGACTCGTGTAAGTTGCAACGTTTACATACAAATGTTTGTGTGGACGCTCGAAAAGCGAAATACGATGTCATATTTTAAGACCGCGAGTTAAATACGTAGAAATCAGTGTGTAACTGGATAACTGACAACCCTGAAACAGTTATCTCGTTTCGCCTTTCAACCGTCGGCATCATTCGTTCGGCTTTCCAGAGCTCGGCGACGGCGGGTCGCGGACGCTGTCGACGGCCGAGCTGTCGGAGCAGTCCTCGCACCGCAAGCATCGCTGGCACTCCGCCTGCGGCCGCCTGCCCTCCTGCCGCCTCACGTGATCGCGCGACTGCCCCAAACCAGAAGTGAGCTCATCCACTTGAGGGTGTTACCAGGGCGTTTGTTCTCAACCGTCTCATTCATCTGGATTATCAGTAAAAATGGAAGATTCTGCCGCCGTTTAGTCATCTATTTGAGGAACAGGAACTCTTAATGAATAGTCGAAAACGATATCATAATCTGCAGCAGATTCATGTAAAATATAGCCAGATGAATAAGACGAATAATCGCCCAACAGACCAATCGATCGATTGTCGATCGATGGTAGGATGGAATAGTCGACGTCATCGATAGTTTTACCAGATCAATCGATCGACTGTCGATCGACGGCATGGATCGATGGTAGAATAAAATAGAATGGAATATAGCCGGGGTTAATCGATCAGCGCCGACCGGTGCCATCGACCGGCATTCGATCGATTGGTTAGTCGACTGGTAGCTGTAGATCTATTAAGCTACTGGACCAGTCGATCAACTTAGATCGACGATCGTCGATCGAATGGTCTGGTAACACCCTAACACGTTCGCGGATGGGCATGAAATACCATTCGAATTTCGAATACGGTTTGTGACGCAAATTCTATAGCAGTCTTTTATTGGGACTATCTTCTCGACAGGAATGCTAAGGAATACGCTTTGCCACAGGGAATAGATGTAGCCCTTTCTGTGCAATTTGGGAAGGTTTACTGTCACACTACATGGTTTTTCGTACACTAAATAACAGCCGGTGTCTTCGCCTATCCTATCCTCCTCCTTTACGCACACAGTTGCTTTAGCAGTCGGGGTTGTTTGAGAGTTTGTTCAGTGGTCCGACCGTGTATAGCACTGTTATATACAATGTTACTCGACAGCTCTATTAAGACTAAACTGCTATAACAATTTCAAATATTCTATAGAAATATTTAGTCTCAAACAGGTGTGACTTACTGTCCACGAACGTGTTAACTGGATGACACTTGTAGTTATATCATCATTATTTCAGCCATAAGACGTCCACTGCTGAACATAGGCCTCCCCTTAAGACTTCCATAAGTACCTTTTGGAAGCGACCTACATCCAGCGTCTTCCGGGGACGTTTATAAGGTCGTCTGCCCATCTTGTAAGTGGACGTCCTACGCTGCGCTTGCTGGTTTGTGGTCTCCACTCGAGCTCTTTTAGACCCCATCGGCTACCTATTCTTCGTGCAATGTGGCCTGGCCATTGCCACTTCAACTTGGTAATCCGGTGGGCTACATCGGTGATTTTAGTTCGTCTACAGATCTCATTTCTGATTCGATCGCATAAAGAATAGCGAGCGTATTAGCAATTGCTGTAGTAGAGAGATGAGCGTAATGCCACAACTCGGCATCTGCCTCTCTATGGAGTCTCTACGTTCTATGGAACGTGAAGTCAAGTTAGCAAGGAAGACCAATTTCAGGCTTTCGGAGATGAGGGAGGGTGCAAAAATAATAATCCCGTCTCTACCCTACACCTTACAATACACTCAAAGTAAGTGCGACTGACTGTGAAGACGCACAGCACTCAGTGATTTGATTATACTGGTGTACCAGTTTTCTGAATCTTAGTCATTTGATGCCCATTTTAGTCTCAGATGTGACTTGAAGGTCACGTGTTTTTATACCATGCATTTGTCATCCGCGATCGATATTTACAGATTTACAGCACAAATATACCTAATTACAGTTTTCGTGTCAGCTATAAACGCGTGTCACGGAAGTCTGAACTCGGCAATTGGTATGATTGATCGAGCATAAGATGAAATTTTGGCGGAGCTATATCAGCGAAAGAAATAACGTTATGCAAACTAGATTAACTTACGATATGGCATTCTTCAGCGCTTCTGCTAGTGTTTTATCAATTAAGAACCAAAGGGGTGACGATTAGCGTGTTTCATGACCATCGTCAATATTTATTGAGCTTTCTATGGAATATTGTTGGATTCGTGTCTTTATTAGACTATACTCTATGAATTAAGATTGTTAGCAACACTTATGGAATCATGGAACGTCGGTTTCTCGTGTATGAGGGTCAAATTAAGGTCGTTTTCCGACTAGGAATGCGCGGGACGCAATGGACGACAGTGAATGGGATTGTGTCAGGTTTTTTTGTACAAATGTGTATAGACAATTCGTAACGTTTGGACTAGACACTACTACAATCAGTAGTGGTCTACAATCGTTCGAAATAGATAAAAAAATGTGATGTATTTGAAATGTTTATATGTAGAGTTAGAGTAACATATATACCGGTCTGAAATTGAATACAGTCGGTAATTTTGTGGCCGCTGTACGCAGACTCTTGACTTCGTAAAAACAATAACCTGATCTACGCTTGCTGCTTTCTTCCTTTGGCCTGACTACAAGGGACTGCAAATTCTTAATGTAAAACCCCTGAAAAATCACCACATTTTACCAAGTATCTATTTTCGCTTTCCTACTTGCAGTTGCCTTCAGTACTTGAAGCTGTTTCAAACGCCCCGGCCCATTTCAAGCTTGATGACAATAAGAGTGCGAATAGATAATTGAAAATACAGTAACGGAGTCGTGTAAACGAGTTACTGTGACTGTATAAAAGTAACACAAACAGATAAAAACATAATTATTTAATAACTGAGGTAGCTGGCTACCCGAAGTCGCCATTAAAACAACGTGACAAGTTCGTGGTTGATCTCGGTAGAACCCTGTTTCAGTCAGTATTTGTTGCATTTATCAAAAACATCTTGGGGTCAATATCAGATTTCGTCCCGAATTTTCTAATTTCTTCGGCGCAATTTTTTTCTTCAATATAAGCAATAAATGAAATGACATACCTTGTAAACGACTGAATTTCTTATATAACTATGCTATTGTGCTGAAATTCAGTCGTTTACAAGGTATGTCATTTCATTTATTGCTTATATTGAAGAAAAAAATTGCGCCAAAGAAATTAGAAAATTCGGGACGAAATCTGATATTGACCCCTTGATGAAGGCTGCAAGGCTGCAAATGGTACATGGTTCTTCTGAGTGTTACACAATGGTTTGTCAAGGTATAGACCGTGTACTGGATCGTGCAAGAAAGATGTGGACAATAGAATTGTAATTAATTTTGAATTTCTTGCGCGCCCGGTAGTTTTATGGCGACTTAGTCAAAACGTAATTAACATAGGTGCTGATTGATAACCTGCTACCTTAGATCCGAAATGTTTTGAGTTCGTTTATTTGTTATGATTTTACTGGGCGGTCATATTGTTGATCGTTCGTTATTTAAAGCTACTTATTATTGTATACACGTGTAGTAGAATGGTTTACTTCTAATGGGGACTAATTATTTGATTTACATGAACCCATTGGATGTAAGAGTACGCGTGGGTTTTTTCATTTGTGGAATACGCGGATCGAAAAGTCGACGGTATGCCATTTGGATGTTGCAATTTAAAAGTGTAATACATAATATGACTTAATAGATATGTGTAAATGTATTCGATATGGGAAATTGATGTGTGAATTAACAAAGTGTACCTTTACAACACATGGCAATGGATCTTGTCAATTGAATTCTCCTTATTTTTTTAACAAACAGATTGTGTTATTGCTTCCAGTATAGTAACACGCTTGTTAATCTAGATTCAACTAACGTAGTCCCAGAAATTGATAAACTAGTATAATTTACGATTAATATTTTTTGTATTAGAGGTTTCGATGTGTAGTTAGTTTAGTGGATCTCAAATTTGATGAGTGGTACGAAATGGGTCTCAGTATTGTTTCCTAAAGTCCGATATTTAATTTTGGGCTTCAGAAAACAGTATTGTAAATAGTTGATGTTATTTTTTTATAAAACGTGTGCGTAGTTGTTGATACATCTATATTAGCGTTCTTGCCAGATCAAAGTCATCACGCCTCATCATCACCGGTACATGCAGTCAGTAGTTTGATGTTCATGTTATTTCTTCAATCTCACCTTTTCACGTTTTGGGGCTTGGGATATGATTGTTTTGATCGTTAGCTCTGTCGTAAAGTACAAGTTTATGTGTGATCACCGTTACAATCTTAATAAGGGGCTAACTGTCGGGGTTCTTGTATTTTTTGAAATAAACCCCTGCAATAGCAACACTTGTTGATTCGGTTGAAATTAGAAAAGTTTTTTTAAGGTAATATTCGGAGTGAAGTATATTTGATTTTTCTTATTGTTTTTTTTTCTACTGTAAGACCCCACTTTGGTTGCAATATCTAAAGTAGATTGTATAAATAATATTTTAATAGGGTAGGTGTAGATATGTCTATAAAAATAAAAACCAGTGGCGTTAGTTTAACGTATGCCATTGCAATTGCAATCGCAATCTCTTAATCGAGTATTGTTTTGATGTAAGAGACTGTAAGTGCAATTATGACGATGGTGTTCCTCGGAAAAAAATACAGACCTCTCAAATCCAAAACGAAGCCACAAGGCACTTTACTTTCGTTAATTAACAAAATTTATTGTGGGACATAGTCATTGAGGATATAACCTATAGAGTACTAATGTCATCTTGGTTGTTCGGAAATTATTCCGCAAAACAATTGAAGACCTCGCTATGCTCTTATTGGCCGGCCCAAGATCCCGTGCCACACTAGAGTTGGGCAAGTTTACAAATGTATCGATAGTATCGATATCGATAATAGTAATTTTTTACTAATTGTCCTGGAACGCAATTTTTAAAACAAGCTCACCTCTCTGTCTTCGCACTCATCGTTCAATATTAATATCGCTCTTGTACAATTATAAATGAAATGTAAACCACTTTAAAATAAAAGATTATAAAATTCACCAACAAATTTAATTCCTTACCAATGCAGTCATCTTTTGGTTTATTGAAAAAAAAAAATGCTAATCTGGACCGAGATAATAAAATAAAACTGTCAAAAACTTAAAAAATACGAAATTTTTCATCAAGGTTACCTACTGTAAACAGTGAACTGTTTCGTTAAATGAATCTAAAATAAACCTACTTTCAATCACAGCGGATTACAGCTAATTTAATTTAAGTGAATACAATCAAAACTTTACAAAAATGATTGTTATTGAAAAATACAAAAAAGCAGTTTTTTTCTAAATAAAACCCGCGGGGACACTGGACTGTAAAATTGTTAGCAGTGGAAGACTTCGGCCCCTCAACACGAACCTCGAAAATTGATTTGATTGATTGATTGGCCCAAAATGATGCTAAAAGTGGCTGCGAAGCATGAAATAGTCATAATCATGGATATGTCTATTTCACGTTTCGTGTGTTTTGCCTACCCCATTTGGGAACAAAGGCGTGATTTTATGTTATGTTAACATTTATTTAATTCGGCACCGTAAAATACGAAATACTTATAAATATCGATACATCATTTGATTATTAACAGCGCAACTCTAGTTACACTGTGTATTGACAGAATGAGATGAAGTAATGGGATGACACCTAGGTGAAAGTGAGATGCATAATTATGTGTCATTTTGAATGACCAGTTAACTTGAGCTGCACTAAAATGAATATAAATTGAAAAATGCATGTTTACTGTTAATTACCGGTTAAATGTAACACCGTCTGTTTTCAAATTTGAATTTTTGCCGTTTTTACCACACCAACGAATGGAACAATACGTCATTACGCAAGTATATTAATTTACATCTAGAAATATGAGGAGTTGCACGCAGATCTGTTGTTGGCTCCATACAGTTTCTGTGACAGTGACACTACACGTTAGTATATTGAAATAAACAAACATTTGCGGACTGGGGTTACGAACATTGTTTCTCTATAGGTTCTATCCTCTATGGACATAGTCGATGTATTTGACCGTCTTGTAAGAATAATAATTATAGGACAATCGGCGAGACATGATCCCTGACATGAGCCATGACAGTTCACGTTAGTGATGGGGCGTGTCGATGGAACTTAACTTTATTAAAGACGAAGGAGTTTTGTTATGTTGTCGTTGAAGTGATTTAATTTTTTTGGCATAAATTAAAAACTAAAAAAACCTAAATTTTCCAAAAATAGAAATGGACCCATTTCATTTCCTTATCGTATAATTTTACCCAGTAAACAAACTTTCGTTTTGTGAATCAGGTCATTTCGGTCATTCTCCAGACTTATGTCAAAATTCTAATTACCGCGTCGCTTTTTTTCCGCTTACTTTTCAGTGAATATGATTTCAAATCCTGAAATACATAGATCATTGGAATGTTTAATTATTTATATTCCAATGATCTATGTGTTTCAGGATTTAATATCATATTCACTGAAAAGTAAGCGGAAAAAAAGCGACGCGGTAATTAGAATTTTGACATAAGTCTGGAGAATTACCGATTTATGTAAGGCCCGTACCGTACCGAAAAGTTTTTTTACAAAATCCTTATTATTACCAGCAAAAATTTGGCCGGTAACTGTTTTAAATTTTTGTTAAAATCCCTCTATTTATGATATCTTTGTGCATCTATTGGCATAGTCAAATCAGTTTGAGTACGGTTATTATTAAAAATGCAGGGCGATAAAATAATGAGGAGATAAACTGTTTTGCGAAATTATCTCAAAAATCTCAGTTTAAGTTTTGCGGCGGTAGGAAAAATGGTGGATGTCTTTGTTATTCATCGGAGTTTCATTAAATATCGTCAATATACTTTGTAAATTGATTATAAATGATTATAAATCGAAGACGGAAAGTGTACTACTTTAGTGTATTTTGTGTACATTCTTTTCAACTTATCGACATTTTTATCGACATTTTTTTATCGATATTTTTCCACATTAGTCGATGTCTTCCAAACGAAGTAACTTTTGCAAGACGTAAACGTAAATTCTGGTTGAGATAATTCCTTGTAAATGTTAAGAATTGTTATAATTCCATCGAAATATCATTGTAATGAAATAAATCTACCTAAAATAAATAAACGTAATTTTTAAACGCCTACGGTTCGATTTCAATGTAACGGTGACGCCGCTACAAGGTTGTATCGTGATTATTATTGTCAGTGTCCCAGGGATCATTACTCGTCGATTGTTCTATAATTTCAGTATTTTTCATAAAATCACACAGTCAAACATAACACCACGGTCATATCGAGAACCTTCCATGTAAATTTTAATAATTTTAGTGTTAATTTTGCAACTTATGGCAGTATTGCATTGAAATTTTAAGTAAAATACAGTTCATACACAACACGGTCCAATCCATTCACTTGAATTACAAAAGAGGTATAATTTACCACAAGAGCGTAACTATTGTTTTTGCGGGGTCTGATAATAACACGTTTGAATTTTTCTTAATTTTGATGTTAGGCTTATAAGAATAGCCGTTGCGGCTTAGTTCACACCGTGGAAGTCCGATGCGGTTCGATTTGTAAGTATCGTACCTATTATGCTGTCTGAATTTGAACATATGGGAGATATAAAAACTTGTCTCGTGTGAACTAGGCCCAAGTCATGATTCATTTTGTTCGATGTAATGTTTCTAATAAAATGTAATGTTGTTTTACTTAGCTCTTTTGCATTGTTAGCGTTCTGTCCACGCTGGTGTTTAGTCGTTTCGTTGTTTTTAGTTAGGCGTTAGAGTAAATGTTACAGCCATAATGTATTTGAGATTATTGCGCAGTAGATCTCACATCGCCGAAGGCGGTTTTTTTGCAAAACTCAATTAGTCGTATTAGATTTCTAGTTGTTTTCGTTGCATTGATCAAAGTGGGGCCTGGAACATAAATTGTGAAGTATAAATTATGTTTACGCTTAAAAATCTAAAACAGATTGAATGTGCAGTGCCTGACTGAACTGATGATATGAAACAAAAAACAGAGAATATTAATATATTGTAAATAAAAAGTGAAAAGCAATGTAATTTCGGTTTTATTTTTTTACTATCTACCCGCGGATGTCTGCGTGGCATTCGCTAATCCCTATCCTGCGTTTAACCTATTCATTGCCTTTGACGCCAATCGGCGCCAAAATTATATAGAGTATCAGATGCTGGGCACTAAAAGAGAGAAGAAAAAGATATGAGCGTCCGTTATGTTGAAAGTTCATCCTAAATTAAGCATTTACTTACATTTCCAGTTTTTCCGCTATCTGTACTTATCCGACCACGTATCTAATGAGACAAGGATACTCTGTACTCAATACTTAATACTTGAATACTTTAATTATTATACGTTACGGAAAGTAGTTACATCTTATGAAGATCACATTTTCTCAAGTTCGTAGTGTTCCAATTATCACGTTCGACTCCGGCAGCGTTTCACTGAGCCCTTAAGCTATGCCGGGCGAAATTATCGTGGTCAGGAGTACGAATAACATGGTCACAGATATGTGTCACTGGCATAGGAGTAAGATTTTTTGATTTCAGACGCTGTGTCACCGGCGTCGATCGTGTTAAGTAACGCAATAAAATATGAAGTTGTATTAATACAGAGTCGCTATGTTCTTTTTCATCACGACTGGTTTTGCAGTCGCAGCGTGAAATAGTATAAATTTAATAGTCAGCAATATAGGTAAAGAGATCGGCGCGGTCAAAGTCCCAAAAATATATGCACACTCTTATTGTGTGTATGTATTTTGGCATTTGATCAGTTACGATATTTTTGTTGCTGGCTGTACAAGACAGTGACTCGCGTTAATAAAATTATTAGGGATACACCATAAACTAAGTACTATTCGGCTACTATTGTAAGGCTTTACTATTCGTCACTATAATACCTCTTCCATTTGTTTTGAAGCGTGAAATAACCATGTTTTTGTTTGTCAAGTTTTGTGTGTTCTGCCTACCCCGTTTGGGAACACAGGCGTGATTGGAAGTTGTAACATACATACATACATATTCTCACGCCTGTAATCCCAAGAAGGGTAGGCAGAGCACATGAATTCAAAAATCCAGTGCCACGTTTAGCAATGTCAGGGTAACCAGATGGTTAAACGCAATATTGCAGTGACAGGTCGCTAGCCCATCGCCCATAATACACTAACCCTTTCCCAGAGTCGACTCTTACAACACCCACGGGAAGAAAGGGGGAGGTGCTATTCTAACCCGGCACAACACGGGGAACACACGTTGGAAGTTGTTGTTATGTATTAATACCCGCCACAGCTTTCATATTGAGTAAAGCACGCGCTCTATTTACATTCAACCGGTAATCACGCCGCCTGTCATTATTTGACGAATTAATGATATGCACAAAAACGCGAGGTGTTACTGCACCATCCAAATGATAGTGCTGGTTAATGATCCTTAGGTATTGGGAAAGGTTTAAGTGTGAAATGATTCAAATCTCTTTCGCACAGTAAACTTTACACTATAAACATACGCAATAAGCCAATGGTCATTCAGAAACCTGTGTCATGTGGTAGCATTATAAATATTTACTTTATAAAACAAGTGACGATCGAAAGAAGAAAACAATAATTTCAAATTTGGAACATGTGGATGGTGTGCAGTAGTTACGTCTAGGGTGTTTAAAACGATCATGCAGTCGATAACGATTTCATTTGCGAGTTATCGTAAAAATGTATGGAAACTGAGACAGCGCTGCCTGCTGTGCTTTGCACAACTGCCGCGGTCGACACTTCTCCATACAACTCCGCGTTAATTCGCAAACGAAATCGATATCGAATTCATCATCGTCACACTAGACGCTGTTGTTTATGGAACTCGAGTTTGTCGCCATTTTCGATTTTGAACTCGGCAAGATTTTTGTAGTGAGGGTTAAGTTCGCTCATCGCTCAACAAATCTTGCCGTTTGCTGAGTTATAGGCCGGTATACCTACATTATACCTTATTATTTAAATTTTATTTGATGAATTAAGTTTTGCTTTATGAGGCTGACGTGTTCACCTGGAGTGTTTAAAGCCTCGTTAAAAAACATAAAAAAGTTTCGCTTTCTATCCCTCGTTAATTTAATAGAGGTGTTAAGTTAATAAAGGAAGCGCCTAGTTAGCGAAGTACACTAACTACTAGTGTAACAATGTGAAGATTACTTACATAAAGGTGGCAAGCGACCGCGTACCGGTTGTAATCGTAGTAACCTTTCGACTTACGTACTGTTAGGTAACTTGACAAGATGTATCCGTTTCTGGTCAGAATTTACTTATAAGGCGAAAAATTGTCACTGTAGGTGCGTGAGGTAGGTAGGTACTTAGTTATTTTGGATTTCAAACACTACAACCTTGGTAAAGTGCCTATTGTTTACCGTAACGGTTTTTCTTGTCACAATTTTAGAAAACGAATTACTTATAGATAAATATTTAGGTAGGTAGGTACAGTCAGTCACCAACATTAGACGCAATAATGCGGGCGGCATAAAATAGTTGATACGACTCTATTACTTCGGGCACGGAATAGATAATAGGACGAATCAGATATTTTCGCACACTCCGCCGTGAGACTTATTTAGGGTGACCGCACCAGTAATGGACATAGAACCAGTAATGGACAATGACTCTTATTTACTACCCACTAAGGAAAAGTCATTTGTTTTACAACAATCAATTCACAACTCTATGGTCTTTAAATTATGAATGAAGTGTCCATCACTGGTGCTTGTCAACTTAAACCGTCCATAACTGGTGCCGTCACCCTATGTCATTTATTTTATTTGGATTATTATTAAAAGGACAGACAAATAAATCTATATGAAAAAAATCGAAACCTGTTAAAATATTAGGTACATTGGGAGTAATAAAAAAAAATGCTACTCAGAATCACTCTTGATTAGCAATAATAGAAATCAAAAGTTAAAATAATGATAATGACCCAAAAAATTAAAAACCGTTACTTTTTAGGGTTACTTAGGGTGACGGCACCAGTTATGGACGGTTTAAGCTTGTCAGCTGTGATGGATACTTCATTCATAATTTAAAGACCATAGAGTTGTGAATTGATTGTTGTAAAACAAATGACTTTTCCTTAGTGGGTAGTAAATAAGAGTCATTGTCCATTACTGGTTCTTTGTTCATTACTGGTGACTTCACCCTAGTACAGCGGTAATGGAAAGGAATCATAAAAATTTGTATGAAAAATTGCGGATTTTTTTCAAGTCGTATCGAAAGCGCCTGTGATTCTATGTGTAAAAAACCAACTTTTCATCAAATTTAGAAAAAAATACAACTTTTATAACATGACCCTTTTGTATCAGAATGTCAGCACCTGTAAGTTTGTGAAACAGGACCAGTAAAGCAGTCGTGGTCGTGTCGTAAGCGTCGCACCACAACGCAAGGCGGCGGTCGCCTTCCGCCGTATCAGGTTAATTAGAGCACCGTGTCACCACCGCCACACAACAGATAGGCACAGAAGTCTATCCTCCTGACGACCAGCGTCAAATTATGTTCAGTTCAAAATTGACTCTTAATGTCAATAGACAAAGTTACAAATGACTTTTATTTTGTGTACTGTGTATAGCACGCCAGTCGTCAGGAGGCTATCTTACAGAGATGAAAAAGCCACTAGACCAGTGGTCGCGACCAAAGGTTGCCGCGGCAACCTTTTAGCAGACAAGGGCCACAAATCGGCGAAATGGTGTAATTACGGGCCACACTTATTTATGCTTTTGATAGTATAGGATTACAGGTATTAAGCATAGTATTCAAAATTCAAGGTTCGCGGGCCGCGGGTTGCCGACCCCTGCACTACACAGATGATAATAGCCATCCAAACCCGCAAACCATTAATGGCTTGTTACTTATAAATGCCATCTGTCACCGTCACTATCTTAGGTCGGTAGGTACTTTCTGCAAAAAAAATTACATCAGAATGAGATTTTATTATACTTTAAAATTTCATGCGATCGTCGCAAGATGTGTAATGTCGTAATTTAAGTAGCTAGGTACCAATGACATTGAAAATTGTTGGAGAAAATTTTGAAATTGAAGAATTTAATAAACAAACAATAAATCACGCAACTAGACACAATTGCCGCTCCACTGTCACGATGTCTCTAGAGCGACCGTAGCGAGATGTGAAAAGTGAAACACCTCTACACATTTGCTGTATTTATATGGTATTTATCTGTTTTGTGATGGCGCGGCCTGGGCTTTTACTCAGCCACAAACTGTGCACATCGTTCTTCTCGCTTTATTCCAGCTTCATAGAGCATTCTCTAGCTCATCGTTTCTTAACCTCGGGTCGCGACCCGAATTTGGGTCGCGGACCATATCGAGATGGGTCGCAGGACCCGCGGAACTTTTTGAAAAACAAATCGCAATCACTGCATTTCATTTGTTTTTAATGTTCGATTGGGTCGCGGGCTTCTAATATTTTTGAATTTTGGGTCGCCAGGCTAAAAGGTTAAGAACTGCTGCTCTAGCTCTATCTTACTCAACTTGATGTTAAGTGTTTCTTTCCAAGAACTGAAGTGCAATACTTGTGGCCGGGTGCTTAACCTACTGTCCACCCTTACCCCATGCCAGACCTATTCCTTGATGACATACTATAGGACTTCGCTATCTAAGTTATTTTGGACAAAATGCGACGCAATGATTACTGGTGTAGGTATAAAAATAACTTTTTTTTTCAAATTTTACGTGTATTGACATTGGGAAGTATTTTCATGAGAACGTGTCGCGGTGTGAAATTTTTAACAACTTAGATAACCCAATGAAGAGTCTCACCATTCTGACAAATCATAGGTAGGTACCGCAAATGTAGGCAAAGCCTGTGCTTTGTCTACGAATAGGTAACAGATTAATAAAATCGTGGGATGACTACACGCCAAGTACTTTAAATGCCGGCTAAGTACCCACGACTCATTCAATACTGGAGGTGCCTAAGGCCTAGCCATAATTGAGAGATTGTGCTGCGTTGCATCCAAGGTTGTCATCGTATTTTAATCAATTAGTGATTTACCCAAGGTACGCACAGGCGTTTAATATCTATTGAAGTTGCACAAATGCGCGCACATTGTTTACAAAAGCCTTTTTTTACTCGTATGTTTTGTTGTATACGTATACCTGAGACCTCTATCGTCACGCATGCCATGATATGAGCATAGGTCGATATTTTAGAGGTACCTACTCAACTCACTTCTGTTGCTATAATCGTACCTATGTTAATGAAATGCAAAATAATTATGTTTTCAAAACTAGAAGCGGAAGTCATTGTCAATCTAACCCAATGGTGTCAGGTTTAGATAACACCTCTCCATTTCTTCGTCTTAAGGAAATAGTTTAGGTTATGCATTAGGCGACCGGCTAGGAACCAGTGGCTGTTATATGTTTTTTGTTTAGGTATGTTTAGGTAAATTAAAAATCATGCGAAACATAGAGTCACTGGTTTGACAATAACTAGCGAAATGTACCCTAGCAACCGCCTAGCATCGCAATGTATACCAGGTAGGTATATATAACAATAGCGGGTACAGGTGACTAAAACGCAACTTACAGAGCTGTATAAAGTACCTAGACATAAAATAGAGCACATTGACCTGAAAAGCGATGAAACATTTGTCTCCCACAAGGTCAATAATGAGAATTTTCAGGAAATATTTTACAGGGGTTTTCAGACGCGTATATGTATACCTACCCGACTCCTGGTTAAAATACTTATGGTCGATTTGCTGATACCTGCATAAATTGTATGTACAGTCAAGGAAATTGATTACTGTGCCACTTTGTACCTTTTCACAAGAAATGTCACTGTGACATACCATACTTTCTACTAATCAAAGCAATATGAAACTCACTATGAAAAGGTTCAAAGTGGCACAGGTATCAATTTCCTTGACTGTACATAACCTTGTTGGCCTATAATTCTAAGTAATTTCCCTACATACCTACGCTATTGAGCAGAGTAGCACGAAGGCAGTTAGGATCATCGTTTTGGATGGCTGCATGAACCATGTACCGATGTACCTAGTTAAGTAACTGTACACAAACGAACGTAGGTCGTGAAAGGATGTGCCGAGGATAACAGCTTGTCGCTTTAGTCCTTGACGCTGCATGTAAACAGTCCCATCGGCCCATCGAACCTGTTTCTACACTCCGCAAACATTTACGTCAAAAAGCAAGTTCTTGAGATAATATTCATATCTGTGACGTCAATAGCTAATGCTTCTTACGTAAATGACTTAAATATCGATGGTTTAGTTCTCAAACGGACTATTTATAGATCTGGTAATCAGGTGGCTAAGTTTTGTCTCCGATTATTAAAGAAAACAGGCTTAGCACAACAACACGCGCCAGTCGTCTCGCGCGCGGGATAGACTATCTGACATTTTCTGACGCTTACATTTTTCAACACAGAATAAACATTAGCGAACTAGAGTTTCTCGTCAGACAAATATACCCAGATAATAACATATTATTACAAGATATTAGTTAGCTACTAACCTGCTTTCTCTTATAGTTGATTGAATTTATTGAATTGGGTCTTATCGGGCTTACAGCCCAATCGTCATAGTTGGATAATTTTGAGATCATTGGGATTGTCCTTGAACTTTGTAGGTTTAGGTTCCAAGAGTCTGGAAAACTCTAAAGATCTCTAAAGGTCAGAACAATCCGTACGTCGTATGTTTGTCCGCCGACCTTCTCCACAATTAAGCACGGGACAAATACGCGAACATTTAGAATGCATTATGTGAAACAATATAAAAGAACGACTGCAGCCATTTAGTACGAATATTGACCTTGCCCCTAATGCGAGGTAATTGTTTACGTTTACCTGCCTTTTAACTACCTACAAATGCGATTACCTACCTTACACTTACCTCGGTGCATCGATTAATTTCGTATCTGTTCTTTAGCTAAATACCACCTATGGTGTTGTGTCATCTTTCAAATGGTATTTATTTCCCATAAAGGCAAGTGCTGCTGAGGTCAGCTAAATGCCAGCCAGCTGGTATGCGGAACTCGATGTGAGAAAATCCGCGGTGATTCTTAATAGCGGGGTCTGAGAGTAAAATCTTTAAATTGACGATGAGTAAATCTGTGAAATGGATTTAAAGATAACTGTTAGACAGGAGCTTAATAAATTGCTATTGGGATAGACACGCAATTTAAGTACATAAATAGACGCATCACTCTTGTATTCTCCAATGGGAAGGCAGGCAGGATACAAAATTTTTTTAGGTTTTTAATTAGATAGGTACAAGTGGATTTTTTTGGTGTTTAAGTAAGATATAATAGTGACAGGTTGCTAAGTCTGTCGCCTATACCTACATACATCACGTATGTAGAGGTATTCCCAAATAGGGTAGGTAGGCGACACGAAACGCTACATAGACAAATTCATGACTATTTCACGTTTCGTGGCCACTTAGGTATAGCAGATTTTTGTAGGTTTTGTGTAGGCAGGTATAATAGTGACGGGTTGTGAAATATACCTTAACCTATTTCTTAAGTCGCCTCTTACGACAACCACGAAGGAAATATTATGTAGAAGTGTTATTCTAAATTCGACACCACACGGAAAATTTTGATGATTGCAATTTTAGTATTTAGGTACTTAATAATGTTCAATATGGGAACCTAAGCAGTTTCGTACATTTTAACACGATGCAAGTATTTTGATGATAAATGACTTGTTGCCTAATTACGTAAATGGCATGTGACGGTACATTATAGACATTAAAGTTTTGATTTTTGTTTTGTGGGCTAGCAACCTGTCACTGCAATATCACGTTTAACCATCTGGTTACCCTGAAATTGCTAAACGTGGCACTGGATTTTTTAATTCATATGCTCTGCCTACCCCTCAGTTGGGAATACTGGCGTGAGAATATGTATGTGTATGTATGTAAACTTTTGATCAATATGCGCAAACATATCCATTCTTATTCTAGCGACTTCCTGGGCACACATTTAACCTTAATTATCATATTCATCAATGTTATGTTACACCGAAACTCCCCTTACCGATCAGTTTGAAGAACATCGTTGTTAGTTCGACAGGTCATGTCGCTCCGTTCCGTGTTCCATAAAAGGTCACAGCGACTCTTCTTCATGTCGATTCCGTAATGAATTCGAATTAATAACGAGTTGATGGACGTTAAAGGGACGTTACGTGACGTAATAAGGTAACGTACAAGCGATATATTGCACCAGCCACGCCTCGATGTCGACAGCCGAGCGATCACAAAGCGTTGTCTCGGAGCATCTTTAATTGATGGGATCAAAATCTTAGACAAATGGTGTTCATAGGTGACGAAGGCGGTGAAAGCTCCGAAGCAATTCTATTGTGACTCTGATTGATTTGATAGATAGACGCGTATCATTTGTGATCCATTGTTTCGTTTCCGGCGGCATTTATGTTTATTCGAGAATCGCGAAGCTCTCGTAATTGAAATTGGATTCTTTGGTAGGGCGCCGTTATTGATTTGTTACGGACGTTTTTCCCAAGCACTGTTGCAAGAGTAAGCTGGGTTCCAAAGGATATAAGTCATCAGCTCATAAGATTTTACTGTCTAATAACAATAACTGTAAAACCTGTGTTAGAGCCGCCTATACAAAGTTATACAGGTAGAGTGAGACCCTTAACGAGACACGCGAGAGTAAGAAGCAAACGCTTACCAAACATTTTTTTTCCCAAAATTGATATAAAAAAAATATACTACACTTTTATGGTTCCTCTCTGATGCACTAGTAGTGCACATGCACCTAGTAGGTACATGTTCATCATGTAGATACCACATAAACATAGCCCTAACGGCTCTATACCTTTGTGTACAGTGATGTATACCATCTGTCTGTGTTCACGACGCAAACTGGGTTGCCTATAGGTACCAGGGGAGCAGGCATGCCGAAGAGTTGAGCAAGCGAGGATCCACGTTGTCACGCGTGCACGAACAGAGCCGTCGCGTGCTGAAATCACCATAAAATAAGTCGAGCGGAAACAGCTACCATTTTTCTGTGTCATTTCATTACTGATTAAATTAAGATTTTATTTACTGACGGGTACACGTTTTTTGTGATACATAGTTGCAAAGAGGAAAGAAAACAATGCTTATTTCCGACTTTTACACATACAATTTTTACACTTTTTTCGAGAGACTAGCGATGTATTAAAGCAATAGGTACAATGACATTTGGTGTGGCGTTCTTTATTTAATTTGTAATTATTATTGCAATCAAACCAATGATTTACCTGCAAAAATAATGACTTCATGGTTTTGTTTATGTAATGTAGTAACGTTCCGTGTGCTCTGCTTACACCATTTGGGAATGCATAATTGTATAAATTCGTACCTACTCAGGAATCTCGCAAAATTTCTAAACGAAATTCCATCAAGTTGCATAAGGCTTATGTAGCCTGTCATCAGGCAACCAAATCGATTCAAATCGGATATATAGCACACGTTCATTAATATCGATCAATAATTCACACCGGCGAATCAATCGGACAATCGTTACGAAAGAAGTAAGAACGCGATCGTCGTTCGTCTCGAGCCCGAAGTGTGGGAATTGCCGGTTCGTGCCAACTCGGGCCGATTGCTGCCGCCGACGTGTTATTAGATACACTTTATGTTGTTGTGGCAACATATTGGTTTATTAAGGCGGTTATTCGGTGATCGAGAGTTAGCACGCTCTGCGGGTAGCAATTAACTGAGTCTGCATTCTTGCAATATTTTTGGCTTCTTAGCTAATATTGGGTTTGCGTATCTAAATCACTCTCTTTCTTAATTTATGATTATGTTGCGGGTTATTTAATTTAATCGTGCAAACTACTAATTATATGTTTATATTACATGTAATTGTAGTTTATTACATAAAAGTTAGGTAGGTACTTTAGAAATTACTTATGTCGCAAATATTAAACAATTTTAACAGCCTAGCATACAACGGTGCCCATTGTAAGTGTTAGGTCTTTTGTACGTAATACTTAAAACACATTTTTATCAAAAGGCTTGTAAAGTTATTAAAACAAATTGTACATTATTCAATCCCTGCATAGTAAGGTTTTGTTTTATATCGCACACATGATCACGCGTCGTGCATACATAACAATTAATAGCTTGAACATCATAATTGATAAGAAATTATCTGTTTTCCTGCTGGTTTGCTTACAATGCGATTCGCGTTTTACGTTCACTTACTTACATTATATAAATTGGAGCATTATGTAGACAACGGAAGCGGGAAATGGCTCGGCGTGCGCGCAGCGTGCGTGTCACCGCCGCAGACAGACAAAATCAGACGAGCAATAACAAAAAACCGGCTAAAGAGCGAGTCAGACTCGCCCACTCGTCTTCCAAATCATCTTGAAATTTTCCATTTTATCTCAAAACCGGAAGTAATTGATAACATCTAGCTACATAGATGCGTTGTTTTATTTCAAATTAAATTTGCTCGTTTACATTATTTTATTGATTTTATTGTATAAAAAATATTTTAAGTAGAATAACCCCCTTTTTTCCCGTGGGTGTAGTAAAAGGTCGACTCTGTGAAAGGGTTAGTGTATTGTGGCGACGGGCTCGCAACCTGTCACCGCAATGTCACGTTTAACCATCTGGTTACCCTGAATTTGGTAAACGTGGCACTGGATTTTTGAATTCATGTGCTCTGCCTACTCCTCTTGGGAATAAAGACGTGAGAATATGTATGTGTTGTCATTTTTATCGTTATCAGGTTATCACACATACATCCCGCCTGTATGTGTGATAACCTAATGTGTAATGGGGTAGCAGATCACACGAAACATTACATAGTATTTCACGTTTCTCGTTTCGTAGCCACATTTAACATAATGTAAGGTTTAAAAATATATGAAAGAAGTACAACAGTGACAAGTTGCTATCCTGTCGCCAAAAACAAACCTAAGTATATCTATTTCCTTAGACGTTTCTTACGACGTCCAAGTTAGAAAATGTAGAGATTGTAGAGGACTTAGATAAGCTCTTACTAAGGACTTGGATAAAAAAATCCTTCTATTTTACTTTTCATAACATATACCATCGATCATTGGCGACATTTTGAGAAACACATCACAGCGGACTAAGCTAAGTATGCAACTCCGCCGTTCAACTGTTAACAGACCCACAAACAACGTGCTAAAGACTTCACACGCTGCGACATTTTGTGAATTGAACTTTCATAATGCCGTATTATACCTATTACTGTAACGCAATGCCTAATAAAAATGTCGACCTCAATCGAACATAGGAACACAACGACGATGTCGTCACAGCCTAATTGAACGCATTACCTGCATTAATTTCACGTCGTACTTATTTGACATTTGAAAGAAGATACCCATCATCCACCTATTGACCCTAAATGGCAAGTTAGATTAGATTATTTGAATAAAGTTTATTCGTGATTCGCAAATTGTTTTGCTTGATCAGTAATAACAATCTTGTATACCGGAGTCATGTAGAAGTGCTTAAGGACCGTATCGTTAATTATGGAAACAAGTAAAATACTCGTAATTTGTGGGAACATTTTATATTATAGGAAAACAACTAAACTCATATACATATGAGTGTGCAAACACAATAATTAGAGTAACTTATTTTTATTTACTGGTCCCCTTGGCCAGTTTCCCAATCTTGCTTTTAATGTTTTTCATTAACCGTTGGACAGCTAAAGTGTTGAAGGTTTTATACGTACGAATCCTGTCTTTTTTTAATTCCTCGACTTTATCTGTTGGCTTAGTATGTTTTCTTAATCTTGCCTTCATCAGAGGTCAAAATCTCTCTATGGGACTTATCTGAGGTCAATTAGGGGTATTGCACGTTTTTGGTTCAAAGTCGACGTTATTCCCTCTATATCAGTCTAGCACATGGCGAGCATAGAGGCAGGCAGTTAAATCGATGTAAAATAATGTGCGACCTCTGTGCTTGCGAATAAGTGGCAATATCCGCTTCTGAAGACATTTCTTTCCTGTAAATATCAGCATTCAAGTTACCCTTAACGAAGAACGGAGTCGTTTTCATCCCACATTGACAAACAGCTTGCCAAAACATTACCTCTTGGCCAAATTTTTTGCAAAAAATTGATTTTTCCTCTTGAGAGACCTTTGCATCTTTCGTTACGGTATAAAATTGCGGCCCAGGCAGTGTTTATAGTCAAGTTTGACATAAGTTTCGTCGCCCATAATAATACATTGTTTGTTTTTAGTTAAAATTTTATCGTTCAGTTTTCTAGCCCGAGTTTTAGCGGTAGATTCCTAGGTTTTAGTGCGTTTTGGCTGTTTTTGTTTCTTATAGGTTACCAGCATGTTGCTTTCATTGGCACGTTGAACCATTGCTAAAGAAGTTTGGCATTTTTTCGCACAATCTCGAGTGGAAATACCTTAATTTCTCGCAAACTGCCCGCATGTCTTCTTGTCCAAATTATGATGCAAAGGACCACGTTTTCTACCTCGACCAGGTAATTCTTTGAAAGTATGGTTCATGCCTAACCGTTTGATAGTGCTATAAACTGTTTTCAGACTAACACCTTCCATTTCTGCAATTTTTCTCATCGTCATACCCGATTCTTCGCTATATTTGGTCACAATAGAAAATCGTTGTTTCGCGGATAGACCCTTCATCTTGGAAATTTTCAACAGTTCTCAATATTTTTTGTACTGAATCCAATATTAGACTCAATACTTGACAGATTGACATTTATATATTATATTTATATTATTACATAACTTTTTTTGAGTACTACAAACCTGTTTCCATAATTAACGATACGGTCCTTACAAAGTACCTACCGGTTTCCTGAATTGTTGTTAAAATACACAAGACATACACACATAAATTACACCTGTATTCCCAAACGGAGAAGGCAGAGCTCAACGCGAAACGAAGGAAACGCTACATACACTTACCAAGTTATTTCCCGCATCATAACCACTTTTAGTAAAACCTTTAGGTACCAAGAGAAAAAAAACTAAAATAGTGACAGTTTGCTAGCCTATCGCCTAAAACATTTTACCTGTTTTCATTAGTCGCCTCCTACATCCACGGAAGAAAAGGAGAGGTGTGATTCTAAACTCGATATCAGACTCATGGTAATGCCACAGAATAGACCCGTAACCTTATTAGACATGCAGATGGCGCTGCAGTTGCAGCGAGAGTGACCTCAGCGCGGGTCGCTTCGTGCGGGAAGGTCAGAACTTGGTTTTACTGAGACACGAGAATGTAAAAGATTGAGGATACCAACTAAATTAAAGTAATAACTCTCTTAAGAATAGCTGTATTTTTAAACATAAAACTACAGTTAGACTCACTCATAGTGGAATAAAACGGGCCTACTCACGGTTTTATGTCGAGATTAGGTCGACATGTTTTGGGCCCATTCTGGATCTAAACGCCCTTAGCCCGAAACATGTCGAGCTAATCTGGATGTAAAAACGTGAGTAGTTCCATTTTATTTCACTAATAGCTGTAAGTTCGCGGGTACAGCGGCTAGCGCGACCCCTGGATATCAATTGCGTTTGTCTACAACAAAACAGTAACATAACATTTAAATGAAGTAAGTAGATACTCTAATTTCTCTTGAGTAATTTTATTTAACCTGTCAATCAGATTTTGTTGTTACTTATTTTGATACATGACAATATACCTTGCTTCTTGCTTCACTGTGTACTTGTTCATTAATCGAAAGCATCGACGATAAAGTAAAATTACATGCAAACACTCCTCCACTGTCTTAAGTAACATTAAAGTAGTGTATTCGTAAATTTTTAGCATTTTACCGGTAGGTATAGTCGATCGAAGCTGTAACGAACCCATTACACCCTGTATTTTCTAGTTGACATCCTTTCTAGTTTCCTAAAGTTAAAATATACAACAAGAACGAAACTAATAAACTAGTGACCCGTCTCTACATAAGTACATGAATTCGACACACGTTGACTCCTTGATATTTCAGTCTACCAACAGAGCACTTCCGTTAAATGGCATTAGCTATACTGTTGCAATAGAGGACGGGATTCTGTAGAAAGTTCAGCGCACTTTGTCACAGCCCTTTAATTAAGTCCGTCAGCATAGTGCCTTGTAAGGAAATGTATGCTTTTCTAGTAATCACTACTAGCAACGACTTACGTACCTATACTCGTACACTGTGACTTAATACACACACGGCCGAACCACCATGTAAAAAAAAATACCTGTACCTACTTTTACTTGTTTTTTTGTATTGTTGTAATGTAAGGTTAGGTTAGGTTAAGTTAGGAGTACTCGATACAGACGAGGGCAACCTTCTGCTGAGGAGGAGGAGCGGCTTCATGCTGCCCTCAAGGAGGCTAAAGAAGCATTACAAT
>BHDV01008949.1:4205-111921 GCA_005406045.1 Adoxophyes honmai | reverse complement strand
AAAAAAAAAAAAAAAAAAAAGGAGTACTTGCCTCTAAAGGAAAAAAGGAACTAGAGCCACTTCGTTTACTTGTCGTCTATCTATCTATCTGTCTGTCTGTCAAGACTCATTTTCTCATTTTCTCAATTTCTCACATTTTAAAGCTGTGAAAAATCAAATCTAGTCTTGACAAATAAAATATAGCGCCGTTTTTGTGTGACAGTAAAGGAAAAATCCGAAAATAGTGTTCTTGTATTTCCATCGTTGAAAATATAATTTTGTGATTATTATAGACTATTTTTTATAGGTAATGGCTCGGAACTCTTAGGTACCTACTCTAGAGCCCATATTTTTACAATAGGTACTAATGTTTGCGACAGATAACAAAGTATACCCCTTACGAGGTCTTAACAAGATGTGCCCGGAAGAGCCGTGGGGGTCGTGATATACCGCGGAGAAAGCGGCCGCGGGGCCGGCCGCGGGTCAGCCCGCCCGATCAAGATAACCGACTCAAATTATTCATTATGAACTATGATTGGCTACACAAGGGGTTTAACATATAAGAAATGATAGGGACATTGTAGGAAATACCTTTTTTTCTTCAATTGTGTTTGTTATAATATTTTACAAGACCTTCACCTGACTGTTTGGTTAAACGGACCAATAAAATAGCTAAATAAAGGAGACACAATTTCCATGATCAGGCTAAAAATATTGTGATTGACTGCTAAATTTATTTTGGATCTCGAAAATTTTGCTAGTAGGTATGTGGTTTGATGAGTCAAGATATTTACAACATCGTTTGCCCAAATTGCACATGTATTCCGGTGCATGTTTAAACATTTTTCTTAACTAGACACGGTGTTAATTCAAGGATCAAGATATAAATAACAACCTCACGTTGAACTATGAAATAGAAGGTTAAGCTATGGAATAAGAATAATTTAGCGGAAATGAACTTAACTGCACATTACTTGAGGAGTTCATGTGTAACATACCTTAAAACAAAAAAGCGGATATTTAAGAAGGAAGGAAATAATTACGACTCATGCAAAGCGCGTAATTGTAGTAGAGATTATATTGCGAGTCTGTCTGTATACTGCTTTAAATATGAGTTGCTTCTTGCTTTCATTTTCGCAAGATTTTGTTACTTGGTTCATCACTATGTTCAATAAATTAATCTACTTAACTTTTGGATGCTGCTGTAAACGATTTTAACGAAATCAATTTTAGGCCGAACACGCGTTCATAATCAATATAAATCAATGATAGCTTAATGTTGCTACCATATTGCTACAGCCATCAATAATAATAAAACTTAATTTAGCATATACTTGCATGTATATTCCTTTCAACTTACCGTTTATTAACTGGCCATCAGGACTGGCATTGGGCATCATACAGTCATTACAAATATGAGGCAATCGAAGATCTGCCTTATAAATTACTTACGCGGGTATAAGTTACACTGACAAGCCTGTTTATGCAAGAGATGGTAATCTTTGACCACTCTTTTATGTGAATACGATAATGACCATCAACGTGAGGTATTGGAATGAAATATCCACATACCTATTATTCAATGGAGCTTATCTGAATCTTTCGCGGACAGTTTATAGGCGTTTAGAATGCTTTCACAATATTGTGCGATGTCGCGCCTTATCTGGAATCTTTGTCGCCCGTGTTGGGAATTATTCGATCCCACCTTACGTTTTGAACTATTGGAGAATTTTGAGACACGACAGCGTATTATTATGAAAGCAGTATTGATTCAATATTAGTAAAGGGAATAGTACCTATGTATGAAATGTTATAAATTAACACCATCTATTATGTAAGCTTCCGGGGTAAATTCTATGCTGTTATCCAACAAGCTTTGATTAGAACATAATTGGAAACTGATCGTGGGATAAATCTGGAGATTGCATTAACTTCACGCAGCCCAACGGTGAGTCAATGCGAGGCGCAAACAGATACCAAACTTAAAGTATTCTTGCGTGAGCCTTTTGACCTAGTCTCATCTCATCAGTTTTATGAGACATACATCCAGTCAAATTAACCTTTATAACATTTCATTATAGTGTAAATAAAATGACACTCACTATGCTTATTACAAACGTCAATATAACCAAGCACCACTAGGGTTACCAAAAACACGCAGAGAAGTTAAACTGAAAAAGCCTATGAACGATTCGATTTGTGTATTGTGATAGATAATGTATTGTGTATAGACATTGTCCTCATGTAGGTAAGGGTCAAATCTGTAACACACACATGCAGGGTGTTGGGACAACCACGTTGACAACGGAAAAGTTAAGCTTGTCCCTAAATCCATTTTGAAGTTTAACTACGATTTCTGTAACACAACAACTTGTGCAAAAAAAATGTTGTATACACTAGTTGTAAATGTATATCAGTAGATAACATCCACGTTCATAATTCTCTGTAGGCTTAGGACAGCAACACGCGCGAGTCGTTTCGAACGCAGTAGGTATGGGTAACCTGTCAACATGTTCGCGCCCTATGTTGTATCAAATATGTTAGTGCCCTTTAGTTTTAAGCCGGCTGGTAGCCCTAATCGCGACCTCCATGCAGCCTGTTGAATCATATTAAGCTAATGTGGGATTGTTAGCGGCTGTTGATGGCGCATTAGCGTGACGCGCGGAGCCCGTGGCGCGCCGTCACGAACTCCTGCCCTCACGTCGTCGTCACGACATAACGTCCCGGCAACGACTAGCTTACGACCGACAACGTAAATACCACATTCAATGCGCGACAGACCCGTCCACCAGAAAAAAAAAAACTAGTATTACACGCAATGTATTAGAAACTTGCTCGCAACACACAGACTTGAAGGTGACATAAGGGCCGTGTAACTGGAGTACCTTTGCTTAGAAATATTAGAAGGGATTTGGTAAGAAATTGCACGTGTCTTACTCAACGAGGGGTTGCGTCGCTTATATGCATATGAATGCTTGCTTTACAGCGGCAGTTGACTAAATAGTTTTTAAATGTAAAAAATAATATCCCTAGTTTCATTATGTTGCTTTTAACATTTAACTTATATTATCTTAGCTTTTCTTTAAGCGTGGGGTGATTCCGTGCATTAAAATGGCTGTAGCTATAATTCGTCAAATAAACAAGCCATAACTGGTTAGTTTATAAGCCGCTGGCAATAATTACGGCGGCAAATTACCCGAACACCCAGTAGTACTGAATGGGAATAACATTAATTACATAATTACGTCTGATCGCTTCTACGTTTGCCAAAAATTATCGGATGATTCGTCGACTCGTTAAGCTCGCCTCGGGGCGAATGTTATGAAATCTAATAATTTAAATCGTGTTGCAAGAGCAGAGCTATCCACGACCTTCGGCAGCCGTGAGAAGCTCTCGGCGTGCGATCCGACATTGTCTCTGTTAAATAATCGACAAGCACCCAGCGCCGGCGCAGTGTCGCAAGCTGGACGCAGCGTCGATACATTGTGCACTTGACAAATTGGTTATTGTTCGGCATGTCAATAAAGTTGAAAGGATATTGACAAGTTTTTGTTTATTTTAAACGTTTAAAGGGACACTTCGTTCATACTACGATACAACGCTCTGAGTTACCTGCGATAACTTTGATTGCAATACATGAACGCATTTTTAAACTTGACTTAGGTATTTCAATTTTTTTTTAAACTGAGATAGCAATGGACGAATGATTAAGTTAAATACTTCCTCATTACAACCATTTAGTTCACTTCACACCAGCCTATTTAATTTGCCAATTTCATTATATTATGTCACATTACACGCAATTCCCGCGACATGTGCTAACCGTAACAGCATTATGCATACTAGAATAGGAATTATTATCTCGACCAATCAAAGCACGTTAATTGTGGGAAAGCTTTAAGAATGGAGTCCGGAAAGAAAGTGAGATCGCTGTCGGTCCTCCGCGCTGCACTCCGGCGCAGGTGCTTAGAGATCCGTTCAGACTTTTATGATTTTAACATTTTGGGATGCCACGACACGGGTATGTAATACGGCTAACGTCCTGTCTCTCAGAAAAATAAAAGCCAATCGACAATTTCGAATTTTGAATTTATTTCTTTTTGTGAGCAGCCAACTACGTATGCACCATGGTAATAGATATTTACATTTCATTTCCATGGTGCATAATTGGCCGCTCTCAAGAAGAAATAAAAACGAAATTAGAAATTGCCGATTAGCTTCTGTTTTTTCTGGGACACAGATATTAATTGGCGAACCGAAGGACCGCTTATAGATTGTATTTGAACTTAAATTGTGTCATAAATAAAACACAATTACTATTTCATTCGCTAGCCGGTGACAGTATTTCGGCGCCAAAGGGTTACTTCTTCGATGTTATGTGGCAGCTGGTTTGGTGCTTCTGCGCTGCCTCTTGACCTTGAAGAGTAATCTTTCGGCCGACAGTATTTTGTGGAGAATTGCTGAAGAAACATACATATTATAAACAGACATGCATAACTACATCACGCCTGTAATCCCAAATGGGGTAGGCAGAGCACAAAAAACGCTACGTAGACAAAACCATGACGATTTTACGTTTCATGCCAACTTCAACCACTTCTAACAATTTTTTTTAGGTTTCGAGTCGATACATAAATATCACGCCTGAATTCCCAGATAAGGTAGACAGAGCATGTTAAATTAAATAGATAGAGTTTCTCCTGCGTCAGGGTGCGTTTTCATTTATTTTCGTGTCACAGAGGAAAAAATATCAAATTTTTTAACAACGACTTAGCGCAACCTAACGCTCGCACAACTTTTTAATTTTCATCCTAATCACTTTTAGCAACTCTTAGCTTATTTATAGATAAAACAGTACGAATATAAACAAATATCTGAGGTCTCTGAAAAAAAGGTGCATAAAACAGAAAACTTCAACGGACGGTATCGACTTCTGATTCCTGTAGAATAATAAAAAAAAACAGCCTGGTGATCGAGTTCACAGCGTACAAAGTTTCTTATTTACCTAGGTACTACATACTTTCACTCCCGAAGGCGAGCATCTAAATTAAGTCTCATACCTAGTCGAAACCGCACAATCATTTTGACCGTTAAGGACTTTAATTCGCCGAATAAGGAACCCATTGAGGCACATTCAGATGGCGAGATCCTACCGTGGCCTCGACCTGGGTTCCGTGATGAACTCACGTCGACCATAAGGATATAATTTAAGCTCTGATTGCGATCTGGTTAGCAGGATTTGAGCTAAAGTGATTCACTTGAGTGTTTAGATATGTAGGTGTTGTGTACAAAAACTTCTAATAATAATGATGGTATTTGCTACGCCACGGTATTATCAAATTAGTTTTTAAGAGCATGTATACATACAAAATTTTAGTCGGCAATAAAATTGGCCAAGTGGTGGAGGTACAGTCAAGGACTTTAATTCATGAGCCACCATGGAACCAATTCACAGTAAACGTCATAGTGACATCCCATTAATTGTCAAGGAAAATGGTAATGTTTTTTTCTTTGAAAAAGTTCTATGGTGGCTCATGAATTAAAGTCCTTGACCGTACTACTTAAAATCGCGACGCTACGAAAAGATAATCGCGAAAGACTAAACATCAAGCCTATATGTATTCCCAAATGGGATAGGCAGAGCACACGTAACGATATATGTACCTTTAGTCAAAACCATGACTATTTCTCGTTTCGTAGCCACTTTTAGCACAATTTTAGGTTCAAATGTTGATGAAAGTGGTATAATAGTGACAGGTTGCTAGCCTGACGCCCAAACCATGCCTTTGCAATATCCTTAGTCGCTTCCTTAGTCGCCTCTTACGACATTCGAAGAAAAAACGAAAAGATGTTGTTCTAAACCCGACAAATTGACAAAATTCTTCATAGTTAGTCATTGTCACTTAAGAACAATATTTCCACAAAAGTCAATTTCAAAACCGTTTCCTTGACCTTTGTACGTAGTGTAATTTTTGATACAGTCAGCATCGTGTGTCGAAGCGGTAAAGTTAATCGATGAAATTAATACCAGCTTAGAGTGACCTTTCTAAACTTGTTTCATGATTTGTTGAAATACATGCACGGTGCGTTTTCTAGCATCATGTATAAAATTACGGTCCCGTGGCGTGTCGGGTGTCGGGTGTCGGGTGTCGGGTTCACAATATTTACCTAACATACCTCCATTTCTTCCGTGGCGTGGATGTCGTAGACTTAAGGGAATAGTTGGCGACAGGTTAGTGACCTGTGGCTATTATATTATATCCCTTTCATCTATTTTTTAAACATAAAATTGTGCTATGAGTGACTATGAGACGTGAAATAGTCAAGATTTTGTTTGTGTACAATACAGGTGTGACGTTTATGTATGCAACATACATGTTTCATCATCACTGCATAGTATATAACAAAGCCGCTTCCCGCCGTCTGTCTCTAGGTAGGTATATCCTTAAGTCTTTAAAACTAAGTAGGTATGCGTAGAGTGATTCAGAAGAAAGGTTTGTATTATTATGTGTAATAAATGCATAATAAATAATTTAATATTTAATTTAAGATGTTTCTAACTATGATGTCGTAATTTTGCAATATACCTACTTAAATTAGCATTGCACCCGTGCGAAGCCGGGGCGGGTCGCTAGTATATAAAGTGCACCCAATTGTTTATCCTAGAAAGCATAACGTATATCAGACTCTCCCATTACGCCACCCGACCTGACACTATCGACTTCTCATCGTTTGACACTTGAACTGTTATTGTAATTTCGAGCCCCCGATACTGATCTCGACTGTCGCTAGGAATGCAATTATGTGGAAAGTGGTTTGAAGTTGTAAGTCTTGGTTTAATGGTTCTCAAACGAACTGCAAAATCGATATGAAATTAATCTTTTAGTCGACTCTAAGTTTAGGTTGTTTGGGAGGGAAAACATAATGAGTAGGGAAAATTAACTTTCAAATTTTGATGAAATAGTTGAAGTAAGATGGGATTCCAGATTCCATACTAAGGTGAGTTGGGTAAATTGTTAAAACCTAACATTATGCCAAATGAAGCTACGAAATGTGAAATATTCATGATTTTGACTAGGTATGTGTATTGTAACGTTTTGTGTGCTCAGCCTACACCATTTAGGAATACAGGATGTATGTATGTATTGTACCTATGTTACATTACAGAACAAAATACAAAAGTCCATTTAGTTACCTTCGACCATTGTCATCTTCATGGCTGGCACTTGGTTTCGCAATGTACTAGACTTCAGTCTAGCTTCATTCCGGTGCAGGCTTAAGTAATGAGGCGGATGGTGATTTACGGCTGCGCCCGCGCCGCTGAGCGATCGGCGTTCCCACGCTCGTTATCAGCAGCTATCGGGAACATCGCGGTCGTGCCAAGCACCCCCGCGGGACAGCTCACCTTTCAAAGCCTTTTGAAACTCATCTTTGTTTCCTAAAGACTCCATTACGTACGCCATAAACACCAATAAGGGTCTAGGCCACGCAAAAAAGAATATCATTATCTCTATCAATAACAGCAACACGTAAGTAACGCTTGTACACAAACATTGAGCAACTACGCACTTAGCACAAAAGAAGACAGTCATTACCACAACTTAACTTATCCCAAAATATGTTTTACGATTTAACCGCAAGCATCATGAAGAAATAATAACCATGCGCGGCGACTAAGTTTATTAAGTAAACACAATTACCAAAGTGTCCGAGCGTTAATATGAAGTTACGGCTGCGGTCGCTGTGTTCGGTACCACTACTATGAACTTGCAGACCGTACTTACTCGCTAGCGTTTGGAGAATCTTACTACCAAGTGACGGACGTCTACCTACAAGATGGACAGACGACTCGATAAAGGTCGCCGGAAAACGCTGGATGCAGGTCGCTTCTAACAGGTACTTATGGAAGTCTAAAGGGGAGGCCTATGTTCAGCAGTGAGCATCTTTTGGCTGAAATGATGATGATAATGACTACCAAGTGACCACTAGCAGCGCTGTAAAGCGATGTCCTAGGTGAGCGAATTTCTTGCGAATGCAAACCGAAGCTAAATCAATCAGCCGCTAACTAACGTAAGTCCTACGTGACTAATCCTGGTGCTGCATGCAGGCGACAAAACACGACGCGAAGCGAACGCGATCAGTTTGTTTGATATTTTCGCGTTGCTAACGGCGGCTGTATTTAAGTGACGTTTTATGATCTTTTAATATTTTCTATTATACTTACAGGAACTTGTCATATCACGGGAAAAAATAAATACTTAAAATTAAAAATACAAAGCACACTGATTGGTCGCGTCGGAGATTTCGCGCGCATTCAGGACTTGGCCGTCGCATCGCATCGCATAAATTTGCATTACCGCTTCGAATCGCTTCGCAAATCTGATCGCTTTGCATCACTTTAGTAGGAAGTAGCCTAAGATTATTCACGCAAACGCTCGGTCAATGCAAACTCGTGGTAGAGGCACAGTCAACACTCGCTGCGTAGTGGAGTGACACAGCGTTGCAAAACAGTAAATGAGTTTTTTACACAAGTGCAGCACATATTCACAGCAACAATGCGTGTTCTGGGAAAATCTTAGGCGACAGTGATTATGTGCGCCTAGTTAAATCTTGATTATAATTTTGAAATCTTGTGTTTGTGAGGGATTTAATCTTTGAATAATTTTGTCAAAGACTTATTGTGGCAATAATGTTTTAACAATGAGTAACTGTGTCTAGTAGGTCCGCTTACATTTATTGTGAGTTATTTCTGCATCGCAATGTTACAGCAAACGGAACAATGTAGGTATCTTATCTAAAATGTACTATTTACACACATAAGGTAAATACATATACCAATGATCGACGCCTCAACGCCCAGTAGATGACACCCATTTATCTCTCACCTGTCTTACTATGACATAAGGTTGCAAGTGCCATGTATTGGGTCAGTGTCGAGCACAGGGACGTTTACTACGTAACGTCAATAGCACGCTTGTATTATGGGGTAGGAAAAAATATGAAAATTGTATGCTTTGTAGCATTGTAGCCAATTAGAGCACAATTTTAAGTTTAAAGTCAGATAAAGGACATACACTGAGTAACAGAGGTTACTGGCCTGTCGTTTAAAGTGCACCTTTGACTGTTTCCTCGATCGCCTCTTACGACATCCACAGCAGAAATTGAGAGACGTAAGTGTAAACACGATAACCACATTTACGAAATACTTGTTGATAAATTAACACTTGTCTATTTCTTCAGTGGATGCCTTAAGAGGCGATTGAGGAAAACATATTTAGGTGTATTTGACGCATGTGTGACGAAAGGGATGAATGTGAATGAAGCGAGAGTAAAATAAAAGTTCCAGAATAAAACAAAACAAAATACAGGCGCGATGTATGTATGTCTCCACATATTTTACATTGAATTGAGCACCCCTCTTCATAGATAGGTAGGTAGATTAATTTATTTCATTTTGAAGAACACATTGTTCCAAATTTTCATGTCAGATAGGTAAAAGCTGAGCCGAGGCCGCGCCGCGCCGCTTGTAGTGAGAAATTATGTGTTATACTGTGTACGTTGTATTATTATTACTAACCGTAGAAATAAGTTTAATTAGACATTTTTTGTACTGTACTAACAAATTATAAGGATGTATATCTGAAATAAATATTTTGAATTGAATTGAATTGAAAAGTAAGTAATTCACAAAAGGATCATAAAATCAGTCGTACGTGTTCTCACCTAACTTGTCCCGACACTTCTGTCTTAGGTACACCATTAATAATCCAAATAAAACCCCACATAGCACGAAAGGCTTCGTTGCGCATCTTGCTGAACTTTCGACACGCCGCATGAGCACCAAACAAATAGACACCGTCAGTCGATGAGTTTCGACACTGTACTTAATGAAAAAATAACAATAGATCATCAAAGATGCCTCAACAGGTTGCTTCAGTTTGCTCGCCGGGACCTCAAATCACATACCATGAAGAACAACTGGTTCACGGTCGCGATACATCCAATATGTATGTATGCTCTGCGATCCGACACGGGTCAACTTTGAGATCTAAATTAGAGGTAATTTCGTTACGGACAATAAGTAATTTTGGGCGCCGTAGCTGCGGACGTAGGCCCTCTACGAAACGCCAAGGTCAGATTGTAGCGTAGACTTGTTACATTTTATTGTCATTTCGTTTATAGCTAGCTACTTAAAGTATATATATTTTTAAGGAATGCTTAATAACTGTCATTTCATAAATTTAATCACCGATTCATGCAGAACCTTTTTTAAGGTAACAAAGTAGCAACATATTTAAAGGTCAGGAATTGTAAGTCAATGTTTACCTAGTAGATAGCTCAGTTTGTGTTGAATCATAGTAGTACATATGTTACATACCTACTAACATCATATCTATATTCCCAAATGGGGTAGGCAGAGCACACACAACGTCACATTTTCAAAACCATGTTAATTTGACATTACGTCACTATGTCTAGCAAATTTTTTAAGGTTCAAGTAAAGTTGTACATTAGTGACAGGTTTTAACCTGTCGCCCAAAATAAACCCTATCTAACCTTAATTTTAACCATAATCGCTTCGACATCCACTTAAAAAATGTAGAGATGCTTTTCTAAACTCGATACCAAACGGTAAATAATGTAACATGTTTTGTAATGTCCTTGATATTCTTTACAGATTATTAACTCGCCATGACTTGTTAGCCGACGAGAGCACGTCTAATAAATCGTCACGAAGGTCTCAATAAGTTCGGAACCGTCGTTAGAACGGAAAATCGAAGTGGGTCATCTCGGCATGTCTCGTCACGCTCCGCACTCGTCCATGTAGGTAGACGAACAAACAATGCAATCATCTTTCGGCCGGACTGCTGGAGTGGACGGACGGAACAATTAGCCGGCTGCTTAGTGGAGGCGCTGTGTTTGACAGCGGGCCCATTGAAAGTTATTGCTGATGGTATGAGCATAATTTAAAAGGAAGAAAGCAGTAATTTAAGTGTGAAAATATTGCGGTTATCCATCTATCCATAAAATGGATAGTAAAATTACTGTTGTGAATTAGTAAGTATCTACAGAGTATGTAAAATACTTGGTACTTAAGTAGTTATCTATTAAGATAGAGTGTACTTATTTTCTCAATGCTGCTCGGTAATCATCGGTATTTATCAGAATTTTGGATTTCCACTAATATTACTTACTATAGTAAAATAAAGTTTCAAAAAGGGTTTGATAATGTCATGATTAATGAATATGATTGCTCGTGCTCTGCCTACCCCTCTTGGGAATACAGGCGTGAGAATATGTATGTATGTATGTATGTATGAATATGATTCTTCATCACATTCATGTAAATAACTGTTACAACATTAGAGTATATTTGAAATCCCGATGATTGTCTATTATGGCATGTCGAACGACATTAAGAAAATAGATGCACTGTAAACCTGTAGGTAATATTACCCTAAAATTAATTAAATTATTTCAGACCCTAAACGCAGTGTGCCCTCAAACAAAAATAATCAAAAAGAATAAGATCATCAACTATCTCTAAACCTAATAGATTCCAACCAGACTAGAAAGTACGTGTAATTTTATCTTGCGCTTCGGCACATTAGGTACCTACATTACGAAAAATCAATTACAATAAATCATTCTTCGCGCATACACGTAAAGCGTTTTCGAATGTTTGGACAAGTTAATTACAAACGACGATACACGCACGCAAGTATTTATACATTAGCCTTAATAATTCATATTTATCTTAGCTAAAAGCTAAAATGGCAAAAACTTGTTTAATATTATTATTAGTTCTAGCATTGTGTAATCTGAAGTTCTTGTTGACACTAAAGCGTGTCACACACTAAGCAAATACGATAGGAAATCTGTTTCCGAACGCATATGTGTTAATATCGCTCCCTATACAATTAATTATGCTAAACAGTGCAAATAACTTATATTTTATCATGAGGTATCTGTGGGCACCGACATATATCGAAAGATGGCAAAGATATTACCTGTGTACCTATACATATAATTTGATCTGCGTATAATCTGCCGATATAAATATGGTATATAAGTAGTATATTTACAGTTAGATACAGGTTAATGTGAGAAGGAGCCGTAAGCCCGCGCCTCGACCCGCCCCGCTGAATTTGCCCCTTACCGCCCTCGCCTCTTTCCGCCCCGATCCTGAGAATTTTTCTTCTGATTATTATATCCTCGACGATATTAAATTTACCAAGGTCGTTTTTAAGGATTATATAATGTTCTATCCTAATCCTTCGCTATCCTTGTTAATCCTTCTACATTGTAACGCAACATGAACATTACATTCATAGTCTCAATCGTCATCTGACGAGCTGTCTAGTAAATCTAGAAGGGATAAACACGAAAAAACAAGTCCACTAAGTCTGAAAGATTGAGACTGAATGAATTGAAGGTCTCGTAATATAGTTTCAGAAACCTTAAATTACTACGCAGATTAAATATTTTCGTACCTATCCGCGTAGTGTGTGATACGCTTAACTTGTTAGTTCACATTTACAATACAATATAAATCTAAACAATGAGCGCAGAAAAAAAGTTGAGAAAATTACTAGCTACATGATAGAAGCAACCTACATTTAACTATTGGCACATTTGAATGCGTCCCACAACTGAATACAGATCCTTGGCACTATAGTAAGTACTTAATAGTAAATAGTATTGCAATATTTCAAGTACTAACATTATGCTTTATACATTTTTACACAATTGCGATCAAATAATGAAAAATGTAATGTATTAAATACCGTTGTCATTGTTACCTACTTTTGGTATAACTTAATTCGGGGTCAAAAACAGACAAAATTGTTATTTTAAAACCTCCATTGTAAACATAGAAACACGTAACAAAGCCCACAGAATAGGCAAGGTAATCAAATTCACTTCCTAATTTCTCATACTCGGAGCCTGATTGCCGCGCGATTGTGCGCCGGCGCATGTGTCGCTGTTTTTGCGCTGCACAAAGCGCATTGTTAATTAAGGACTGGCTAGATAGTCAAATTAAATGCCTTACGGTGTCATAACACGGCACTACAATGGCGGCGTTTGGTTTCACCACGCAACGCTGTTCAGGCAATAAATAAGACGCGAATTACCATCGCCGCGGTGCATTGTTTGATAATAAAACTTTGGATATGCACTTGTAGGTAGTACGGTCATCAGCACTAATATCTGATACAATAGGGCTGCAAAAACTCTAATACGATTCTATTGCTAGGGTCAGTACGACGTGTCAGATATTTTTGTACGCTCCGTCGTGGTACCTAGATATTAATGCTGGTGACTGTACGTACGTACGTAAATAAGATGCTGGTAATTAGGTTTGCTTTGCTTGTAAAGGAAGCTGGGGGCGGAGTGGAGGTTTTGTAACTAATAAAACAGCATTGGTCTGTACGAATATCCTTAATAGCTGGTGTAAAGCCAAATTGTAAATCGGAGAGTCCTTTTTTTAGACAAATCAAGTACAAAGTACGTAAATTCTCGATTAAAAATTTTAACTAATTTAAAATATTAGAAAACTTCAATATCCGTGCGTGACCTAGTGAATTTTTTTGCAATATATTATCATAATATTGAATAGTTCTCGAGTTATCGAAGTAAATCGCTTTAGGCGCGGAATTTAGGAAATAATAGGTGAGGAAGTAATAAATTATTGTCTAGAAAATAATACGAATTCTTGTTAACTTTATACTAGGTAACGGAAAAGACGTACTTAGTGAAATATAATCACGTTTTTGTGTCGACATATTTTTGGCCAGTTTGTGACCCACCATCGGGAGCAACGCGCTGCGGCAGCTGCTGCATGACGCGCACTGCAATAAGACAATAATATTGAATATGATAGCGAAAATGTCCAGTGTTTCAATTGCGTCAAATCGTCACGTGAAAAGAGCGATACACCACATCCGGTGTAGCGCGTTGCCTCCGATTATGGGTCACAGATTGGCCCAAAACCTATCGAGCTATTCTTAAATCAAAGATACGATTCGTATCCGTTTTATTTCACTATGATTGAGTCTCACGGTAGTTTTATGTTTGACGGAATAGCCAATAAACGAGAGAGCCAAATCGTACTAATTACAATATTACTCGTTCATTGTTATGTTCACATTAACGATATAATTCCTATAGCAATTGCCAATAACTCATCGCTTAACCTTGCAGCGCTTTGTTTTACGGACAAATTACTGAGTGACGGCTAAACGGTTGAGAGCAGTGATGTGGGCATCCTTCGGTCAGTGCGGAGAGCGGTTGAAACTAATGCAGGTCGAGCCTTGCGCGGACGCTGCTGCGAAGGCGGGCTGTGGAATGTCCGGCGCTAAGTCGAAAAAATCTTATTTATTTTGCTCCTGCAATATAAAATCATATCATTAGAACAATGTCGACTTAAGCTGAATTGTAGTAAAAGTAAAAATATATATCATACACCAGATCTGAGTTGGTTAAATGATGTGTTGAAAAACAAGAAAGGAATGGCAAGTCTCAACTAAAGATAAAGTGAAAAAGCTTGAATTGAAGACAATAGATGAAAACATCAAAAGTTAGAAAACAATGAATACCTACTTCAATACAATAAATAGTAGGTATACCTAATAAAGACAGCGTTTAATAAAATGTATGTGAAAGTAGGTCACAATATCTAGAGCAAAAGTGCATTAATTGTAAAATAATTACATGAAATTAACGAGAACGAAACTCTTATAAATACATTTTATTCCAATTTTAAACTTTCCACGATGATAAACACTATGAAGTAACCATTTAATACCAAAAATGCTGGTGGCTGCAGATAGTTTTAGGTTTCGCTGGACATTGAACAGCCGGCCTTACCACCGGATGTAACGATTCGTTTTACGCTGCTTATGATTAATGACTCGTCTAATTACCCGCTCTATAATTAGGCTAGTGTGGGAAACATTTTAACTAACTGTCTAGACGAACTAACATTAAACATAATACTACACTAAAAGTACTACTGGCTTGCGGAGTCATTGTTTTTCAACAAGTAATCCAAGGCTGGGATATGTAAAAAAATTGCAGACTTTGTTTTGTAAAGGTCCTGAACTGTTACAAATATCTTTTGTGTTTACAATAAGCAAGGATAGGTGGTGCGTTCAAGTTTGTCAATGGTTGTAGATGTTTTAGAAATAATTATGATACTCACACTCCATACACTCCATAAATACATGCAGGTTATAATGCAATGAAATATCTACATATCTTAATTTTTTTATCAGAGAGTATATCGTAACGATATGTAGAAGTGTAGAACGCATTCAAGCACTGTGGGAGACGACGGGTTAAGGGTATTAAACCTATTTCGTGTCGCTTTGCTGTTGTATTGATATGTATCGGATTGTCACACTTACGAATGTTACACCAAATCTTTGTGAAAAGGTATACAAGCGAAAATAAAATTTAGATACATAACTACAGGTACCCCTTTAGCCAATTCCGACGTCTGTGTTAACGCAGTCGTATCATTGTTACATCTCACCGCTCTTTCATCAGATAACCAGTTGTTAACCCGTGAAAACGTAACAAATAGACGCTTTCGCATTTATAATATTACCTAGTCTGACTCAACAATGAGTCGTTAGTTTATCTTCATTGTTCCGAAAAGGTTCCTTGTTGTTAAAAGATGAGTTATAAATAAAAACTTCCATTTTATATTGGAACGCCAAAACAATGGCTTGGGAAACCTCGATAGGAATGTGCGCATCCCGAAAGGTCACCGCGAGGTCGCGACGATTACAACCAGTGTTAAACACGTACAATGCGGCGCTAAGAAGACGGTGTAACGTAACATATAATACTATATTATGATATTATAATGATGAAGTGAACCCGTTTTCATGTAATTTGAAACGATTTAAAATGACGCAAAACAAAATGTTAAAAGCACAAGATTTGTTACACAAATTATAGAGACATTTCAACATAAGTGCTGGCACTTCTTAAGTGACAATTATGAAAAATAATTGATAAAACCAAACCACTTTTTAACTAATCAGTAATCATACTAATCGGACCACACTGATATTAAAAACGTGAAAATTTGTGAGCGTTTGTTACCTCTTCACGCCCAAACGGCCGCAAAAATGACGAGATTCGGTATTCAGAAAGCTTACACCCATGATTAAATTATAAGTAGGCTACTTTTATCCCGGAAAGGTCTGTAGATCTCATTGGATTGCAATAAAACAACCCTACGCAGTCGGAGTGGCGGAAAACTGCTAGTATAACAACAAAGCTCTATCAAATCCTACCAAAAAGGACCTCTCATCATTACAATGTCACTTATTTCTCTTATTTTCTGCAATCTCACATCTTCAGTATATATTCAATGGGTATTTCAACTAAATAAAGAAAATTAGTCCGAGGTTGCGCCCAACATTGCTGTAACGTCACTAAACATTCTTATCGCCCAAAGTATCCGTCGCTTGCATCAATTTGATAGCCATGTCAAGCATAGGCTTACTGGTCTTTGAAGTGGCCGACAATATCGTCGTAGCCAGCGTAGCTTCGTTCGCAAAATTGTGATCACAGAAAGCGAAAACTGCATTGACTGCCCAAAAGAGGGGAAAATGATCTATCACTGCCTGATGTGAAAACATTTTTGTTAAATCTACCTGTCTCAATAAATAATAGATTCTAGATAAAATAGGTAGTTATATGTGAAAATCATGTTTCAACAAAATTCATTAAATTTTTGTTTATCTTCAAAATCCATCGAAAAAATTAGGTTTGGGTTACTATGGATGCACATTTTCACTCAATATAAATATATCATAAGGATGTTAATATCTGGCCACAAACTTATGTTACCGACTGACATTTTTAATTTCCAATATACAACCGACAAAGATACATTCCAATAAAGTTAGCCAACCGTTATGCAGCTTCTGTGAGTTACGAAACAATCGTAAAACAATCAGTCACCGTAGTTTATTAGTACCTTCAAAGAATACATTTACGATTTTAATGTGAGTAGGTATACTGAAGTAATAATTTCCTTATTTGTATTTTCTTATACATTAAACTAGCCTTATGTGAAACGAACACACGGAAACACGGTAGGTATATTTATTAGTATTGCAATGCTGCTATTTTACATTATTCTTTATTTAAGAAAAAAAAACTGTTCATCTTTAAAATGTATATTTACAGATTTATTGTACGTCGTTGGCCACCAGTGCACTTACTCAATCGGTGGCCCGTTTGTGCCGAGCCTTACTTGTTCAATTGCCAGGGTATGGTTATCATTGTAGCTACTGGCAGGGCACTGGCTTAAACCAAATGAAAATTTTAGAATTATGTTGTACTAGATTTTTGTTTACAGTAGCATAGGAATGGATATATGTATAAAAGAAGCAAAACCGTCCACTGGACCATTAAATCAGGTGCTTATCTTTACAGCTTATATGACCGTTATCGCACAGGGTGACTGTGTGACCCGCGATGACCCGCGATGCTCGTGAGGCAACCACGCAACGAGGCTACGCATCTATGCGCGCAATCATGTCAGCGTAAGACTGCGCCCGCGTCGGCGAAATCGTGGCAGTGGACCAACACGGGAATTATTTTCAAACATTGTATGGTTTGGTTTCTGTGTGTCGGGTTTAGAATAACACCTCTACTTCCATGGATGTCGTAAGAGGCGACCGAGGAATTAGGTTAAGGTACATTTTAGGCGGCTGGCTAGCAACTGTCACTATTATACTTGCCAATTCAAAACCTAAGAGATATGCTGGAAGTGGCCACGAAACGTGAAATGCGAAACGCGTATCTCTACTCGTGCCCTGTCGTGCTAAGGGGAATGGCTGCAAGTAGAGATACGCGAGACAGACTATACCTGTCACTATGTAACTAGAGACGTCAGAAAGTGACAAGTAGACTATCCCGCGCGCGACACGACTAGAGCGTGTTGGCCAGATGTCTATGGTGATCGCTAACTACCAGGAGTACCAGGTCAACACTTGCTCGTATGGCTTAATCTCATGTTTAACGTATTTGTAATCCTGTGCCTTCCGCATGGCCGCCGTACCTATTTAGATGGTGTTGAATAAGGACTTTACCGCAATGGTGTTTTATGTTGTTTCGTCGAACTGTCAGGAAGTACTTCTTACTCTTTACTACCTCAAGTTATGGCTGACATAAACCAAGTTACCTACTTTACTAAAGCTCTTGTGAAGGCAGAAAAGGAAATAATAAAGGTGCCAAACAAAAGAGACGCACTATAATTGCACAAATAAAAATATAATAGAAAATAATAATTATAAAACAATTTTAGAGCGTATTTATCAATTTTATTTTTGCATAAATTGTGCCTATAAACCATGATTTCGACAGAAAATAAAAAACAAACATTGAAATTGACGAAATCAAAATCAACAAACAAAAAAAAATTGTGTCAAACTATTACTTCAACTATTTGAAATAAATTTATCTAGTCGCAGTGAAACATGAGTCTAGGTCTAATATCAGGGAAACGATTAAGTAGTAAGATAACGACGTGTTATAACTTTTTCCTACAAATATAGTCATCAGTCCATTTCACGAATTAATTGCGGGGCCATCAGCGCCCGCGCAGCTTGCGACAGCACCCTCGTTGCCGTAATTGCCATCAGTTATTTAGACACGCGGCAGCGCGCCGGGCCAAGTGATAAAGGGCATAAACATCTGAATAATAAAGCGGCGTATATCTGGTACGACTCTACTACTTAGAGCGGTAATTGACAGATATTTTTTCTCGCTCTACTGTGACAAATAGTAATGCTGCTTAACAGTGGTGATGCAGTTGCCGTGTGTAGCTCAAATTTATTTAATTTTCAAATGTCGTGAATCGAATATAAATCAAACAAAACACGAGCTAGCTAGCTACCTGTTTTATTATTATCTAACTCATTTCGTCCATGTTTAAACCTAAAATTATGCTATTAAAGTGCAAAGCAAACCTGGAATAGTTATTGCATACGGTATGCAGCATACCCCATTTGAGAGTATAGGCGTAACACTACAATCAAGATTTATCCATCCAGACCTCAACTGTATGGTCTGTCAAGTCAAAGAGCTAGTAGTCAAATTATTAATGTTTTGGTATGAATTACTAAATTATTGGCAAAATCAAACTGAACTTGGCTCTCGTTTTAACATTTTATTTTTAGTTGAATCACACTTACCAGAGTTCAGAAACTAGTCTGACTTTATCTCAATTGATGTTTGTTTTGAAATTTAAGTAAATTGACCGTTTTAGGCCGTTGCTGACAGTATTGCTGTTTAGTAATGGTAATGTGTCAGAATGTTGGGCAATGGTGGTTATCATATTTCACATTAACAGGTAATTCTGTTTTCGTTCACTCGAATGTGGGAACAGTATGATGAAAATAAATTTCTAAACTTGTGCTGTTTTCTATTACGATACAAAAATTTTAGTTTGCTATTTTTAAATACATAAGTGTTTTCCGGGTGGGGTCGGGTTTAAAATAACACCTTTTCATTCTTCCGTGGATGTCATAAGAGGCGATTAAGGATATAGGTTAAGGTATATTTTGTCCCGTGTGGTGCCGGGTTAGCACCTCCCCCTTTCTCTCCGTGGGTGTCGTAAGAGTCGACTCTGGGAAAGGGTTAGTTAGTGTATTGTAGGCGATGGGCTAGCAACCTGTCACTGCAATATCACGTTTGACCATCTGGTTACCCTGAAATAGCTAAACGTGGCACTGGATTTTTGAATTCATGTGCTCTGCCTACCCCTCTTGGGAATACAGGTGTGAGAATATGTATATTTTAGGCGACAGGCTAGCAACCTGTCATTATTGTACCTTCAACCCTAAAACCAAAAATATATGCCAGAAGTGGCCCCTAAACGTGAAATACTCGTTTTGTGGACTCTGCCTACCTCATTATTTGAGCATACATGCGTGACGTATGTATTTATGTAAAATGTTTAAGCATTTAAATAGAGTTAGATAATTTTAGAAACAATGCCTTGTTTCGAAAATCTGTGGACGCTTCAACAAACAATCTTAACCTAAAACTTAATTACCATAATGATTAACTTAACCTTACCTTGCATTGTTTGAGAATATCTTCAATAACTACACAACCCACCCAGTATTCAGATACACGGTTTCAATCATTAGTCATCGAATCAAACAACTCCATCGATGAATCATTACGTAACGTGGAACAAAAAGATGATTGATTCAAATAATAACTTCCGCCACCAGAGTACGCAATGGTAAAACACAAAAAGCTTTTATTTAGAATGCAGTGGATTTTATATTGTGCCATAAACAAGCTTTATGATTATTTTCTAAAGACCTGACCTGCTGCTTTTATGGTCTTCTATCAGCGTCTATTGTGACAACATATATTTATAAAAGAGTGTTAATTGCAGTATTTGTTTCGTGGATTTACTTATATAAATTTTGTGTAATATTGAAGGCGAAAATTAATTCTATTGATATTATTTTGCCACATGTAACCCAGTGTTTCTAAATCATGTCTAATTCAAAGGTCTATTACTCAACATTGAACGAAAAGTTAACACCATGGCTTGAAATAAATCTAAAACATGTGTAATAAACACAGGTACCAGTATTAACGTGTCGCTTAGCGAAAAACATGTCAACATATCCAAGCTTCCATTAACATGCCTCACAATATTACAAGTTAGTGTGTATACATAATTTGCGCTGCAGTAAAATGGGATAAGGAAAAGCAAAAGCAAAGACTTCAACGCGCGCTCGCGTCTAACAGTCTAACACCCAATATTAAAAATATTATCGCGCATATCGTATGCGTGTGATTTTTATTACCTCGACCTTTCAGTCCCGTTACAGCGACCGTGGCCGAATCGTCGAGGTAATTAAAATCACACGCATACGTGAATAAGTCCCGAATAGGTATTCATTTTCCGCGTGGTGTCGGATTTAGAATAACGCCTTCCATTTCTTCCGTGAATGTCGTAAGAGCTGTCTTTTTACCAGTCTATAATTAACAAATAAATATCTAATTTGTATGACTTTATGTGTGGTAACTTTAGAAATTTGATTTTTTAAAGTCGATTCTATAGCATTATTATATTTGCTTGTACCGACAAACAAAGTCAATTAGCCAATCTTCGGTCTGATTGAGAAACTGACAATAAGTAGAAAAACCGCTCGGCAAATAAAACAGTTCACACGTAATAATATTTGTAAAGTTACTTCATTTAACAAATGAGCGCTATTTGTAATATCCGTCGATGGGTGAGCTCAAACTGTCGGCGGCACTTGAAAGGAGTAACACAACGGAGGAGTAGACACGATGTGGCACTGCGCACATTATCTGCCCGCTTACTCTTGTGACAGAGATCACCAATATCACCATCATAGCAGGAGTAGCGGGGAGCTGTGTCCGCTTCTACCACCGATTTGAATCAGTCAACGTGATTATGACGGTCATTCTCCAGACGTACATTTTTCATGTCCTCGCTCTTTAAAATTATAAAATTACAGATATTAGTATACCTTGTATTTTTAGATCGTAAAAGATATCTGTATTGAGCTGTACATGCTTTTTCAAGTACATAATATAAAACTCTTCTGGGAGAAAAAAATACTTAATACCCCATTCTCCTAATTTCCGCGTCGCGTCCTACTACCGAAACTGCTTACATTTCAATTTCTCCTGATGATATAGTTAAAGAAAAAACAATGTAAGCAAGTTTATTTCACATAAGAATGTATGTTTTCATTGCCAAAAAAAATCTAATAGATACAGTAATATACCACTAAGATATCAATTGTAATCACTTTGTCTCGAAACGTATCCTAATTTCCGCGACGCTTTCTTTTTTCATCGCACAAGTCTTCTGAATGTAGGCACGAATGTCGCTACCACATTTCGGTTAAGCCGTCAGTCGTGCCCAAAGCTACGTGCAAAGACAGTTGTGTTAGGTGCATCGGGCCGCGAGTTATCAACGTAATTATCTAATTACCGCGTTGTGGTTCACGAAATTTCTAATTACCAAGTTCACTTTTTTAAAATCAACCAGCAACTTAATTTCTCTGAGAGTTGGAGAACACATTAAAGTTCGCAATATTTAATAGGTAACAGATTCTGGAGATTATTGCTTGTATCTATAAAAAGTTATTTTTTGTTTTTTAAGAATCCCTAATTTCCACGTCTAATTCACGCGTCAAAAGTGAGCGCGGTAATTAGAATAGGTAGTAAATTATACTGATAAGTATGTTTATATCCGTACTACTTGTTGTTTTTCTGTTATGTTATTCTATGTAATTGTTTTATGTGCAATAAAGAGTCATACAATACAGTATACAATACTAATACACATATGTGAAAGTGTGTTTGTTTGTTTGTTTGTCCGTCTTTCACGGCTAAACGGAGCGATGAATTGACGTGATTTTTTTAGGTAGAGATAGTTTAGGGCATGGAGAGTGACATAGGCTACTTTTTGTCTCTTCAAAACCCCCCATTTCCCTAAAGTGAGGGGTGGAAGTTTGTGGAGAATTCCGCAATTTTCAATGTAGGAAGCTATAAATTGGTATGTGTGCTATCTCTTCAGTGCTACCCCGAATTTAACGCGAGCGGAGCAGCGGGCAAAAGCTAGTTCATAGAATAATATGTAAACTACTGTAGAACCAACTGATTCCTGACCCACCGCAAAACGTTGTCACTATAAACGTCATAAACATTTCCTCTGTCAAGCAACGCAATGTCACTATGACGTTCACTGTGAATAGGTTCTATGGTGGGTCAGGAATCAATTGGTTCGATGGTACATGTATGTGTATAGACGTAACATATTATTATCTACTTATCCTGTGTGGTGTCGGGATAGAATTACACTCTTTCATTTCTTCCGCGGATGCTGTAAGAGGTGACTTAGGAAATAGGTTTAGGTATGCTTTAGGCGACAGGCTAGCAACCTGTCACTTTTACACTATCTCTTTCATCTGTTTTCAAACTTAAAATTAAGCTAGAAGTGACTGAGATGTGTGAAATAGCCATAATCAATTAATCACTACATACATACATACACACAATTACGCCTGTGTTCCCAAACGGAGTTGGCAGAGCACACGAAACATGAAACGGTCAAAACAATGATTATGACTATATGACGTTTCTCAGCCACTTCTAGCATAGGTTTAGGTTCGCAAAGATGGAAGAGGTGGAATAGGGACAGGTCCAAATTATTTCTTAGCGCCCTTTTTAACCGACTTCAAAAAAAGGAGGAGGTTCTCAATTCGTCGGGATATTTTCTTTTTATTATTATTTTTTTATGTGTGTTCGCTGATTACTCGAAGACGCCTGGACCGATTTGGATTTTTTTTTTGTTTGAAAGGGTATAGTTTCCAGGTGGTTTCATTGCCAGCATATCTTGATCTGATGATGGAATATGAGGGAAATCGAGGGCAACCCTCAAATTTTATTGGCACAGGTAATGTTTTTAGTACATTTTTCAAAGCTACACCAGTATTTACGTCTGGCAGTAAAAAAAATATGACTGAGCTGATGATGGAAGGTCAACTCCTTAATTCTTAGGAGTTAAAGGATAATTCTTTCAATACTGAATGCACCTGCAGACTGGAAATTATAATTTCAGTAATTAGTGAGGCCTGCTGGTCTCATTATTAAACAAATGCTTTCAGTATAGCCCAAATTTGAAGTCGGTTTTTTTTGTTTAAAATTATTGTGATTCAAGCATCCAACAAAAGTAAAATATTCAATTTAGCACATCGCATTTCTAATTCACGCGTCGTGTAAAAGTATAAAATTCTAATTACCGCGGCGTTTTTCTAATTACCGCGTCGTTTTTCTAACTACCGCGTCATGTAAATTTTCAATCGTTTATAACTGATTAACCGTTAGTAATTACAAAGTGCCCCATAAGCGTCTAAGTTTCAATGATCGTCAAGTTACAATATCTGAAATAATATTCATTGAAAAGTTAGTAGAAAAAAAGCGACGCGGTAATTAGAAGTCTGGAGAATGACCGATGACTGCTCTTCAAATACTGAAAGAGACAAATAAACGTATATGTATACATCCATAAATAACGCCCGTATTCCAAAAAGGGGAAGGCCGAGCGCACAAAACAGTCAAAGCCATGCTATAACGTTTCGTAGCTATTTCTAGCATAATTTTGTTAGTCAGCATGTTCAATTAACTAAAATCGATTTTCTGCGGTCTTATTCTCTAACGTAAGATTAGGCGCAAATGGGCCACCGACTGTACCTACCACTGGTGGCCCGCAACGTGAACTAAACATTTTTTTTTCCATATATTTTGTACAGTGATTAGGTTAGGTTAGGTTAGACATCCACATCGGTGCGTCTATACGAAATACTTATCTGAAAAAGTGTATTAAATCGCCATCGCTGGCCACCAGTGACTGTGCTCGGTGGCCTTACGCACCATAGTCGTCAACAAACACAGCTACAAGCTGTCAAATTTGTCATCTAATATGACAACTAATTTTGGCAGCTCGACGTTGCGCTCATCGATAATTTCAGCTTGTTGCGTTAGTGAATAACGCCTCTAGTTTATAGACATACAAAAGCGATAGTGTGTCTCATCCACCAAGGATAGACCTAGTCAGATGCTTCTTCGTTGCGACATAGGACTTGCTTAACGTACTGGCTACATGCCAGCTAACCCGTTTACTGGTGACAAAGTACCTTCGTGTATGTACGAAACTTTAATTATGCTTTCATAAGTATGCCCTCTTTAGAAGATTGAGGTGAAATTGTTGGAATAGTTACTTGAAGCCGAAATGTTGTACTGGATTTAACTACTACCTTGTTTTTACGAATTAGTGATTATATCGTAAGTGTAAACATCGTCTTAATTGTGGCCTCTCTAAATTTACCAAAATTGTGATTTAATTTTTTATCTGTGACCTTAATTGCTTACATCTGGATATTTCTCACTTCTTTATCAATGAACATTGCGCGAAACTTAAAATATAGCGTAATCTCGCACCTGATACAAGAAGGCTTCGCTGGCTTGATAGCTACCAAATATTACTACTTAGTAGTAGGCTGTATTACTACTTAGTAGTAGGCTGTATTACTACTTAGTAGTAGGCTGTATTACTACTTAGTAGTAGGCTGTATTCTCCCTCGTTTCAGCGGTAGGATGTATTCAAAATGTAGTTTCCGATACACAATTTCTTACATACACACATAAATATTACATCTTAATTCTCAAATGGAGTAAGCATTTTAGGATTAAAAACAGATGATAGTGGTATATTAGTGACAGGACGCTAGCCTGCTGCTTAAACCATACCTGAATATATTTCCTTAGTCGCTTAGATATCAATTAAAGAAATGGAGATGTGTTACGAGGGTCAAACTGAAAGTTTCGGGAATAGAAAAAAATATGCAGTTAAAATGATCAAAAGTAATTTTATTGCTTTTAAAAGTATTCTCCCTTATATTAAATGTACTTTTCCATACGTTCAAACCAGTTTTTGAAGCACTCATTGAACGCTGAAGGGGGGGTCGACAAAATGGCCGTTTTGTACGCCTCCACGGCATCTTCTGGCGTCTGGAACTGCTTACCACGTAACTTATCTTTGATTCTGGGGAATGTGAAAAAGTCATTGGGACTTAAGTCAGGGCTGTATGGAGGATGGTCAAGTAATTCGACTTTTTCACCGTCTAGATAGTCCTTTGTTAACCGAGCCGTATGGGAGCTGACATTTCCATGGTGAAGGATGATGCGACGATTGATGTTTTTTTTTCTCAGTTCACCAAACACACTCGGCAAACAAATGGTTGCATACCAATTGGCATTGACTGTTCTACGATCATCAAGAGGAATTGTAGCCACGTGACCCGATTTGGAGACAAAAGTAGCCATCATCTTTTTGGCCGTGCTGCGAGAGCGAACCACTTTTGTCGGCTTAATCTCGCCTTCATAGACCCATACTCGAGATTGGTGTTTAGTTTCAGGCTTATATGCGTATATCCATGACTCATCACCCAATACAATACTAAAAACTGCATTTGAGCTTCTTCTGTTGATTTTATTTAAAGTTTTGGGGCACTAATCGACACGAGTCGTTTTTTGTTTGTCGAACAACAGATGAGGTATCCACCGGGAAAACAATTTTCGCACGCCTAGCTCTTGCTGTAGAATAATTTGTATTTGACTCATTCCAATGCCCAGACACTCCTGAATTTCCCGATATGTCACATGTCGGTCTTCCGTAATCAGTTTACGCACAACATCGATGTTTTCTTGGGTGACTGCCGATTTTGGTCGACCTTCACGCACATTGTCCATGAGGGAAACACGGCCACGTTGAAATTCCGAAAACCACCTGTATATTGTAGTCATCGAAGGTGCTTCATTATTAAAAGCAGCAATCATCCGGTCTCCACATTATTTTTGTGTTAATCCACTTTTAAAGTCGCAGTAAATCATAGGTCTTAAATTTTCACGAGACAATTCCAAGTTGAGCAGCGACTCATCAAGTTCAAAAAACAATTGAAACCGAACCATTGTTTTTTTTTTCTATGTGGCCAGTGTTTTAAGATATAGAAACTTTGACGATTGTAAAAAGGTATAATACGTGATAAAAAATAGTATTTAAATATTAGTTTCCCGAAATTTTCAGTGCAGCCCTCGTATTCTACCCCGAAACCACGCGGAAAGTATACCTACCTAAAAATAATTTTAGAGACAGTAAACATATACATAGGTATTCCAAAACTAACTAATTAAATAAAACAGAAGTCCCAAATTAACTTCCGAGGTGACGTCGTTTCGTTACAGCGTGAAGCAAACGCAACAATGGCGTCGATCACAATGCACAATCGGAGATGTGAGATATCGATCGATAAATCGATAGAAAGGCCGTCATGTCAAGTGTTCGACACTTTCTTTTCGATTGTTGGCAGTACAGTGCACGTGTCCAATAAAACTGACATACAATTTGCCGATGCGCGACTCTAAGACGAGTTCCGCTAAACGGCTTACATAATTAACATTCATAACATTGTGAATAACATTTGTCAGAAGTGAGCCGTAGGTCATATATTTAATTAAATACATACATACAATCACGCCTGTATCTCCAAATGGGGTAGGCAGAGCACACGAAACATGACATAGAAAAAATCATGATTATTTCATGCTTCGCAACCACTTCTAGGATATTTTTTTGGTTTAAAAACAGATGGAAGAGGTAGAGTAGTGTCAGGTTGCTAGCCTGTCGCCTTAAGCATCCGAAAACCTATTTCCAGGCTTAAAATGCAAATAATAAGGGAAATCAATCACGGATACGAATTGTAGATAATCTTGGACTATAATTTAATCGATACTTGCAAAATTACACATAGTACCTATCAGGATTCGAGTCGTATTAATAAATACGGAGTACGTATTTACACATATTTATTTTCTTAAAACTAGTTCATTGAAAAAAATAAAAATACGCGAACGATCTCAAAGTTTACAATACTTTATGTTGATGTTCTTGTTGGTATAAAAGTTGACTTACTTAAATGTTTTTTCTTCAATATTTTTGCACATACAAGAAACGCTGACAAGACATTGTCTATCTCAACAGCCAGTTTTTAGCATTATTTTTGGTTCTAACCTAGAAAAAAAGTTTTTAGTACCTACCTACATTTTTAGTTGTTATTCGTAGGATATATAAATATCAATAATGTTTTAATAAGTGAAATTTTTCACAACGACTCTACATAGAGCTAGCTGGAGATGACCTAACTAATACCGACGACATATTACTTCAGCTTAATTTTTTCCACTTATTTTGCGGTTTCCCATTGAAATTTTTGAACGCATTTTAAATTATATGTCTCAACCACACGACCGCAGGTTCGTAATAGCTCGAGCCGTCGGTCTAGACCCGTGAGAACCTTTAACGCGGTGACATAAGGTCCGTTATGTCTGTGATTGATGCGCGCAGAGAATGGTTGATTATTGCATTCCGGTCTGGTCCCCAAAGTTCACTCATGATTTTATGTGAATTTATATATCGGCTGAGTCTTTTGTGCAAATTAATATTAGTTAATTATTTGAAATAGATCCCCTTGTAACTATTATCGTTCATACATCACGCCTGTATACCCAAACAGAGTAGGCAATGCTCACGAAACGCTACATACTCCGTGACTATTTCACATTCCATACCCAACTCTAGCATATTGTTTGTTCAACATATCCGTGAGTAACGAGTATTTCACATACATACTAGCATATTTTTTAGGTTTTGAGATAAGATTGCTAGCCTGTCACTTAAAAATTAAATATACTCAACCCATTTCGTTACGTTTGTCGTCTCTTATGACATCCATGGAAGAAATTGAGAGGTGTTGTTCTAAACCACCACCACACTTAATAATGTGAAAATTAATTCCAGTCTATTCATGTAAAAACAGTGTAAAGCCACAAGCTGTTTAAGGGTAACCTACCCCTCCTTTTTTCCTTTCTTACTTCCTATTATTTTCTTTGAAAATGACGAAACGTCTTGAAACGAATAGATCAAGGTTTGCTCAAGAATCACAGAAATACACGATCACATAAGTTCAGGAGATGCGACCGGAGTAAGTCTGGCTGTTGAATGGCGGACAAAAGCAAGGAAAGTTGACCTCCGTGCGCTATGATCATTAGTTCAGACAAGACCGGATCATTGTTCCGATGCACCGACTGCTGATGTGATCGGGGCTGATTCAATCATACTCCTACTTTCGTTTGTTTGTAATACAATGATATGAAATCGGATAGCTCCAGGCGTGGATCTCATTTGTATTGATTGAATAGGAAGTCAATCTTCGTCTTAAGGTGTGTCTTAGTACATTCAGGCATTCTGATAGTATAGGTATAAGTATAGATCCACTATAAAACCTATTTACTATTATTATGTTTATTGTGATAATGTTCTGTGGTGGATCGGAAATCAATTGGTTCCACGTTACACACAATCAAGTTAATCAAACTTGTACGGCCAACCAATACATTTTTAGTTTACGGCGCTATTAAATGGGGCCTTAGTATAGAATTATCTGTAAAACAATAAGGTATCTGTTATACTTTTCATGATGCGCGCAATATGATAAGGTGCAATATGATGCACCCATTTTGAATGCCAATTTTAGTTTGTGTGTAAGTTAAAGGTTACCCCTGAATTTCAAAATGAGTTGATAGAGCACACGGAACGCAACAGTAAAGAAATTATATCCAAAAGTTTAGTTTCGGGACCACTTAGCAAACTTCTGTTACTGATTTTTTTATAAATACACGTGTGTACATTTGTCAAAAATATACCCATTTATACCTATGTGTATAATTAAACGCATGGATAGCTTCAGCGTTCGCGCTTTACCTTTATCTTAAGTTATAAAATAAAAACAGGTACTTATTGCAATGCGTCTCTTTTAGAACAAAGTTGAAATTAAATACATATATGAATACTTTTATTAAATTTCGGAATAAGCAATTAACACACCGCTTAGCAAACAACATCTTAGCGTTCCGCAAGCAGCAGGAAAGTTTGCAAAATAAAAGCGCAACAGAGTAATGGAGTGAGCTGTGCTCGCTTTACTTTAGTTTATAAGTTTGGTTTGTTATCATCACCATAATTTCAGCCATAAGACGTCTACTGCTGAACATTAGGCCTTCCCTTTAGACTTCCATAAGTACCTACTTGTTGAATGCGACCTACATCCAACATGTTCCGACGACATTTATCAAGTCGGCTGTTTATTTTGTGTTGTTAGTTTGTAATACCTGCTAAAAATTATTCATCACATTTATTAATTGCATGTGGACCAAGCCATCAATTAATCATATTGGATAAAAAATAGTTCCAGCTTAATTTTCATCGCTTTTGAATATTCAGTGACTTGTGTGGCCACACAAGATTCGTTCTACAGTCGAAGGCTAACGTATTTCAAACGGACGGAACACAAATCTGCATAAATACATAATAAAATCATCTACACGACGTATTAAATTGAAAAGGATTTACATTCGCCGGTAATTCGACAGGGGTGGTCACTTTAACTACTATTTATTGTAAAAGCATTTATAGGTACAGTCAAGGAAATTGATGCCTGTGCCACTTTAAACCTTTTCATAATGAGTTTCATATTGTTTTGATTAGTAATATACGAGGGTCATGCCAAAAGAAATTAGATACTCAAAAACTACAAAGTTTATTATTTATTATTGGTATCTATTTTTTCAAAATACTCACCGTGAGCACGTATACACTTTTTCATCCGGCTAAACCACTTGGAAAATGCCAATATCCATTCTTCTTTGTGTACCTCAGAAATTTCATAATTATAGGCAGCTAGGGCATCTTCTTTGCTTTCAAATCGCCTTCTCCTTAATTTTTCTTTTATTTTCGGAAACTGATAAAAATCACAGGATGCTAGGTCGGGAGAATATGGGGGTTGAGGGAGTATATTAACGTTATTCGAACTAAAATAGTCGAGTGTTCTGGCAGAAGTGTGCGGAGCGGCATTGTCTTGGTGCCAGAGCAGATGCTGGGTTCCTGACTTTAGCAGCTTGTCACACCAAGCTGATAAAACTTTTGGGGCACAAACTGTCACACACTATTTTGAGTTGACAGTCCTTTGATCCTGTAGCACGACAGTCGCAATATGCCCCGTCTTGCAGAAAATCGAGGCAACCATTTGTTTCTGTGTGCTTCGTGCTCGGCGACATTTTGTTGGAGTCGGCTCATCTTCAAAGCACCATACTGTTTACTGCCGTTTTGTATCCGGATCGTAGTTATACAACCATATTTTGTCACCTGTCAGTATATCATAAACAGTATTTTTCTCGCCAGCATCGAATTTATTTACCATAAATTTACACCAATCCACATACCGTTCTTTCTGCAAATCGTTGAGTTTATGCGGCACCCATCTCGAACAACGCTTATAGAGGGACAGGTGTCCATGAATTATGGTTTGCAGGCCTGCTGATCCAATGCCTAGATCTCGCTCAAGCTCTACATATGTAATTCGTCGGTTCTCGCGAATAATTTTTTCCACGACTTGCTCATTTCCTTGAGTAACTACTGTTGGCGGTCGCCCTGACTTCGCCTCATCTTCAAAGCTCCCTCACCCTCTTTTAGATTCGGCAAACCAATTAAAAATAGTTGCACAAGAACAAGCAGACTCACCAAAAGTCGTGTTTAAAATTTCAAAACATTCTTGTGGCTATAAACCTTTTTTTAAGTCATAATAAATCGTAACTCTAAAATCTCGTCGACTAAGTTCCATCGTGATCGCAAATTCCCGCCAGATTCGAACAGATAAAAATTATTAAAAAAAATATTACGCATATTTCCGGAGAGTTCCATTTTTAAATTGATAGCTAAATAACCAGCCTTTACGATGGTGTATAACTGGCCAGTATCAATCAAATGAGCATGGAGTATCTAATTTCTTTTGGCATGCCCCTCGTATGTCACAGTGAAATTGAAATTTCTTGTAAAACGGTACAAAGTGGCACAGTTATCACATTCTTCGGCTGTACCTTAACAATATTACACTTACAGTGTTTACTTTCTTTATTAATATTCTTTAGTATTTACTTGGATGATTAAAATACTGCTGGAGCGCCCATCTTAAGACCTTTTTTTACTCGAATACTTTATTAAAACACTTTATTAAAGCACTAGTACCGGTGTCATTTGCACAGATGTTATCAATAAATATGAGTAATCATATCATTTACAAACAGAAACATTTTTACTAATTGAAATCATTTCAATTTCAATTTTGTCTCTCGTAGTCCTAACAGCCGTAACACGGAACCACAGGGTTGGGCAACTACCCTCATGGGAACCTCGCGGCCACTTTGCTAATGAAGATGATTTACTACTGCATACTGCGGCCTACTATTTAGGAGATAACATCGGGTATGCAGATACACGAGAAAGATATAATTACATGGACTAGAAATGTGTACAGTGAATTGGTATGAGCTAAATATCAGAGAATTTAGTAAGGTACTTATTACAGTAGGTAAAGTCGAACTTTTGACTTGTTGAAGTGTTCACACCAATTGGTTTTGTTATTTGGTATTGGTTGGGACATTTATGAGCTTGTAATTACCAGCGCAATTTATTTTATAGTGCCAGGTTTGGGATACAAATTAATATGTAAGCGTCTCTTCCGACAGGTAAAGAGCTGTATAGTTCTTGACATCAAATTTGACAAGATTTGTTTTATACTTAAAAAAATCGATGCGCGAACTTACTCCCAAAACTTAAAATCTGCCCAAGATTTCTGCCGACCGCTGAATGATTATAGATTATATGATGATATCACCAATAATTAAATTTCAAAACAATTGGCTACTACCCCTCCCCACGCCAAATATTCAATGGAGTAGACATCGAATTGATTATGCCTTTGTCTTAATATTAAGACCTTTAATTGATAACATCTTCGTAATGAGTCAGGCTAACAATCACCGTTCTTGCCATTGAAAAAGCTTTAATGTATAATATTTTGTCATTCTATAACAAATCGTAACAATTTTCTAATAGAGTTTAAAATTAACGTCGTCTCCGTCTTGACGTGTTCCGTTTTGCTTTTGTGTGTCTCAAGCTTCCTATAATGATGATTAGAACAGTAGGTTTCTAAGAATGTGCGCGGGCGCCGCCCACGTCGTTCGTTTAAGAGATTTGTCAAAAGGTTTATTAGCGAGAAACTATTGACATATTGCACCATTGTGGCCAGTTAGTCAAATTCGTAAGTTTCGCTTTATGATTATGTAAGGCGAGGTGGAGTCAAAAGTTATGAATGAGTAACATAGTGTTTCGAGTATTACTCGTAATTCTCGTCTAGGTCGCAGTTGGGGAAAATAAGAATGGCTGAAATTATTTGTAAGGTTATTTTTGCTTTTTCGCATGTTATGCTATCTACGTAGAGTTCGATAAAACAGGAAATAAATACAGTTTTTTAAAATCCAGATGTTTTTATTAAGAAATAAGGCGGACTTATTATTCAAGTGATCTTTTACATCAAACATTTGAAAGAAAGAAAGAAAACTTAAACTTGGGACCAACAAAAAGTGATGTTTATTTAACAAAAATAGCCTAGGTAGATATTTTAAGCAATCAAGTTAATTAAGTTAGTACCTATATCAAAATATGTTAAAAGCGGTTCAGCTGCTGTAGTAGGTACAAGGTAACAGACAAAGATTTAACTTATTTTCGGATTTCTAATAATACAATTATGTAGCGGAATAGAGTTTTTGATGAACCTAATTTAATCCCTGTACAAATACCAAATATCTTTGGGTTGCTAATTTGAAGGATCAATAAGTAAAAAGTGTAAACAGGACTCTGTGTAATACACGTTTACATTTTCTAATGTATAAGTACGAACAAAAATAGAACAGATACATTTTTTAACGGATTTTTCTCGTACACAATTAAATAAGCTTAATTTAAAATTAAAACTCGTGCATCGTGTCGTAACTTTTTAATCAAAATTAGATACTTGCATGATTTACGTCTAAACAAATTTAAAGGTCTTCATTTACTTGGATAGGTACTACTGAAAGCTGTAATAACTAATAGCATGTAACAATTTGCCGCATATTAAATAATACTGGTGTCTCCTTCCTTTTCGACGTGTTCATTGAATAATAGTAAGAGTGTCAGTTCGTTGGTGACGTAACAAAGGCCAATTAAACGCGGGAGTAATGCGGAGAAGATAGCTCAGAGGTCGGCGCGGCGCCTTATTCTGGCACACAGTTTACTCCACAGCCTACAGATTGTTACATGGTTTATAAATTTTTCACAAACTGATTTGCTAGGCTTTACAGTTTCATTTGATTACCATGGTTTTATTCGGAAATTGTGAATACTACACAAATATTGTTAAACTAACCTAAAATAACCTTTAGGAATCCATAGGATCATAGCCCTGAAATATATTCTGTAGAGTTTACAGTTAAAAAAATATTTGCCTGAATTAAACAGGTTTGGCAATAAAATTTTCAAATTTAAATTTTACTGAATCGAGATTTATGTATTTCTGCATGTATTGATCTTAGTGTTTTGCAATTTTCATTCATAAAATATAATTTACTATCATTAAGATAGGGTTACAGTAGACTCAGATAATTTTTAAGTACTATGCGTACGTACGGAGCACGAAATGTTAACAATAAAACATAAAACGTCAGCCAACTAGCGTTTCCAGCGTTCACGCCGTCTAATCAGAATCGGCGCTTGATTCAATAAATCACGTCGTTCAGGGGCGGGCGGCGAGCTTTCAGCCCCCCCACTCGCTAGGCGGGCGCGGCCGGCGCCGGCGCAGGCCAGTCCGAACGCGACGCTCGCGCCGACATGTCTCCCCTGTGGATCGTGCTCACATTGCTCCCCATACTCGGTAAGTGACCTGTGACTAGGTGACAAGTGAAGTGAGCCAGTGACTGATTTCCAGTTTTTTTTTCTAGGTGTGGATGTTTTTTAGTTTGTGTTTTGTTTTCGCACGACCGTCGCGTGCACCGTGAAGGAAAGTTTACAGTGCAGGATGTCCGGGTGGAATGTTTTGTCGATGCATTGTGTTTTGTAGCGGCTTTTTGGTTGCGTGAATCGGATCGGTGACAATAATGCCTTTTACTTTTCAATTATTTTAACTTCTTTACCTTTAGAAAGTATTTTCAAAACCGCCCCCAAAAATTATCAATCTGTTTCAGTATGTTGTTTTTTTTAACATGCAAAAATATTTTAAAAAGTAATTTCATGCTTGTTTTCTTTCAGACTTTATTTTTACCAACCCAAACGGTTTAAAAGAAAACCAGTGAATGTTATTTCAGTGCAACATTGTTGCGTTAAAAGGATCCTGTATCTACTATTGTAACTGGAATAGCTAACTTAATTATAGTTAATATCGCTCCACCGAAATCGCTATAAAAATTATGACAACTACTAATAACTTAATCAACGCGCTCAAACAATCGAAAAAATTCACAACACCCAATGCCACGCATTTCAGCGCACTTAAGAGCAAAACAAAGTAATCTCGGCGATCTTAAAACTCCGAGCATTTCATAACGCCGCGAGGTCTCATTAGTCGGAGTGCATGTTTATTCCTAATTACGTAAACGCGATCCGCGTACGAGCAGGCGCATCCCGAGCGGTATTGCACTCGACTCTTGCGTAACCTATGCACTTTCCATTCTGCGCCGATCGCCCATCGCTGCGATAATCGATTCCCCGGATTTGCATAAGTGCGGTTCCCACGCTCCGCTCGACGAACTAGAGCGGCGCTCAAGGCTCCGATCCGTATCTAAAATGTATAAAAAACTAATTGGTATGTAAACCGTTTAAAGGTCAGATGCGACTGTAATGTGTCGTTAAGGGAAGGTGATGAGCGGTGTAGATCCGACTCCCAAGGCCACCTTGAATTTTTGATTAATTAATCTGTTGCAATTAAAAGGTCAGCTAGATATTAATAGCTACCGTATATGTACATTAATAACTTGTGAAAGAATAAATAGCTCATTTTATGTGCTATTACAAAATATTGCCCTTTTTTTTCAAATTTATATATCAACATTACATGCATAAACAAGCTATCTTTCTAAACTCGTTTGAATAAAGCACATAAAACATTGACTATTCCACGTTTTGTGGCCACTTTTAGCGTAATTTCTGGATTCAATTAGATGAAAGAGGTACGAGTGTTTGTCATCACTTTATTGCTATAACCGATATCCTAAGCCACTTGTACGGCTTCCATTAAAGAAATGGAGAGACGTAATCCTAAACCCAGTGGCAAAATCCACAAAATGACTAAAACAAATCTGTACAAATACTTAGAAAGGAAATTATCAACACCTACAAAACAAAACTGAAACAAGAAACAATCATCTCGTCGATAAAAAAAATCCATACGAAATCGACATCGTTCAAACAATGTTGCTAAACACTGTATCTAATCCATGTATGTAACTGTAATTGCACATTTATAACATAACATTTCATTGATGTAGAGTCATAATCATAAACGGCTGGGAAGTGTTATGTTTCGTAAAACAATAAAACTACGATGTTTGTCTATCGGGTCACGACTGGCCGATACATCGTTCAATGGGCCGACGGCCTCCCTGACTCATCATAACAATGTGTTGCGTCACTGATCTGTGATCATGCATTCGTAACAGGGGTCTTCCGTCTTCCGTGCATCTTCGAATCTTTCCAAATTGTTTGTAGAGATGTAATTGCAACTAACACCTCGTAATACAGGGTCATTTTGAGATTAGGATCGGCAGTTTTTGTTAGGAAACTGGAAACAGAAATGCACAATGGTTGGTCTTTTATCTCTGACCTTTGTAGTATGTATTTAGGATCGTCAGCAAAGAACATAACAAAACCTACTTCCTTACTATTACCATTAAAGTATAAATTATCGAAGCTGTAATGTATTGTGAATTAGGTACTTTATGAATTACGATTGTGGTTTACGAAATGAGCATTTAGCGCTTATAATTTCATCTACATTCGCTTATTAATCCTTAAACATATTGGAAAATAAATTGTGATATACGTACAAATCGCACAATCGTCATCTGTGTTCGAAATTCGAATGTAATTATAGTACCTAATGGTATTATGTATACGCATTATGATACTTAATATGAGTTCTTAACTTAGACATAGACCAACTGCTGAATGCACTTATACACGTAGTAAAGAAATTGAAAAGGAACATTCCATAAACCAACCTTGAAATCAAAACCTTTAATTTAAAATTGACATGCATCATCCACATTAGTTACACATTCAAAATCGATTAACTTTACGTTTCAATCTTCTGTCGAATGTTCCGTACAGACTTTGACTTTTGCTAATTTCGTCGATACAGATTTTGCCTTACATCAGATTGCTCCAGCCGTCATCACGAGCAACCGGAAAATTGTGCTTACGACACTTGTGTCATTTCACGCTGCATACGTACACAATAGGGGCTTTTCACTGCGGCTTCGCTTCGATTTCTACCTTTGTTATCTTAATTCACAGACTATACCCCTCACCGTCGTATCTGATCAGTTGTCGTTATTAAACGAAGACAAACTTGTTATACTCCACGTTACGTGTGATGTCGGGTTTAGAATAACCCCTCTCCATTTCTTCCGTGGATGTTGTGAGAGGCGACTAAGAATAAATAGGTGTAAGTATGCTTTAGCCGACAGACTAGCATCTTGTCACTGTTGTACCTATAAAACCTAAAAATATGCTAAAAGTGGCTGCGAAACGTGAAATTGTCATGGTTTTAAGTATGCAACTATTGCTCTGCCTACCCCATTTGAGAACACAGACGTATTGTATGTGTGTGTACGCGTTTGACGGATCTAGAGAACCTTTATGCATTATGTAAATCGAGACCCACCTGAGTTCAAATTGGCTATTTGATTATGTCACGGCCTTTACGAAGGGCCTTAGTCTTACTGTCACTAACTTTTTGTATCTAAGGAAGTGAAGAAGTTAGGTAGGTGTCAGATGGCATGTATGGAAATGAAGTCCCACTCGACACACGAACTCTTTTCCCAACTCGACAAAATATGCCCCCATTTGTGAGTAGGAGCCGCCGCACCATAGGCCGTGTGGTGTCGGGTTTGAAAGACGGCTAAGGCGGTTCAAGTATATTTTTAGGGGACAGGTTAGCAACCTGTCACTATTGTACCTCTTTCAAAAACTTGTAAAAACTTTTGTATGCTGGAAGTGTCTGCAAAGCGTGAAATGGTTTTGTCTATGTATTTTTTCGTGTGCTCAACCTAGGTACTCTATTTGGAAACACTGCCGTATTGTATGTATCTGAACAGGAGATCTCTGTTTAACTGACAATAAAGTTAGAACCTCAGATTTATCTCGGAATAACCATTCAAATAAATAGGCATGCGCGCGGTTCTCTCAAATTCCTTAGAATGTTGTTGAATTCAAATTGAATCTATGGCGTATTTGCATGCAGTCGTACTGGTGACCTTTCGCTGAGGATGCTACGGCACCTTGCAGCACGGCTTGCGCAAGCGCTCGCGTGCGATGGTATCACCCCCCCTCTATGGGAACCTCCTCGTTTAACCTCCACTGGACGCATCTCAACGTTCACCCGGATTATGCTAGTTTACGTGAGGCAATCTCGGCTCATTACGCTGGTCTACTTGCGTTGTTTTTGCAGCGCGGGTGTTGATACGTTAAATGGGTTCTCTGAATCGGTCGTTTAGCAATAAGTTGTAGCAGAAAGTTGAAGGCTCGTCCAATAAGCGATTTTTCTTTGGGGTATTTTATATCGCACACACACGTAACGTTAACGACAGTAGGCAGAGCTCACGGAACGCTACGGAAACAAATCCACGGCTATTTCACGCTTCACATCCAGCATTTTTTTTTTAGGTTTTAGGTTAGAGGTACTATAGTGACAGGTTGCAGCCTATAGCCTGAAATATACCTAAAAATATAAATATAATATATGAAATATACATATAAAAGGATATAGGCCTTAGTCGCCTCGTAAATTGTTCAAGGAAGAAATGGAGACCTGTTATTTTAGTGGCACAGATTCTAGCTCAGGTTAGGGTAGGTCACATATTTTCAGAAGGTCATTAAATTATGGAGTTTTTTTCGGCCAATACTAATATGTAACGTAATTGCGTGCACTATTTTTGAAGTCAGTTGAAAGAAAAAAAGTTAGCTAACAGCAACCATTTGACAAATCAGTAGAGATAAAAATTCAAGAAAATTTACAGAGTTACGCAGGCAGATACCTATTGCGAAGTATTAGAATAGAGTCGACAGTAAAGTCACACTCTATGTTTACGAGGAAAGTATCAGTTGCACTGAGTGACTGCCGGTTGCGATGTGACATGTCACTGACCGTACAGCGTAAGTGTAGTTGAAGTAATTGAGCGTACAGCGTACCTACAGTTATGTAAGTCTCTAGGGACACATGACATCGGTATGCAACAATACAGTCGTTTTAATAACATCATCCTGTATTCTGCACATTTTTTACATAATTACTTAGTTAATTAATTAATCCGCGTAATTGAAAAGGACGTATCCATTGACCGTTTTATTTACAATGTGTTTTTGTCATTAACTCATTCAGCAGGAAATGTTTCTTATTATCTAATCCCATTGTACAAATATAATGTCTGAGAAAGGTCATGTCTAATGTTGATGGTGGAGATAAGGTTTGTTGTTGCAACACGTTTTTTGTGGGTAGTGTGAAACAGCTACTGAATGAGATATAAATAAATAAACTTACATGGGTTTTGGGTGAAACTCGACCGGAAGATGTGGTGGCGCCGATGCCTCCGGAAAGATACATATTCCCAATTGTGCAGACAGAGCATACGAAACGCAACAAACAACGACTATTCACGTTACGTAGCCACTTTTTGCGTAATTTTAGGTTCAAACACAGATGGAAGAGCGACAATTGTGACCTTTGCTTGCCTATCGCCTAAAGCATACGTAAACCCTTTCCTTAGTCGCCTTTTGACATTCGAGAAAAAAATGGATTGATGTTATTCTAAACCCAACACCACAGATCCGGAAAGTTAGATAAATAGTTTTATTACGCAAGGAAATGCATCTCACTCAGCAAGCTTCCCCGTGACCCGCGGGTTAACTCTGTTTTAATGAGGTTACCTCAACCAGACGTTGCATTACAGGCCTTTGCGTGATATAATGTTTTAACATAAGCATAATATCTTATTGCATCTTGATTCGGTTCAAAGATCAGATCAGTAACGTAATGTGATATTAACAAGCTACGACTTCTTCATTGTTCTATGGTAAATAATGTAGGTTAAGTCGATACCCACGGTCCGTGCATAAATTTTGACAAAACAAAGTTTGTATTTATTTATTCTTATGATGCCCCTTGTAATAATTAACATCTTTTTAGATTTACTCATAATCTTACAACCAATTATTTGACTTTGAAACGGTAGGTGCCGTAAAATAGGGTGAAAAGGGATTAAGTCGAGATTTGAATGGGGGAGAATAAGAATAATAGGAGTGACTGGATTGAGGTTTTTATAGGCTACAGCTATCTATGTTCATAATTGATTACTATTGCATATGGAGCTATGGTAACTTTAGTAATCCAAAAGTGGGTTTCAATAATTTTTAAAAGTATTGTATTGTATTGTATGACTCATTATTGCACATGAAGCGGTTAGATCCTTCGAATAAACGCACTCCAGAGTAATTCCTTCCGAAACAACACAGGCCTTAACTTTCGCTTTCCTCTTTACCCAACAGGGGGAGCGGAAAGGTTCAACTGCCGCGGCCGCATTCTGGGCGCGTACTACGCAGACGCCAAAGCACACTGCAAAGCGTTCCATGTCTGCGTCCGGGTGGCCGGCGGGGGCATCAGGGACTTCCGATTCTTCTGCCCCCCGGGAACCCTGTTCCACCAGGAGGCCCAGACCTGCACTGACTGGGGGGACGACGACCCCCTAGCCTGCCCCGCTGAGATCTACGACGGTCAGTTTGAACTCTACAAGATCGGATCCGGTGAGCGCTTTGCTACTAACCAAGCTTAAGCTCGCAAAATGTTGAGGATTTAAGTGGCCTTGGGGTTATTGACTGTACAAATGGATCTTATGGTCACAAATTCTGTTTGGATTCCGTAAAGCTAGTTACTTAATTTTTATTGTATCGATCCTACAAAGGTTGGCCTGCTGGATAAAATACTACCTTTGTTTTCCTGGGTTATACTTATTACCAAATTAAGCCAGTCGGGGTGCCAGCGGAAATGTTTGTGTTGATTTACTTAATATTTTCTGATATTTTGAAGTATACATTTCTCGATCAAATCATTGGCAATAACACGATTTTCTGTTTGGTAGTAAAGTATCTAATGGTTTATGTTTAATAAGCTATAAAAATTGGTTATTACTTTTAACACCATTTAAATTAATTCAGCATTTGCGAGTGACGCTATTAATTATGGCAATGAAGCCTCTAAATCGTAAACATTGGTAAGATGTTTACATGTATGAATGTGGTCTCATTAAAATAGATAATATTAATTAGGAGCATTCAATCGGCCTTCCAACCGTTCTAAATATTAAAGGCGAGTAATTAATAGAGATGAGGCAACGCGAACTCATGAATAAGACGCCTACTTGTAAATAACGCGGAATCAATTTAATTGCACTGACATTCGTTCTGCTGACCCACTGGAGCGAGGAGTAATTTTTACTACTGTAAAATTATAAATAATTAATGAGGATTGGCTCGTTTTTCTCATCAGGTGTATTAAGCTGTAATAAGTGTGATTTCCTGCAAAGAAGTGGTTTGTAGTTTGTACTTAATTAAAGCGTGAACGGAGATGACCGCGTTGCATCACGCGCGAAAGGTTAAAGCGAAGTCAGTTCGCGTTAACTTCGTATTTGGTAACGGATTGCAAAAAACTAAGCTTCAGCCGGCCGCTTGCATTGTGCTACTTATGGGCTCTTACAATAGAAATATGGTTAGCTATAAATAACGCTTAGATGACGATTTAAAAACACTTATGGGAATAAAGCTTCGAAATGCGCATTGAAACGAATGAAGAGATTTGTTTTCAAAATTGCCTGTACAAATGCTTTAAATACATGGATCAAAACGACTCGTAAGTCCTGCCTCAGCAGTCTACCTAACACAAAATTAACAAATATAAACCTATTTCTGTTGTCTGTTCACAGGATATGATACCAAGAAGTTATCGTCTCCTGGTGCTCGTGAGGAAGAAGCCGAATTTGCTTTACAGCGCGCCGAGACGGGCGACCGGCGCCTTGCGCAGAACAACGCCAATGCACCCGCCTCTGACCTTCGAGCAGCTCACTCCTCGGACTTCTTCAGCGGTCAGCGCGACCGTGGCCGTGATGAGCCCGCCCCTCCTGCCCCTCAATCCCCCCCTTCATTCCCTCAACCGTCTCAATCTCAACGTTCTTCGTTCAGAAGACCTACTAGCCCTCGAACGACCCCAACCACGCAATACACGAACCCGCCGCCCCCACCGCCTCCAAAACAACTCACTAACGTTCAGTATGATCTCAAAAGGAAACTCGTCAGAAAACGCCCTATTTACGCTTCTACTAAATCACCCACAACTTTCGCTCAAAACACACCACAACAATTCTCTGAACCTCAACAGCAACAACGACAGCAACAGCAGCAACAACAACAACAACAGCAACAGCAACAACAGTCGCAACAACAACATCAACAACAAGAACAACAAAAACAACAACAACAGCAACAAAACCAAAAAACGAACTTAGAGCGCAGAATACCACAACAAATTCGACTGAATCCTACTACAACCCCCACGCCGGCTAGCGTCCCTCCTCAGTACAGAGAAGAGTACGTTGAAGTCAGCCGAGTGACCCCCAAACCAAATAGGTACTTCTCCAACAACCCCTCCCCTGCTCCTTTCTCGCAGTCCACAACCAATTACAACAAAAAGGAGGGGCTGGTTGAATTGTACAACTATAACGCTCAATCCACTCCAGGGATTAATGTGCAAAATGATAAGAAGCCTTTCAAAGTGAGGAACAGCTTCAGCGTTGTAACAGAAATACCCGAAGGGCAAGACTTCGTGCGCACTAACACCAACGGCAACAATGGAAGGAGCACAACCGCGAGCACCGATTACAACACGGCTTCCTCCCGCGGCTTCAGCACAAACACGCCCGCCTTCAGGAATTTCAACAGCGTATCTTACGAACCGGAAAAGAACAACTTTGTCCACAATACAGCGAAGCAGAATTACTACAACAGTCCGTCCACCACGCCTACAACCACTTCCGTGTACACAACGACCCGTGCTGATCCATCTTACAACCTGAACACGGTGGCCTACAACACCAATATCGGCTTTAATGCGAAGCAGACTAACCTTGCCGACAACGACGAAGACGATGGTCAGTATCGCCCACCAGCCGACGAAGATGACGGCCAGTACCGGCCCGAGCAGTACGAACGTGAACTCCTCTCGGGTGCCCATTCGCTGAACATTGCTGCCAGCGGGAACCGACTACCGGAAGATCAAAAACAGAAAGGCAAAACGCAGAAGCCACCCAAGCCCGCTCAATTATCTCAAACGGCAGCTCCGAGACCGTTCAGACCCGCTCCCGCACCGTCAACAACTGCCGCGCCTCTTCCGTCTACGTTTGAACCGGTCCAGACAACAACTTATAGGCCGCAAACCGTAAGCACCCAACGCACCTTCGATTATTTCCAAACATACACCACCACGGTGCGCCCGAGTGACCCCCCTGTCCAGTACCACCCGACCACTAATAACTTCGAGAACGTCCCGGCGAGGACGTCGACGAGCGCGCCGCTCCGCCCCGAGCCGCGGCCGCCCGCGCCGCGCCCCAGCACCCGCGCGCCGCACTTCGCCAAGCCAGCCAACAACAACGAGGACACGAGCTACGACTACGCGTACTACGACTCCGACCCTGGATTTTCAGAATACGACCACATAGAAGAATTCGGAAAAACAAAAACAAAAGCCTAAAAGCTTGCGTTTACTCTTTACTGCCATTAAATTAGTCGCCTCTTTAGATAAATAGGCATGGAGATGCCTCGTTTCGCTCAGTCAGCGTTCGGTGCTTATATAAATGCTGAACTACAATTTTATGGATAATAATATCGGTGGACGTATATCAAGTACAACATAGGTGTGTAAATAGTTTTCATTGGAAGTACTAATAGTCGACTCAGCATTCCAGACTGAAACGCAGTGCCAGTTTTATCAATATCTGAAGAGGCTCATTTGTAGTTACCTGCCCTAAATTATTTGTGATATTATGGATGTTCGTAGGTACCTATTGGGTTAAGTCGCCGGGTGCGTAGATCAGCCTGCTAGATGAGTAAGGAGACCGCCTGGCGCCGTTCTTACCAGCATTGGTATTTATTGTGCAGTTTGCGAATATAGAGTATATTTCCTATGTATGTACAATAGCAAGTAAGTTAACTAGAGTGTAAAATAATTCATTGTAAATAAAGTTTTCTTTAATATCTTCTTACACTTCTTTGCGTAATGTCGTTCTTACCTACTTTATCTCAAGTTGCGTGAGAACTGCTGCCAATTGTATGTTGTGAAGCTTGCGTTCATAGCGAGGGCGTGGAGGCAAAACTGAGGACAACTATAATTAGAAACATTTACATCGCAACAGACAGAAATATTTGTGCTAATTCTTCTTTATGCATTGATCAAACCTTCCTACCATGAACGTGTCATAATCTGGTGACAGGTAGTAATTAAGTAAAAAAGGCTGTATTGTACAAATAAAATAACGAAAAACAGATATTCCCCAAATAAAAACACAAAGGTAAACTTATTGCCAGCCAAACTTTGAGCGATAGAGAGGATCAATTAATTATCAATGAATTTGGGGAGGACAAATTAAATAACATAAAATATTGTATAACATGACAGAAGAAAAAAAACAACAATTTGAAGATTGAACATTAAACTACCGTGAGAATCACTCATGTTGAAAAATTTTACGGATAACTCACCGCCGCAGCTCCTAGATGGCTACGAATTAGCCCGAAACATGTCGAGCTAAACTCGATTAAAATCGTGAGTTATTCGTAAAAAAATTCAACAAAAACAATTTGAAGTACGAATATTACCAGGTAATATTTTCTTTAATAATGTTTTATTTATTACCTACAACTGCCAATGAAGCGTTAGGTGTTAACCTTCCAGAGACTAGTAAATATAATAACTGATAATCGCCACACTAACATTCCTGTGACATGTGAGCTTAATTAATGTGATAACGTTTTTTGAAGGGTCTAATCTAAGGTCTAGCGCAATTTGACACACATGTCCCCAAGGCGGATTTCACTTGATCAGTCCAGCGCATAGGTGATCTGCCACGCGATCTAGTGCCCTCCACCTTTCCCTGCACCACCAGTCGTTCGATAGAGCTGTTATCTCGTCTAGAGATCGTGCGGAAAGTTGTTTCCGCCTCTACCGATGTTGACGTCTCTACGTGACCACGACCACTCTGCCAAGAGTGAAACGACAGAGAAGAAGAAGAATCTAAGGTGTCATAGTAAACTAAACATGCCAATGAGACCTCGTTTATTTCAGAGCCTGTCAGTTTTTATTATTACTAGTCTCTGGGTGTACTAAAAACGTTATCTCTACCTCAAATCAAAAAAGTGGGTAAGAAGGAACAATTTTTGAGGCAGATTTTAGAAAATATTCCACATAAAGTTAAAGAAACATCACGCCTGTTTTTGACCGGGCTAGCCAGAGCATACGTAACACTACATAGTCAAAATCATAACTATTTCACGTTTCGGTCCCATTTTTAGTACAGTTTTAGTCTTAAAGATAATTATACATATAAAAGGCTTAGCGAACCCTAACGTTAACGTACCTATGTCCTTGGTCACCTCTTTCTTACGACATCCACGAAAGAAATGTAGAGTTGTAATTCTAAATCCCAAACACCACATGGCTACCAAAGCAAAAAATTACATAAATAAGTATTAAATACGAAAACATCCCTGAAAAAATATTTTTATAAGATATCAAACAGCAGGTTCGTATTCTGAAAAGATACAGTTACCTCCTGAAAAATATTTCTTCCAAGTTTAAGGGGATTACAAGATTAGTCATTTGACGAATGTTACTGTTACTGCCATCTGTGAGCGGATAGCTGAACTAGAAATGCAGTGATTGTAAAGCATCTACTGGACACTAGATGGCACTAGCTTACAATAAAAAAAAACTAGCAATATTTCCTGTGTGGTGCCGGGTTAGAATAGCACTACCCCCTTTCTTCCCGTGGGTGTCGTAAGAGTCGACTCTGGGAAAGGGTTAGTGTATTGTGGGCGATGGGCTAGCAACCTATCACTGCAATATCACGTTTAATCATCTGGTTGCCCTGTAATTGCTAAACGTGGCACTGGATTTTTCAATTTACGTGCTCTACCTACCCCTCTTGGGGAATGGGAATACGGGCGTGAGAATATGTATGTATCTAGCAATATCTTAGGTGTGTATTTAGCGTAATTAGTTATTTTCTCAAAGAGTACTACGGGATTCTATTATTGAGACTCCTCTGTCTGTCCATGCATTCGTCCTTACTCAATTATAGGGCTCTTATCAGTCTTATCCCGGACCGTAACACATAAAATTTTGACAGATTTTGTATTAAATACGATGGCCACGACAACAGCAAACAACTAAGTATACTTCAATAATATAAAAATAAAAATAGGATGTCGTACAAGAAACATGATTCGAGCCACAGACTTATATCAAAATAGATGACTCAAGTGTATGTACTTCGCGTGCCAAAAGGGAGCCAAAAGGGAGATTTTGTACCACTTAGATTAGGTTTAACTGCCTAGATACAGGACAACTTGAATAAGGCGGCGTCACCTTTGAATCGGTTTCACTCGGACTGTCAGTTCCCATCACTAAAGCGCTCAAATGACGTTACAGAAGGTAGAGAAAAAGTGGCACGCTCGGTATCTATTTCGATATTAGTCTACGATTCGAACGGAACTCTTCACGTCTTAATCAGACCCACATTTGATTAAATTTTCACCAAAATACTATGATAGTGAATTTCAATAGTGCATTTAGTGATAGTGCAGTTTCAATTATTTTTATTTAAAAAACAATTGAAACTGCGTTCATAGAATTTTAAAGCTAATTGGTTAAATCGACAATTGACATTACGACAAAATCAGCTTTTCATTTTTCAGTGGAAAACATGACTATTTTATGATTCGTAGACACTTTTAGCATATTTTTTAGGTTTCAAGTAAAAAAGTACAATAGTAACAAGTTGCTAGCCTATCACCTAAAGATTACCTAAACTTAATGATATGATTTTGTAAATTGAAAAGGTGGCAGGTTTCGTGAACGTGACACTGGCCGTTGTTATTAATTGCCCTGTGAATCAACAGAATGGACAATGGACTCGAAGGGCTCTTCCACGGTAAAGATGACCTTAACGTAATTGCATTCATATTTCTAATTCACCTTGGTGGTACACTAGCATAAAACAATGTCAATGAACAACAAAGTAACCACTGCATCTACCTCGTGTCACTGCCTGTCTCGTTCTCATACATACATTAAGCCTGTATTCCCAAATAGGGTAGGTAGAGCACACGAAACGAAAAAAAAAAACTATTTCACGTTTCGTATCAACTTTTTGGGTTTTTTTACCACATTCTCATCTTTACGTTTTTCATCAACATCACTACAACACAGATTACTTACTACATACACACACACACAACTTACTACACACACTTAGCACAGCAACACGCTTGAGAAGGCTCGCGCGCGGGTTAGACTACCTGTCACTTTCTGCCGTTTCTGGTTACACTGCGACAGGTATAGTATAGTTCAGGGGTTCCCAAACTGTGCGTCGCGGCGCCCTGGCGCGCCGCAGAAAGTATTGAGGGGCGCCACCGTGAGTCGATACTTTATCATTATCCGAAACCATTTTCATCTTTACCTACATATACATATTTTCATTTTTAATCCTCTCAACCTATATACCACCATTATCTGAGCCTATTTGTACAGTATTTTTTCAAATACACAGGGTAGGGCGCCGTGACAAAATTCTAAAGTTGTAAGAGCGCCGTGGGCCGAGAAAGGTTGGGAACCTCTGGTATAGTTTATCTCGCGCTCATCTCCACTCGCGCCTTGCTGTGCGAAGCCGGGTGGCAAACGGGGAGGTGGGACGCCTTAGGGCGCTTGTGCACTACCATGAATTTTACGGTCCGGCTTTTCACTTAACATCACGTCTCGCTTGCTCTTTCATTAAACAGTAATAACGTGAGCGGGACGACAGACAGTAAAAACCCGGACGGCCGGACCGGAAAATTCATGGCACCAAGTGCACAAGCGCCCTTAAGCATTCTTTGTATCTACTTAATAGTGTACAAGGTTTACCAAATCTGAATAGTCTTTCGTGAATTTACTTTTAACTTAGGGGGTGTTTGACTATCCAGATAATTTGGGGCTATGATATGTGTATGATAAAAAATCTACGCAGAACTAATCTCTTATACGCAGAAAAGCAATATAGCGCTCTTCGTATTCAATACATATAAGTCATATAACAATGCTTTTAGAGTGCCCAGTTTTTGCGTGCATCAGGAATGTTTGCTAAAGCAAGGGTAGACTGCTTCTAAATTGCCATGCGGAAGAGGTGCACTGAGGACATTTAAGGACAAGTTTGACTGTCAGTATCTGAACCATTGTTACACCATTCATAATACTGACGGACAAGCCTGAGTAATATTGTGTTTTATTGTTATGTATTACACTGTTTACGAAAAATTAGGTTTAGATACTTTATTAATATTCAACCAATGTAGCTTAATTATTGTCTACTGAAGAAAAAACATGGATCGCAGTTATCTGAATAAATTACTTTTTTATTATTATTAGGAACTTAAACTAAGTGAAAAAAACTCTTTAATTTGATACCTAGTAGGTATTCCTCACTTAAAATACTCGCTTTTCCCTGACTTGAAAGCAAGTTTACTACTTACTTGTCATTAAAGTATTGAAAATGGTCCTCGTTAACGTTTTTTGCATAGGTAAGTAGGTAGGTAAGTAAAAAAAAAGACAAAAGTATTTTTTTTAGAATCATCTTTTTTATTTAAATAAGTATCACAAAATTTGATAACGCGGCGTTATTTGAACCATTACCTACTTTATACTTCCGTCGAGGGTTGTCCACCTTATTTTGTATAACTTTAGGATTCCGGATCTATTCGGATTCAGAGTGGAATAGAATCAATCATCACCCAGGATTTAAAATTCAATCAGCATTGTTATTGTGACTTTATAGCCATTGTTAAACAGTACAAGACTACTCAAGGTGTTAGACGATGATCGTATACAATTATTTTTAACTCGCCTTACTTCATACTGATCAAGTGATTCGTCAGCAATGTGTGAACGATATGTCTCCTAAAGCGTATTGTCACAATCTTGAGACATGAATCAAAAACCAGCGGTCAAATAGACAGCCTGTCTGAGTAGGTTCATAAGTTTTCCCACTGGAACATCACAGTTTTCGGAAAATCTATTGTAGGGACTATTGCTTCACCTAACTATTTATAAAATAGGTACGTATTATTGATAGAAGCTACAAGAATTTCACTTGGTATTTTTTGTTTAAACAACATACATACCTAGTTGCAAATAAGAGCAAGTATTTATAATTTCCACCTAAGTAGAATGCTTTCATGTAAAATAAGTATTCAAGTGTCTTTTCTCATTCCTTTGAAAATTATATGCCTACTTAAGTAGATACGCACTTTGTACATTATAAATTTAACCTATGCGTACAGGAGTAGGTATTATATTACTTAATTGCTGCAATCATATTGCTTCAATTCAACATGATAATCATAGGTCACAATTTCATAACGACACATTGAAATGTTTGGATTTTTCGTAAGGCTTTTTCACAAGCAGAAAGTCTTAGAAATTAAACGTAGTAGGTACGTTAAATAAAACACAAAAGTGATATTTTCCAAATCTTAAACACATGTTCGACTTAAGCCTCTAAAATTGTTCAAAGACACATCATCGCCAATGCCGTCAATGATGTGCCATGAACAACCGATTGAATTCCAAACACAGCCAACCGTCAATCATCAAAAGAACTTATATTATTTAATTATAAATAATCATTAGTCTAACACTTAAAGTAAAATTATGGGCTAGAAAAATGGCTTGATTCGTCTACGTATGTATTACATTTACAGAAATTTACATCTTCACTTTGGATTGTCGTTTATTATAAGTACATATTTAGGTACATACTTGTTTAGGCAGATATGAAACAGATCACTAATATTGGAATGTACTAATGTACTTTATATTTTATCAATACCAGCTGACATCTGGATTGAATTATATGTAAACTATACTTAGTGTGATGTTTTATCAGAGCGTTCATAGAACACATGACACAAGCACATTTCGTCAACATTCGTACCATTTGCTTAAAGAGTGACTTATATCAACGAAACACTGTTTGCTTTACCCCAAGCACAACTGGCTACCTTTATCAGCGCTCTATAGAATATTGCTCTACAGCAAGGCTGGCCAATAGATTTTCTAGGAGGGTCAATTTTTTTAAGAGTGTGTCGAAAGCGGGCCACAGGGATTTTTCATGGCGAGCAATCATGTGAAAGCGTAGCCACCGCGCTTCGCTAGCTTGCCGGCCGAATCGCTGGGCGGGCCAATCCAAATGCCTTGGCGGGCCACTTGGTGTCCCGCGGGCCTGGGTTTGGCCAGTCTTGCTCTACAGAATATCATCTCCTACACCAGAGAAATCACAAACAAGAGAATGCACAGTACCTATGTATTAATGTAACTTGTCAATCCCTTGTTCCATCCGTTTCAAGTCCATTGACAGTTCTAGAAAATATCGTAAATTCAAATGCATTGTTCTCTATCAATATAGTTCTATTTAAAATCCACTCTAAAAGGGCAAAGAGTATCTCCTCGGACAAAACTTCGTCAACAACAATGTAACAGACATGAGACATGTAACAAAACTGCGAATAAAACATAATTGGACGGAACCGGACGATTCTTCAACAGGTATACAGAAACTGGTTTTTCCAATGACCTTATAAAAGTGTCTACACTAACCACCATTATAAATATACAGTCAAATGGAGTTACGCTACTCTGGATGTTAACAATTTTACAGCTAGGCCTTAATAATAACTTATGGTAATTGAGCTTTCTCCGCCGGGAACTCGTAGTCAGACGTGAGGATTGTTCCGTCGTTGTACTATGTGTTTGTGACACGTTCACTAAATGTGTTTGTCGATAAGTTGAGTTCACCTTAGTCTTTGTTTGGTGGGCGGTCACTGCGAGGCCACGGCGCCGGCGACTCTTTGCCGCACGTCGCCGAGCGCCGCGCCGTTGCTGAACCCGTTCAACAATGGGTACATCATGTCTTTTGTTTCCGACTTTCCGGTGTCTTCTGCTTCGGCTACTTTAGCTTTTGCTTGAGCGATCTGAAACGAAATCACGATTAGATTACCCCTTGGTGGTCATTTTGGTTTAAACCTATTTTTCCAATCTTATATTTGCGGTCACAAATTAAATTAACAGACAGGACATTCATATAATTATCTCGTAGAGGAACTGGTTTATTATTCAGCTGGGTTAAGGTCTTGAATATTGACTAGAAATATTTACGTTTGTCTAGTGACCATAAGAAGCTGTTTGATTAAAGATTATTAGGGCACACCTGGTCAAGGGTGTTAAGTGCAGAAGCAAGATGAGGGCATTTGAGCATGCCCTTAAAAATATTAATGATAATTAATCAATATGTTCAATATTGGCACTCGCAAGCGTTATGGAGAGACAATAGGTACAAATTTATCGGAGCAAAGGAGGCAAAGCAAAACAATGAAATTTAAGGATTACAACATTGAGACTAGAATCTGGTTCAGATACTCGTAGCTAATTTGAAAGAATAAACTGAAGGCAATTATATTGCAGAAGATGGCCGATATTGTGTGCTTACCTTGGCCTTGGCCTTTTTGCGGTAGGCTTGTTTGTAGAAGTCGGAGAACAAGTAGTAGAAGAGAACAGCGTGCATGCCGATCCACCAGACGAAGGCGCGAGGGTAGTCGCACTCGACGAACAACAGTTGGAACGCGTGGAAGAAGACCAGCACGAACTGGATCTGAAACAAGCGCCACAAGTATAAGTTTTGCAGTCTCATAAAACATAAATATAAGAATATTAAATCAACAAAATCATAATAATTATACGTAAATGATAAGCATCACTCCTATATGCTCTAATGCTTATTCCATTAGAGCACACGTTTCGACATATAGACAAAACCTTGACTACTTTATAAAACTCAACAGCAGAACAGAATGGTCTTGTAAGCAAAAATTAAGTCTTGTATTGCTAGCTAGTATTGCTGCTGCATTTCTACGATTATAAACGTCAAATGAAGTACTTATGCATGTAAAACATGGATTTTCCTCGTTTTGCTCCGACAAAATTAGGCAAAGTAATTAGCACCATGCTATGAAATAATATTTCACTTAACATGTTTCGGTGAAGTTATTTGACATGATGTTTAACATTGTTATGTGATGTTAACATTCATTGTATCTTCCTTTTTCGTCTCAAATCATGAAAAACCAACGGGTTTTCATACAGTTACAGGATTTTCCGAAGGTGATACGCATAACATTTCCATTAAATTCGGGCAATTTGTTTCATGGCATGTTAAAGTGTATTTAGAATATCTACATCTGGGTCCCTTCAGGTGTAATGTAGGTTAGACATTAACGAACTAATGAGTTACACCTTTGACCTCATTTACAGTTTACAAATGTTAGTTAATTAATTATTTTTATAGGAATGCTGTCAGATCATATTTTTATCAGATTAGTTCAGGGTGATCAGGGTGTTGAATTTAGAATTACATACATTTGCAATAAAGCCGCTCAAAATATATACACACTTCTATGAAGTACCTATTTAAAGATTGCTTTAAATTCGCAGTTTTAATCGTGTCTATCTATCTGTAAGTTACCTTACCTATATTCGGTTTTTAAAATCATATCACTTCACTTTTGAGCGTTATTTTCATTCCTATCTTTGATAAAACGTTTGGTTACAAATTTTTATAGTTACTTTTTACTTTTAATTATCTTAATACAAAATGAAGAAGAATCTTACCATTTGCAGCGCGGTAAGGTATTTCTTCCACCACAGATATTTCTGCACGCTGGGCCCGAGCGCTGCCAGCAGATAGTACGCGTACATGATGATGTGCACGAATGTGTTCAGCAAGCCGAAGAACGTGGAGTGACCGCCTGTGAAGACAAACAAGTTTTTATAATAACTTAGTCTAGCAGAGACAATTTTAAGGGGATGAAAAAACTGTTAGTAGAATCGCAAGCCTTCTATGATTCTGAGGCTTAATGTCCAAGATTGATAGATTCACTATTTGACAATGGTAAATTCTACCGAAACTTATTCATATCACGGTTAACATTTAAATCCTGCCACGTATGCCACATAGCATTCGTCTATTTTAAACATCACATTTATTGAAGTCACTATCTCTAAAATGAATCGTCGACAGTTACTTATATTACAACAGGAACTTGTTTTCATATCTCTATATACCCACTAGGTACTAGCAACCCTGTGGCATAGCATAAGAAGTTTCCTCAACTGATTTGTGTTTTACCTTACAAAGATCGACTGATATTAATTATTTACTGGATTTCCAAGTACAACTAGATCAAGTATCCGTGTATCAGTAATCACTTCGTGCAAATTGGTCGTTCTGCATGTATTGCAATGTCTTGGGCATTTAAGTCAAATGATTGCAGAAATGATTGAACTAAAAGAATACGTCATTGCTCAATTAGTTTACACGGGCGCTAATCTTTTAAATTCTAGCGGAAAAACTTGTTTAAACAGAATATTCGCGAGATATTTTAACGACGTCATGGCGGTCAAATAACTGCGCGTGTCAATTCATGCATAACGCAAGAGTTTGCTCAGGTCAACCTTCAGACTCCAGATATTAAACTTCTCTTAATAGAAATTAATCATGGTCAGTTGCAAAATAATACTGAGCATTGCCTAATTTATACAAATACGGTTAGTGGAAAATTATGATTTTATCACTGGACGTGTCATTTGAATATAACCGATATAACAATACAATGATAAGCTACGTAGAAAAGTAAATCAGATTGGCATTATGCAGACTTATTTATAACTATAACTCATTTATCGCTCAAATTTGCATTTTAAGTAATAACAACAAATATGTATGCAAGTGTCTGTAAATTTTGCGTATACATCAGACAAAAACCAGAAAAACCTTGCGCCAGTTGCTACGCTTATTCGGCATCTGAGAAGAGCCTGGCAAATATTTAACATATTCTATCGATTTAAAAATTCGTGCTGAGACCTTTAGCGTGTGTATTAAAAGAACGTTTTCGAGAAAGATCGTCTGGCCAACGAGTTATCGAGAAACGTCGTGTTCTGGTCGCCATGTTTGGTGTAATTTGACGACATCGCGGACTACTGCTTGCTCAAATATTTTTCTCGGCCCAATCCTGCTCGCTCACGGACCACTCGCGTTAGGACTATTAGGTAACAAACCAAGGTCACCCGGGTAAGTTGACACGTATCGTTTGCCTACATAAAGTTTACCTTATGCAGACATACTCTACTTTATAACTTCGAAGTACTAAAGATCAGTGGCTGTCGTCCTTACAGGCAATAGTAACAGAGTCTGATTTTTCTACTTTTTTCAGAAGGCTTAAAATGCTAGCGGTCATTCGATAAACTTGTTGATGGAGACTTTTTTAATTAAATATATTTACGTAATTATTCCTATCTTAGTAGGTATTCGTATTTAGGCTTCGTCTTTTTTCCTTTCCAATCACCCTAGTGATAAGAATAGGATGTAGTAGGTATTTTTATTCATACATAAATATAGCGCCTGATTTCCCAAATGGAGCACGCCAAATAATAGGTACACAAAGTGTTACATTAACAAAACAATGACTATCTGCAATAGTTTAGTCAAAATAGCGCAACAACTTTCGACACAATTTTAGGTTTAAAGCTTGATAATAAGGTTAGTTAGATAAGCTAGATATAGATTTGGTTCAAGTCTGAAAATACTAACCAGGTGTGAACTTGACTCCGAACCACACGGACATGGGCATGATGCCGTGGTGGATGACGTGCAGCTTCGACACGTGGTCAAACTTCTTCCGCATCACGAAGAAGATCTGAAACACGAGGCGGCCGATGTTAACGAGCCTTGGCAAGTCGGAGACAAGTGAAACGACGTACGTGGTGGTGCATAGCAAAACATATTAACTTCGCAAACCACATAAAAGTTAAACGAGTGTGTTTACAACTATACTACCTACTTCGCGGATTAAAGGTCGTCACTACAAAAAATAGGAGAAAAAATACGATCAACAAAGTCGTTTTTTTACAACCGCAGCTCATCAACTGGCACCCTTTTAAATAAAACTAAAGACCGACGCAGCTTGAAACGGACTCGCGCAAGAAGAGTTCTAATAACAGTAAGAAAAATACCCGAACTAGTGAACTGTTGAACTAGTTGAAAACCTGCGTTTCTTATTTGACAGAGGGACACTAGGGACATACAGGCGGACAGAGATCGACGTCTTAGAATTCTGTTTTTACCCTTTAGGAAGCCTAGAAGTGAAGTGAAACATATCTACCCGCGTACATAAATGACGGCGCAATGTCTTATTTTTTAATGTGCTCCTTTTTCTGTCCTCACACTTTCGTTAGAGGATTCCAAATTTCAATTTATTGATATTTTTATTTTATGTTCTGTGGGGGCCAAGTAGTGAGCCATTTTACAGGCAGACCTTCTTCACCGACCTATTGATCTTTTTGACCATTCATCGCTCGCGTGATGACCCTAACGACCTACAGTGAGCAAGCTATCCTCGCGGAGTCTTCAAGGATGAAGCAAACAAATTCTCATAATATTGGATCGGTTTCATAGACTTATGCAAATGGCCCGACGTGACCATGCTAGCAGCGGAAATAAACATAATCGCCAAGACTCGCCAGTTGCCTTGACAATGACAACAACACGGCCGAAACGTAAAAGAAAACTTATGACGCTTAATACTTTCAATAATATCAAGTTTAAATTCATTAACTAGGTTAACAGGAAGGCGATTAAGGCATATTGATAATGAGCCGTGTAGCCAACGGTGATTCAGTGAAACACCAGGGGCAAGTAAAAGAGTACTGAGAGTGTGTTTCGAGAAAACTTTTCTTTCTAGTTGGAGTGATGAGAGATAAATAAATTTAATAATAACTTACCGTGTCGAAAAATTCCGTGAATTTTGAAAAGTAGTACCACCAGCATCCACTCGCCGTCTGTAAACAAAAAACAAGGCCATTAAAGTTTAATTTACATTAATCTATTTTTGTGCTATACAAACACCAAAGTATATTTTTATTCATGTATTTTATAAAAAACTTCCTATGACGTCGAGACTACGTTGACGTTATAACAATTTAAATTTTAAGTTAGATCCTTACTTTGCAGATAAATTACGAGATAGAGATAAGGTTCTGGATAAGTATTATGACTTTTAAGCATTCGCTTATAATTATTGTGCCCCCTTAACGTTGTTTTCCCTTTCCTGTAAAGATTTTGAATGTAGATCAAATTTGGGTGTTATTTTTATTTCAAACGAAATATGTACTTGTAATGCTGTATCGGTTTAGAATAACAGCTCTATATTTCTTCAGAGGGTGTCGTAGTTAAGGTATAGGTATTTTAGGCGACAGGGTGGCAACCTGTCTCTATTATTCCCTTTAATTTGAAACCTAAAAAATATGTTAATTGTGGTTACGAAACGTGAAACAGTCATGGTTTTATCCATGTAGCGTTTCGTGTGCCATTTCAGAGTGTGACGACTGTACGTATGTATGAAGTCAATAGTTAAATTAATAAAATGTAAAGTTACCAACCAAACTATGAGTTTTCTATAAAAAAAATCAATCGCAAACGTACGCAATGTAGTGTGTTTTAGTAATGGGAAGTTTCAAATTAGATCTTCAAACAGTGACGTGACCTTAGTGACGCGATCTAAGCATTTCCTATGGACACAAGTATGTATCAGGTTTACCTGTGAAATCATGCCTTCAAAGTGATAATTAAGTAAAACTAATGTTTTATGCTTACACTTACAAGGCAAACAGTAAAGTCCAGCTCTACTGCTCACCAAAACTCAAACAATACGTCCATAATTTATGTAAATTTGTCATTAGAGTCTATCTAGCTAGCTAGAACACGTGTAACTATATATCCATATTTACTTTTATTTACAGTTATGTAGGTGCATACTTATGTTTGTATACAATACATCACACATGTATGCCCTGTATGGAGTCGGTAGAGCACTCGAAACGCTACATAGACAAGACCCTTTTCGAATCTAATTTCGAAACCATATTTAATGGCCTTAGTCGCCTCTTACAACATCCACGGAAGAAATGGATAGGTTGGTATTCTAAACCTGACACCACATTTACACCACTGGTTATGATTTCCAATTAAATTTGCGGTCGACATCGACCCAGCCCAGCGGTCATTACCTTGACGACCTCCGCCTGGACTTTGGGAGCGGAATGGCTTTAGTACTTTTTGGATAAAAATAAAACATTAATAAGTACCTACTAAGATTCCGAAAAACCGAAAGACTCAACAATATTTTTGCACACAAGACCAACTTGATAAAAAAAGAGACTGATCATAAAGGTTCAAAGGCATATTTCATAGGCTATTCACAGGTTAATTACCTATTATAATAATCGTAATCTGCCTGTGTTATTGTTATAAGATCATCGACAAACATCAAGGACTCGTCTCTAACGTTTCCGCATCGCATCGAGACAGTCAACAATGCGCCGAGCACACGCCCCTGACGCGTTTGTATTTGTATGAAGATCATTTCCGACAAAAACTAATCAAAATTACCGAGCTTGTTATATGAGCTCATAATTAGTTGATCATTATGCCTACAACTTATAGGGGCTTGAAGGCAAGCGACTTCTCAGTTTATGGTTCACTACGCAACTAGGAGACATGTAAAGAAACTAGCCGCTAATAGTTTCTTTATTTACCCCCTTAGGTAAATAATTATTAAATTATCTACTACAAAGTACAAGCAGACCAGGAAGTCCATAAAAATACAAGGTAAAAATAAACTGCAACTTCTTTGTAATAGATAAAGACACACATGTTAATCAAAAACTACGTTTACTCAGCGCACATTTATTCGCTCTCCCTGTTTTTAAAAGAAAGTTATATTTAGTAACATTGAAAAAAAAAGAGTGGGATGAGTTTTGCCACCGAGTGAATTTTTAATGGTACTTAAATTGACAAACTTTCAACTGAAACATAACAGCTGTATTTGAGGTTAGACTAACTAGAACATAGGTTCTTGTAGATAATCTGGGTGACCGTGGACACCTACCTTTCAACATTAATTTAAATCACAATTATAAAATGCATACATAAATACCTAATCAAGTCTTTCGAATCGTAGTCGTACAAAATATGAACCGTCAATTACTTTCATAAATTTAACATTAAACTACCGTGAGACTCACTCATCTTATAAAATACGGATAACTCACGTTATAAATCGAGTTTAGCTCGACATGTTTCGGACTAATTCGTAGCCCTTCATCTAGGAGCCGCGGCAGCTGCTGCTGCCAAACGCGAACTGCGCGCCTCGGCTCTCTTCGCGCGACTGCACGAATTAGTCCGAAACATGTCGAGCTAAACTCGATTTATAACGTGAGTTATCCGTATTTTATAAGATACTTTCATAAAATATCCATATTTTCATATCGAGAGAACTTAAAATATTAGTACTGCTTATTTATTTGGTCAGTTTTCTATAAAAATAGCCGAATATTTCTGATACAGTTGTTTCGTTATTTATTAGAAGAACACCCTAACAAATAATCGAAAACGGCATCAAAAATCTGCAGCCCATTCGTACAAAATGTGACTAGATGACTGCCCGGTTTAAATGCTCGAATAATCACCCTGTTTAGAGACCTGTTACACACGTAGGCTTAGCTTGTGATTGGCTTGCTTTCCTTGATGAATTGGATTAACTTGAAATTGGCTTGGATAAAATCACTCCGTATCTGCGTAACTCATAAAATGTTTCACAGTTAACATCATCCAAGCCAAACACAAACAAACCATTTGTCCGTAGGCATGTCATTTGCAGAATGACTGATTTAGTTGATTGTGCGCTTACCCGCATCGCGATGGGCGACCGCGAGTAGTCGACCGGCTGGCAGCGGAAGCTATGGGTCGTGAACCAGCCGCTCGTCAAACTCTACGGAATAAAAACACAGTTATAATGACTTAATTTTTACTACGTTTTAAGTAAACTGACACAATTTGACAACAATAAAAAAATCATCAAAAGTTACCACAAAAAACAGCCCATCCCCCTAAACAAAACGAAGTTTTAAATGCTTATCTTTGAAATCCTATAAGAAGTAACGCAAAAAACCTGGAAGTGCCGATTTTTGTGATGTACCTATGTGTAGAGTTAATTTACAAAAAAAGAGGCATCAAAGTAATTTAATCATATAGGTACGAATTTTACAAGGTTTATGAAAAATGGGAATTTATCTTTATCAAGCGGAACCTAAAACGTAATCGGAAAAAACGTATACTTAAGTAAGAAAAAGAGCAATTACCTCATTGAACAGCCATATACTGAAGATAACTTGAATCAAGTTATACCAGATGAGCACTTGTTTTAATTCAAACGGTTTTCTGTTTTCCATCAGTTTTGGTCCCAATACCTGTAAATAAAGAGACATACTTACTTAAAATATAAAACTGTTACTAAAAACGTTTGCTAATCTGAAATTAATTCGTTACCTGTCTCTATTGTTTACGGAACCAAAAAGCAAAGAAACCTTGCGAATAAGGCTCGTTGTGTTGGTAATTTGTTAAATTATAAGTAGGTATACCTAGTATTAAATCTACGATGATTTTCATAATAAGCTTGCTATATTTAGACAAAACAAAGTGTTTACTGGCTATTTACGCAGGGATACACATAATTTGATATACGTTTAAGTTCTATACTAAAATTCTACTTCTAGAATTAGTTCCGATACATTATAATGTAATTGATATTTTAATACGCTGATGTTGAATAAAAATGAAATTTTATTTTCAAGCAATATAACAGTAAATATCCATTGTTACCAATCGTTGTGTTGTCTGAATGTGATTTAAAATTGGCTTCACTGATTAACAACATCGAGTCTCAGCGAACACGGAACAATAAAATCTAATGACTGTGACACAGTTTATTTAAATTAAACATCATACTCCGCAGCGGCATGTTAACGATGGTTTTGCTTACCGCGGTAAACAATACTTAACACGAGTACCTATTCTGACACGAAACGTTAACTCAATATTTTGAAATATTTGAGTACAAGTTTTAAGATAGATTAGTTCTACCGTTTTGAGCTCATAAAAAAATACGGACGATAGACGAAAAGTTTGAGACGTAATGGGGTTATAAAATTAATTGAAATACTCAATTCCATTTTAAGTTTTAGCTCAAACACGTCTGGATAAAAATAACGGAACACGTTGACCGACGTTTTGTACAGTCAGCGTCTGATACATGGTTACACTTTGGTACTTTGTCACTGTGATCGCAGTGACAATTTCATGCGAGAGTTCAAATATGAGGTTAATTAGAAAAGGTACTAAAGTGTATACATGTATCAGACGTTGACTGTACTATTCTATCGGGCTAGACAGGAGCCATACAAGTAAGTGAATATCGCTTTTAAATGTAAAAAACAGGTTACCGTTCATAAGTCGAGTTACCTCTGGCAACTGAAACTAACATCTAAAATAAACAACACATATACTTACTTTCACTACAAAGACGTATGTGAGGCATATCGCCAAAGTGGGAAAGGGTGAGGACATCATTGGCCAGTCCTTCACCCTTTGGTCGCTTTTGTTGTCCATGAGGTCATGGTAACCCGCCACTAGCTTATTCAGCTGCTCCATTTTCGCTGAAACAATCAAAAAGTATTATGAAATATTGTGTTTACGGAGCATATTAAAGACGCGTACTCGTAAGCAATTTAGGTGCGGCGCTAACGCGGTTAGATGACATGAATGTCAGGGCAGACTGGACGGCAATTTAACAATTGCCGATTTTTCTAAAAATCACTGATTTGTTATTACTTACTAGTATTAGATTTCATAAATAGGTAAGTATGCATTTTATGTGATGCTGGTAACTTGTTTATCATTTTATACCTCGCCTGTCCCTATTAAAATGGTCGGATCTGCAAATCGGCAACTTTACAGGAGAGCGATTCAAAGTATATTTTGCTCATATCTTTTTACTTATATTGAGAATGTTTCTGAAACTTTCCAGTATTGCTATTTAAGTTATTTCTATTCAATTCAACATTAAGAATACTCAGTATTAAATTTGTAAATATGCAAAAATTCAGTTGTTGCCTTTTTAACAGTTAATGGTTAATATTGATTTGTCGGAACTACCAGATCCGACATTGTTGCTTGTATGAATCCAGTAAATACTAGTCGCAAGTGCCACTTAAGACCTTGTTACTTGTAAAAATCCAAAAACACTCTGTAGCAAGTCCCACTAACGACATTATTGAATGCGTATTTAAAAATATTAGTGATGTACCGACTACCACTTTGACCGACTAGCCGACTAGCCGACTAGTCGGCTAGTCCGATCTCGGTTTCGGAGATTTCCGATTGCGGAGATATCGGAGATCCGACTTTGTCCTCAGCTTTTTCGCGCGCTAGTTGCAACCAATGCGTGTTTTGTTTACTTCGCTAAAGTCGCTAATAAGTTCATCTTTGCTTACGTGCTATATTGATAATAGAATTTTGTTTTGTTGATGTTATAGATACGAGGGCAGTCCGATAACTAGTTACCCTAGAAAATAAACATGAAATTTTGAAGTGGTGATTTATTTCTCTACGTAGTCTCCTTACAACTCGATACACTTGACCCAGCGATGCTCCAACTTCTTTAACCCGACAGAAAAAAAAAACTGGAGGTCTGTAAAATAGGCCTCCGTGGCGGTGATAATCTCCTCATTCGACTTAAATCTGTGCCCAAAGAGTGACTTCTTCAAGTTTGTAAACAAAAAGAAGTGACGCAGGGCCTAATCTGGCAAATATGGTGGATGGGGTAGCCGTTCGTAGCCTAAAGCGACCAATTTGGGGGTGACGACGGCGGAGGTGTGAGCTGGTGTATTGTCGTGGTAGAAAAACGCTTTTTTCCTCGCCAAATTGGGCAATGCGAGGTCGAATCGGCCCAATAGTTCAGTATAGTAGAGCCTTGTGACTGTTTTACCCTACTGCAGGTAGTCAATGTAGATAACACCTTGTGAAACCCAGAAAACGGTGGCCTACGCTTTTCCGGCCGATGGGACAGTCTTCGCCTTTTCTGAAGCACATTCACCGTGTAAAGTCCACTGTTTTGGCTATTACTTGGTCTTTGGTGTTTACCAGTGAATCCATGTTTCATCAATGGTCACGAAATGACACAGAAACTACTTTTAATTGCGCTTAAACAGTGTCAAACACCGCATTGAAGTGGTCTCATGGATGCGTTTGCTGTCCGAAGTGAGCAAACGCAGCACCCATCGAGCCGACAGCTTTCTCATGTCCAATATTTCGTGTAGGATATGATCCACGCAGTTTTGAGATACCTACCGTCTCAGCTATCTCGCGCATCTTCAATCAGCCGCCTGCCAATACGAGATTGTGGACTTTTGTCACGTTATCCTCCGTGGTGGCCGTTTTTGGGGCACCTAGGCGTGTCTCATTAAAAAAGGGCGTGCGACCGCGTTGAAACTCGCTGACCAATTTACGACGGTCGCCATGTAAGGAGAAGGGTCATCGTACATGGTATACAAGCGCTCTTTGATTTCGCTGCGCGATTTCCCTTCCAAATACAAGAACCGAATCACCGACCGATATTGCTCTTTTCCATTTTTCTAAAATCCGCTGACACGTCTACACGCTATGAAAACAAAACTTCAAATCCAATATGCCTGAAATTTTTACACGAGCCGTCTGAAAAGATGTACTACTGGATAATATTCTTTTCTTACGATTGTGCCGTCCTCAGGCGGTGAGGCTAAGTACTTATTGGACAATCCTCGTATGTATGTCTCGTTTTTAAGCATACAATATAGTACATACTAGCTTTCCGCCCGCGGCTTCGCCCGCGTGGAACTCGGTTATATTGCGGTATAAAGCACAACTATAAGAAAACTTCTCGTTTCAAATGACACATAGCGCCATCGATCTATCATCTATCGATCGGTCATCGATCGATATCGATCTATCAAGCAAACTATATTTTTGTTTTCCCTCGGGAACTTTAATTTTTCCGGGATAAAAAGTAGCCTATTATTTAATCCGGACTTCTATCTTTACGTCTGCAAAATTTCAACGCAATCGGTTAAGTACTTACGGCGTGAAAGCGGAACAAACAAACAAACAAACAAACTCACTTTCTGATTTATAATATTAGTAAGGATTAATGAGAAATACATACAAAGTAAAAAGCTGACTAGTCGCTGACTACAAAAGCCGCCGTATAGGCGGCTTAACTAAGTAGTCGACGACTAGTCGGCACATCTCTAAAAAATATTAATTTAATCTAGCTTTGGAAACAATTTACACACTATAAAAGTCGACTTGTAGCTTAATTAGTATGTCAATAATATGTTACATTTTATGTTACTCTGTAAACAATAGCACTTGGGTAATCAACACAGTCATCTTAATAGGCACTTGTTATGTATTTATACGTACATAATACATACATACATATTCTCACGCCTGTATCATGAGGGGTAGACAGAGTACATGAATTCAAAAAACCAATGCCACGTTTATCAAATTCAGGGTATCCAGATGGTTTAATAAAGTACAAAATACAAAAACATTATTACTTTCTTTCGGCAATAAGAAAGTAGACAATTCAAATTGTTGTATTTAGAAAAAATTGTATGGAACACGACACTACTGACAATTAAGATTTATACCAAATCACTTTATAATGTTGGTTATGGTACTACCTACATTAGAATTTTTGATAAAAACAATTGACATCGTCGTATGTGGTACTATCGACGTTTAAATCTTTACTGAAACAATTAAAAACGCTGGAAGTGGTAGATCCGACTTTTCAATACTTTCGCTTTATCGTTTAAAAACGTCGGAAGTGGTATATCTGACATTTCAAAACTTAACTTTAACGATTAAAAACGTCGGAAGTGGTAAATCCTACATTTCAAAACTTAATTATAACTATTAAAAACGTCGGAAGTGGTAAATCCGACATTTCTAAACTTAGCTTTAACGATTAAAAACGTCGGAAGTGGTAAATCCGACATTTTAATACTTAACTTCAATACGTTAACATAGTCGGATCTGGTAGTTACGTACGCTCGGCCGCCCCGCTCGCCCCACTAACATCGTCCGATAGTAAGATTCGACATATTTAACGGACGCTTAAGTGAGATCCGGCGATTTTAACCTGTATATTTCGTAAATTAACCATAAAATTTAAGATTTTTTTGCGGGAGGTGAAAGATACCGTAATTCAGGGTCCATTAATGAAATAAACCGAAAATGGCAGATTTGCAGATCCGACGATTTTAATAGGGACAGGCGACCTATTGGTGATTTTGGTTATAAGTATAAGTCCGTTGTTTTTCAACAAATGAATGTATCAATACACTATAATTATCTTAGGCGGCGAACTTGTGGAATTTGGGTAAAGATTTCCATAAGCTCGACCCAACCCGGTATAACGTTGAATGACCTGGTACGAATTTGCTGAGAACGGACACATCACAAACGAGCTCTAACGTGGCGGGCCATGCGAGGCCGAGTCACATGGCTCACCACGCCGCCGGCCGCAGCGCGACGACTGGTTATTTGTGCACAAAATTAGGCGTCATTGAGGCTGTACATAAATATAACGTATAGATTATTTATAATTTTGTTGCAAAAAATAATGGCGTCCGGCAAAAAATACTGGTATTACCATCATTAAGCTATCGTAATTGATGTAATCGCGAGTTCCTCTCACACTATCCCAAGGTTGCATTCATGTTCGTCCATACCTTCTTATGAGGAGATTTAATTGAAATTCAAAAGTATAAAAAATATTATAATGTCTGGTAATTTGATCAAATTTAGACTTAATAATGTTAAAATTAATAATTAAAAGCAAAACTGACGAAAACTCGTTTTCCCGACAATTTTTTTAGCTGTATAAAAGTTTTCAAATGGGTAAGAAGTACTTGTTTGTTTATTCTTTCTAGAATGCTCTGCCCTCAAAGCGGATACTCTTTTATTTTATTATTTTTTTGCATAATGTTCGCATGTTGACGTCAATCAAATGATGGCCCCGACCACTATGATCGAGACAAAAACAGGATTATTGAAGCAGTCTGACAGCTACGCGGTCCGCGGATACCAACTGGTTCTTTGGTTTGCAAATATTTAATTTAATGCGGAGCAACGAACTTTTTTGACGTCATTAAATTCGCTTGTAGCACTTTAATGCTGTAGGTTTGAACTTACAGGGCCAGGCCCGGGCTGGGCCAGCGCTGTTACGGCCTTTTGGGCCGGCCTCGCTCGAGATACTTAAATAAGGAGCGATCTTGCTTTACATGGAAAAATACCCGATCAATAAAATTGCGGTTTAAAGGTTCGTTATAATAAGTGTAAAATATACGTGCAATTTTTTAGGCAACTAGCAACTATTTTTTAAGCAACTTAGGAATAACTATTGGCACGGGTGATAAATAACGGATAATATTAATGAGTATATCATGCTCATCGCAGACGATTTCAGTATAAATGGCCAAAGACGATTAATTTAAATTTTACTGAAAAAAACAGATAGCTTTCGAAATCAACAACAACTTCATTAGAAGAAAAATGCTAATAATATGCATTTAATATTCATTTTTATAAAAACATTCGCCACCGTTTACGTCACTGCTCTGTAATAATATATGTATGACATACTTAAATGTCATTCATTATGTTTAAATTTATGCAATTAAGACCATGAACTGTATTTTATCGATCCGCTTCGACGTGGGTTGGCACTAACTGATTAGAAGTAAACGAAACGAGGAAGAGGAAGGAAGACCACATGACTTTAAAAAAATCATACAACTTTGGCCGTGAACGTTTGACTGCATTCGGCGTGCTTACTATCCTTGCGAGAAGCGCAAGTCATTGAGCTACCAAATTATGCCCGGAACAGCAACTTCCTACGTTCTGGTAATAAAAACTGCCATAACAAACCGACAGGAACTACATTTTTTAAATATATGCAACGGTACCAAACCGTTCCGTAGTAAGCTCAATGCTAATCGAAATACCAGAAGTAAGTAGGTATGATACTTTTGACGCAATAATGCACGTGTATGTAGTTACCTCGTATTATTTTACTATTGCAGTGCTTGATTTTTGAGCAGCAGTGTTAATTCATAATATTATTTTAAAGCAATTTTAACGAGTTTTCTATATGTTGTTGTTCTTGATCACTGCACAGTTTTTAACTCTTCAATACAGACGCTTGAGCGATGTCACTATAATTATGTCTATTTGGACGGTACAGAGACATGGATACTCATAGTATGTAAAATACGACTACCTATAATTAGAGCCTGGCATGCAAGTAAAGAGTATTTTTACTAAATCCAAGTACACCCCTGCTCTATGATACAACTATAGATGTTTAAGTATAAAGAAACGCATCTTCAATTGTTATTCCGTGGCATACAAGTAACACCACATAATCTCGATCCGTTTAAAAACTGGTAATACCCGTCAGCATTCCAGCGCTATTTTTCCCGTAATTAGGCCACCGTGAGTGTAAATATTGCGGAGCCGGTGCGCAGCGGTTATTGCGCGCCGACGCGCCCGCGCATACACACGACGTCGTTGCGGCCGCGCCCGGCCCTGAGCGTGGCCCCGTCCGCCACCCTACGATACACGATATTGCATCGCTACTGGCCTACACGGCCAGAGAACCTTACTTTTATTTTCGTCCTCGTTTATTAATATTTTATTATTAAGTAGTTTCATGGACAATCCGTACATACAATCGCGATTATGTTCCCAACTGACAGAGCTCATGAAACGCTACATAGCTAAGACTATGGACATTTCAAGCTCATCTGTAGCATTCAGTACCATTACTAGAAATTTACCGTGACAATGCTTGCTAGCGGTCACTTGTGGATGTAAAATATCGGATCGATCTAAAGCCTACTTACCTACTGACTAACATTTTCTTGCCATTATGTTTCGTTATCGTAGAACATCGTTCGTTATTAGTCACAAAGATGACAGATTCCCACAACAAGTAGAATTGAAACTACTTGTTTGAAACGCGTTTATTCACTATCGATTAAAATAACGTAAATACTGTTTACGATGGCTCCTTATGGTGTGGTACAGAAATGATGCATCTATTGTAATGAATTCTTAATTCGCTAACTTAAGCATGGAAAAGCTTTGGTTGACAACGTTGACGGAGGTTGTTCTAAATTTATTAAGTAGTAAAATCCAATGATCCACCCAACCGGTCAACTATTTCATTGACAGCTAGTAGAAGCGACACAATCGTGTTCTTGAAGTGCTTTTATAGTAGCACTATTTGCATAATTTCTGCTAAGTACAAAGAACGATGGCAGCAGTCGTAATTGTTTCCCGTTGATGACGATTCAGATCCTAACTCGGTGGCCGTAGATTAATTACTACTACGACAAATAACGACAACAGATTGAGTAACGCAGCGTCGACTGTTTATAATTATGTCAATGACAATTCAAAACGAGGGTCGGCTGTAGCTAAGGACTCCTAATCACTGTCTGGTAGACTCAAATCTAGACTAAGAGTCTGATTGACCAATTTGGTGATAGCGTCTTTGGCATACCAAAAATAAATATTTTGGAACCCTCATAGGTACATTGTCGTCTCCTACATGTCATTGTACAGTCGCGAACCGGGATTGTTGAGCCACTTGCCACTGTTTGCAATTTAAACGTGTGATCAATGACCGATGTGACCGACTAGATGTTAGCTATTGTATTAGTATTTCACTACCAAGTTACAAACACAGGTAAGTGGCTCAACAATCCCGGTTCGCGATGGTACATGTCGAATTACCGCCAAATAACCAAACAAATGCTCTGGAAATAAATTAGCTAATTTACGAAACCGTTTTAAAACTACATTCCTGTATCCCGCATGGTATGTTCTATTATTAACTAGGTATTACATTGAATCATTCAACATCTGCGTAGATCGAGCTGTGCTCTGTTCGATACTTCATGATTTACGAATGCTAGAGAGCATAAATTAAAATCGTGTCATGATTTTATTATGGGCACATAAAACATGAGAAAACAAAACAAAAAACATTTACCGGTTTTTATATTTGTCCGGTTTTGTGCGACGGATAAAAGTCGTTGCCCTTGGAGGTGTTATTAGTTCAGATTATACAATGCCTGGACTTTGTATTATTTTTTTTGAGTAACGAGACAATTTTGAATTCACGTCACCGAATAAGTAGATACTTGATGAGATCTTAAGAACGTTGAGAACTTAAGAGGAAATATGCCGGTCAAAGGAATTGAAAAATAGGTATTTGCTAAATCTATTGCTGTCGCGCCGTGACCTGCCCAGACGACGTCGAGTGCGATAAGAACAACTACAGCTCGGACCAAAAATACCTATGAAAATTATTCAAAAACAACGTTTCGTAGTCCCCCGATTTCTTCTCCAAAACTTAACCGATTAAAGATGTTTTTTCATTAAATGTTTAAAAAATGTCATACCTAACTGTGTCTCTATGTTCTTATATTTTGATATAATTGTGTTAAAAATTGGTTTCTAGAGGTTTGAACACAACGGAAAAAACTTACCAATTTTTCATGTTTTTGAAGGTTAATATCTCCTTTAATAATTCAATAAAGAAAAAAAGGAAAACATAGGAACATGCTAATATATCATTAGATTGTTTATGTAAAAAATCATTGTTCTACGGGTAATATCCAGCGAGGAATCAGGGGACTACGTTTCCATACAAAATATGACCGCTCCATTTCCTCTTAATCTTTTTTAGCTTGCTTCCATACTTTTACGTAGTCTAGGTACATTTGGTACATTTAAAAATTAAGATGTTAGAAAATCAAATTCGGCCTTTTTTACATAGTAGGTACCTAGGTAAGTATTATATTTTTTTGTCTAAGATGGAATTTTTCAACATAAACTTCTGAGTGTCTTTTGTGGATTTTCGAACGACAGTAAAGAATTAAACGATGTTTGAATAGTATTCAGATCAGTTGCCCACCTTGATTGTTTCTTACATAAAAATCATTATTTTTATCTTCTCAATGCTTAATTCATTCAGTAATAACTGTTTATCTGCGTACTCTCATGGACCTAATACATATTTGTGTACTGTATAACATTTTCAACGAGCCTTGTGAATATAAATGGCACATAATGTATCTTATACCGCTTTGTTATTTTTCCTAGATTTGCGTATGACAGAGTCAATGTACGTTGTACTATGCATACATGTTATGTAATTGAATCGTCTGTCTGCTACAACGCACATCCAGGATGTTAGTATTCAGTTGAATAAATAAGAAATCATTAAAACTGACAATATTATAGCAACCAGCTTTTTAGGTACAGGAATGTACAAAAATATCAAGTTTCAAAATTTATTCACTATTATATTAAATGTTCACTATTTATTGTGGTAAATTCCCACGTTTTAGTTTAAAGGAGCCTACTGTTTTATAATATAGCTATTTCTCACGCACGCTATTATGATATGTTGATAAAATTGTGAAAATATTTAATCAAAAAGATTTTTTATTGTATTTACTGTTCACCTCTTGGGTTTTTATGGAACAAAGTAGCTAAGTAAATTCATTGTAACTATTGTAAGCATTAATAATTCAGTAATTGTCCAGTGTGGAATAAAATAACTATAATAAAAAGTGCAGATTTATTTCAAAAAACAATGCGGAAATTGAGGATTGCTCATGCAAAGAAATAAATGTTATGGATTCACATGTTTAAAATTAAACAAGTGCTTTTATTGGCGGCACATCCGTTTGAATTCTTCACTATCAGACTCATTTCACTTGTTTATAGCAGCTAGAGAGGGCGGGTGTTTTTCAGTTGCAAAACAAAATGTGGTCGCGCGATGCGTCGCTTGCGCCAGCGCCGCCGCCGCAGGCGCATTCCTCGCTCACACCCCCGGGGCAGTTCAAAGCCACCGGACTAGTGAGACAAGTCCCGTATAAGTAGACTAGCACTGATCCTACGCACTTGCACTTGCTCTCGCTTTTGCTACGACCCACCGACCAGCTCACGCGAAGTTCAATGCAATTACACAACCTTCAATCTCATCTTGGAATTTTTCGTGCCAAGTTTCCGTTAGACGTAAATCACTAACAATTTCCACTGATAATTGCAAACAATCAATATGACGACAGTTTAGCTGTGACGAGCGTGCGACAAACGTAACACTTAGGTATTTACAATGCATGTAGCAATTACAATTACCGACTGAGTCTCAGTTTTTCCGTTTTTCCCGTCAATATGGAAACTGGTTCGATCGAGTACTTGCTAATTTATTTACTTGTGTATTCGATGTGTTGTGTGTTTGTCTTATAATAATTGTTCTTCGTGCATTATTTATTAGACACGATACAATTGAGTGTAAAGTACTATAATTAAGTAAAACAACATTACAAAGTAAGCGTCCAATAACCATTTCAATTTTCCATATTACATCATTGTATATCTACTCGTATTTATGTACAAGTGATTGATGCTATACTGTTACTTAGACATTTGCGAACATGTACGTAAGTACACAAGAATTCTTCTATCCACAGCCAACGTACCTATACTACCTATACCATGATAATATATGACATTGAAGCATCTTCTTTTGATACACTCGAACCTGTTATTATTAGATTTGTACTCATGACTTCATGCTGCCTGCCCGATAGGAACGTTTCGCAACTCATCAATACTTTGCGTTTGTTGGAATAAATCTGAAGTACCTAAATTCATTGATCAAATTATGTTTCGTCACCGATCTTTTAATGTTATGGCTTCTAATGCACTGAGATTGAATGCAGGTGAAGGGCAACTAACAGCTACGACTCCATTACTGGCGATCTCGTCAAGCTTTGAAGACTAGATAGACTTAAGTTGTAAACACAAAATTTCAAGACGGCGTGCAGCAAGAAAATTTAATTCGCAGTTCCAAATTTGAAAAACTTTTCTGCATTTATCAGACACTTTTATTAAAAGGGTACTACTACCTAATAGACGTTACTCTTTAAAATAGGTATTATAAAAACAATGACCGCGACCAATTAGCAAAGCAGTTACCTCATTTATTCGCGAAATCACACGTAATCGTTAAAAGCGGCACGAAAGCTTGTCCATTAACAAGCAGCTACCAAATTCGCTCGTTACATCCTTATCAAGTGCGTAAAAGCTGATATCATGTAGTTTAAACATGCAATAGGACATGGTAAAAAGAAAAGAAACATAAACATCTCTCAAACTCAAGTACATCCTTCACCTGCCAGTACCCTCGACGAACCTTATTAACCGAGTCTATAGTATAATAAAATTGATTGTAAAAGGCGCGATAGCTTGACCTTGTTGGCATTAGCGTAAAATCCGAGATGATTTTATTTTAGCAAAGTTCATGGGCAGGCGAGGGAGGGGCATGACGGATGACCCTCTCAGACGTCACAGCATTTAATATCACTTGATATGATATTAAAAAATTATAAAGTACAAGTAAACACATTACGCAACATGTATTGTGTTGTGGATACCAAACTCACTGCGATCATTTCAATGGGAAAATCAAACAGAGCGTTATCCTGCTTGTTAAACTATTCTGTTTGACTTCTGCGAATCGGTCGTAAAGTTGTTTGAGTGCCCACTTGTAACACTTCACATTAGTATTATCAGTCAGCTACTTTGACCACCCGGTGTGTGATTCTTAGATGTCATTTGTCACTACAGTTTTAACGCCGAGATCCTTAAAATATGCAAATCGAAGCACTAATACGTTCGTCCATACTAAAGAACGCTAGAACAAAAGCGTCTGCTTTTGACGGTTACAAACGACGCGACGCCGAAGTGCGTTAGAATAATTTGTATGTCCCATAGATCACCGAGACTAACGAGTTAGCACGACACATGTGGTCCAAATCCATCCTACCGCTGCAATTTTGACTTTCACATAGAAACCTGCAGTTACAATTCGCTGTGGTATTGTCCGTCTGCACTCAATGTAGGTGTTGCTTATGGTAAGCTGATGGGTACACAAAGGGACTGTCTATTTGCCGTCTACAGAAAAGCGTCCGACCACAAAGAATGGCTTAAGCATGCGCTGTAGCCGTTGACAGTGTTCATACGGAGCTGAGACGTAAAGGCCACTGATAAACCCAACGTTTCATTAAGCAACTACAATGGTCAGTTAATATCAATGCTCTTCATAGTTGCTAGTGTTTTCCGTGTAGGGACCTGCATACCTGTCAAGTTCACAGTCGACAGAATAGATATTTTGGGTTCCTAACTATGCATAATTAAATACTAAAGGAATCCTTATTATATTTCTTAGCCCGTCCACTCATCTGTCTGTGTCAGAGATAGGTGTCTGACCACATTCAAGCTATGGTTAAGAGATTAAAGATTATTTTATTATGTCTATTTCATCAAGAGCCACGATAAAATTTTGAAATCGATTTACATAAAGTATCAATACATAAAAAGGAAAATTACGATATATCTATCATTTAACGATTACTTCAAACTAGATACTATTCTCTATTATTTTAATATCGTTCCCACAAGAGACTAAATTGTTCATGGGTACCTTTCTAATCTATTAATCAATGACAGTGACGATGTACCTATCTCACGAATAGCTTTTTTATGCAAACTTTAGAAGCAATTCGAGTAAGGCACCTAAGTGGTATAAGTACTGTAATTCTTTATTACTTTATTTAAACAATAAAAAGGTTCCCTTTCGAATTACAGTCCCCGTTTTTTCGTGGATGTTGCAAGAAGCAACTAGGAGTGTAGAGTATTAAGGTATTGTATGACTCATTATGGCACATTAAACACAGGATAACAGCTACATGTACAAAGGTGAACTTATCCCCGAGGGGATATCCTTCGGTTGAGTTAACCTTCGGTTGAGGTATACAGTATGTATCAGAACGAAAGGCCAAGAAAGAAACCTATTAATCTTTAGACCATAAATGTGATTGTGGTGAAGGCTTATAGAAATCTAGCATCTTTTAAGGGAAGTGAAAAAATAAATAAAATAAACGATTATTTTACTACCTCCTGTATTATTTATTTACAGTGTTAGCAATAACAACAAATAAAATGACGTAAATGTCACAAATGTCCGCTAAAATTGAGAGCACACTCACGTACTAAATGCAAGGCAGTTCGATGTGCTGGCCGCCGGTACGGTAAACCTCACACAGCAAGCGACGACGAAGATTCGATTCGATGGACGGAGGAGCGACTCGTGTCTAAAATGCGCCCTCCACGTCTCGTACTAGATCCCGGTTGGTTGTGAAAATGGTCTAGTACACGTTCTTCCTCTCTCACGTGTAATTGTCGAGCCCCTCCTCGATTGATCGGCACCGGCAGATTGTTATTTCCCAGTCGGATAAGCGTATTGAGGATCACACGGCCATGGTTGGGTTGCCTTCGTGCGGGAAAAACCTTTCCGCGTACAGACGAAGAGCGGCATTCCCGTTTCCCTTTCACTCTCCGTAAAGAAGAATCATATCCACAAGTTCCTCCGTAGAAAAATTTAAAAGCATTGTCAGTAATTTGTAACTTAAATTTCTATTTATTAAATTTTTTGGCACACGAATGTCAAACACTGACTTGAAGTCATAGAGGACAGAGCCTGTCCCAAGGCCCACAGAATGTTTTCACCTAGTTTCACCATGTGTTTGACTCGCTTTGTCTTATGAAAGAATTTGATGTGCTAGAAAAAGACGCATTATATGTCACTCATTCGTTTTTCCAAAGGTTGTACTGGATTGTCAGTTAATTTGGTTCTAATGGTTCTATTTTAACCCGGACAAATACGGTAGTTCTTGACTCCGGAATATCGCCGTTCATTCTTTTGTTCATTTAATTTGTTCGCTTATTCGTTGTCAGAATTGAGTTTGACAGTTGCGTGCAGTTGTGCGGATTTTATTAAAAATTTTATTATAAAACAATGAAAACTATTGAAAGTAGCTGTGTTAAAGTGGATAGTGGACTTCTGGCATCATGTCGTGTGTGATTCCTGGGTGTAAATCACATTCTTCGCGACAAGAAAGTGATTTAACGATGTTGTCGTTCCATCGGTAAGTTTTTGTACAATTATTACTAAAAAGTGAACTGAATGCCAATATAAATACAAAACGAAGTACGCTGCATCTTTCTACAGCGAACATCTGTCGTAATTAGTACATCAGTAGAGTTATAAGCGATTTTTAGAAACTATTTGAACTTCTCATAGTGATGTAATTATAGTTATCGATAATACATATCGATAATAAAATACGGTTGCTATAGTGAAAAACAAAACTGAAAAAAAATGAATTCTGACTTTAGTACGCCCAAACCAAAGTCACAGTTCAACTAAATTTTTTTTTTGTTTGTTTAATAATAATCTGTAATTGTTCTTAGGGGGAGTGCAGACGACAGACTTTTTGTTGCGATCGAGTCGGCGGCGCACATAAAGTTTGCTAGGATGCATTGTGCGCCGGACTTTTTGCGCGTCATGTGAGTTTCTGCATATAATTCCATAGGCTCTATTTTCACTGACTAAAAAGTCCGTCGCGGATAGTCTGTTGCCTGCGCAGGGCCGTAAAGTGAAAAAAAATCACTTTTGGGCACCTTTTGTACTCTGACTGGAATGGAAAGAGCTCTTAATTATTTATATTGTAAAAAAGCCTAAGATTGTGTTATACGTGTTATCAAAATAAATTTAAATGGTCTTGTTTCCCTTAAAACCCTCAAAATCAGATAAAAGCGACTCATTCCAAGACAAAATTTATTGTCGTTTGGTTAAATTAAATCCACCCCAGTCACACTTTATATAAAACTCTCACTATAAAGAATATGTCTCATATTTTTTCATAATCTAACTAACGGACTAATTAGAATTTCAGTTTTCTAACCTTGTCGTCATTCATATTAGCAAAATCCTTTTTTTAGCGGATGTATACGTCATACCTACCTGCATGCCAAATTTCAGCCCGATTCGTCCAGTGGTTTGGGCTGTGCGTTGATAGATCACTATTTCAGTCAATCACATTTGAGTTATGTACATTTAGATATTCGCTTACAATATTTTGATTAAATGCATAATTGTTGTTATAAGTAAAATTGTTTTTCTTTGAAAACCTCGATAAGTTTATCGATATGACATTGAGTGTGTCACATCACTGGTAAGGAAAGTTTTAGTGACAACCCGTGAAAACGCATTACATTTTACATCAGTCTATCCTTTTCTAACAGACTAACATCCCCATAAGACAAAGCGAGTCAAGTATATACGTTCAGGTGGGTCTTAATAGACTGTTTCTAAGTCTTTCATTATTCTGAGGCCTGTCCTCTATGCTTGAAGTTTAAATTAAAAGGAAAAAGTCCAACTAATTGATTTAACCTGACCTCTTTCAAAATAAAAAAAAAACATGATGACCAATCTAATGAAATGTCATAATTAATGTCAAAGTGAACTGTAAATGATATGCAAAATCCTTGTTGGAAAATGGTTGTAAATAATAATGAAATAATAACAAGAAGTCCTCAAAATGATAATTTGAAGAAGTGTTTAGTGTTTCGTATGATTAGGCTATCAGTATCTAGTCATAATTGAAATTCCAGTGATCTGATATGATGAGGATTGGTTTTAATTAGTTTGTTTACATTTAAACTGACGTCTTACTTTTTCTACAGGCTGTTACAAGTGTTTTTAACCGACTGCAAATAAGCGAGTACTTAAAGTTATGTTGAGATTAAGCAAAGTTAAAAAAGCAATTAAAAGTTATTAGTAAGTATTCTGTTTGAACATACTCCACTTTACCATCAACCAAGCTTCAGCTTGGCCTTTCGTTCTGATACATACTGTATTTTATGTAATTAGAGTTAACCTGTCAGCCTGTCACTATTATACCTCTTTTGATATTAGTTATTTATTATTTTGTCTAAACAATGTTTCGTGTGTTCTCCCTACCCCGATTAGAAAAAGAGGTGTGACATCTGTTTGTGTATTAAAAAAAATTTTCGACATTTTTTTTATTGGTATTACAAAACAGCATTTAAACTACCCCTTCCTCTTTAATGAAGGTTATGATGAATATTAAGGTGTCAATTTAATATTAGGTACTCGTGACGAACTAAAAATAGCAGCGGCATAAATAATTATGTTACTTAGACGTCTTAAAGCCCTGTTTAAACTATTAGTAGTCATGAAAAGTAATGTCTTTTATGAGAAATAAATTAATTACACGGCCATTATGTTAAATCGAGATTCACAGTCAGCAAAAAAATCCATAAGCATGGCGATCAGATTCCATTCAAAATCTTACCGGCGTCACAGGATCTCCAGCACAGAAATTCACTCAAGGCACTGGCGCAATAATTAATTAGTACAGCTTTAGGTAAAGCACCGACCGCAGCGATATAGGTCTGTGGCGCGAACTGCGAGCGCGGCGATGGCGCGGGTCTATTGTGGACTAGTAATGTGCGCGCGCGCCGCCGCCCGCCGTATATATCGAGCCTGCCCCTGACGTCACGCGCCGCGAGATAAGGACCCGAGCATCGCGACTCCCATAAAACAAACGTGTTTAATCGCAGATTGCCGGCAAAAATGTGATAACCGGGCACGACGCCGTCGGATGTCCGACTTGGACCACATAAACACTCTATTGAGATACAGGCTTCTAGCAAAAACAGTTAAAACCGCTTTTGCAACTGACAGCGGCTGGATTGGCTGTTTGATTCCGCTTTGTCTATCGGTTATGTTTTTTTTTTTAATTTTCTCTTCAATAAAGACATTTGTGGAGTCGTTCAAACGTCGTATACTTAGTTACAAACGTTTTATGGTAGGTTAGATACAGGTCGTAAGCGAAACGATTGTAATTTAATAAAACTGTTTAAATAGTAGTTATCTTGCACGTTCTATAAACGTTCTGTCGTTCAATTCGCCTTTTGGCAATTGTTACTGTACGTCACTAGCTCTAAACTAATAAAATAAAAAATGCAATTTGCTCTTACATTTTTCGATACAGGCATTAATAGCGGATTTTTGGCAAAGTCCCAAAACACATATCCCAATAGCTAATACATTGTCACTGCATTGAATATACCGAAAATCTGAACGCAGAAAGGCTCTATGGACCCAAAAAAGACTATAGATTTCAAAATGTGTAAATTTGTAATAGCTGGATACGCCTGGATTGTAATATGTATCCATATGTGTACCTACTTATTGCAGAATTGTGATGGCCGGATAGCCCAGCGGTTAGAGAACCTGACTGTGAAGCTTAAGGTCCCGGGTTCGATCCCCGGTCGGGGCAGATGTTTGTAGGATGAATATGAATGTTTGCTTTCGAGTCTTGGATGTTTATCTGTATAAAAGTAAGTTTATCCGTTGTCTAGTACCCATAACACGGGCATTAAATTGCCTACTTTGGGACTAGGTGATTGGTGTAAAAATTGTCCAGTGATATTTATTTATAGAAGTGGAGGGACTGCATGAACAAAATTGGTTTCTTCAACGATACTATCGAATCAATTGATTCCTGACCCACCATAGAAACTTTTCACAACAAACATCTTTATGACATTGCATTGATCGACAAAGGACTCTACGGTGGGTCAGAAATTGATTTCTTTAACTATACTTAGTGCACGAGGTTTCGCATTAGTGTAAGCTTGTTTTTTATTTAACCTTCCTAATGTGTTCATGGCATTAAATCATTGTGTGATATGCGCATTGCGCCTCAATTCTTCTGTGCAGACACCTACATTAACAATACAGCAAACTGCTTATGAATATCGAAACACGCCCTTTATTTGCGGGGCTCCATTAACAAACAATCTGCTTGATGCTTGTGTTTATTAATACTTGGGTAGACAATTTTACTAGTATACAAAGTGGCACGGCAAGTTTAGTGTGGTTTATGATGGGCGAACCGTTTGGGCCACTTCCGAAACTTGTATCATTCAGAATTGAGGTCCCCAACAACATTTAAAAGATGTGGGCCGCTTTTAAAATTATAGGAACGGCTAATAATATATCACTTGAAATAGAAATCTTACGATAGCTGGGCATTTTTATGAACCTTAATGTTACATCTATTTTAGGTAGGAGTATGTACTAAATAGAAATTCCTGCATTTAACCCTTAATTTAGCAGCATTAAGAACAAAACTTGCGTTCAAGCCTCATTGCCCCGTTGACATCCTACAAAACATAATTGTAAAAAAAATAGAAAAAGATAGTCTCGTGGTATGTTCGGCACACCATACACTGCCAAATTAAGGGTTAAGAAAAGAAATACCTACTATGATTACATAAATTTATATAAACTTAGAACTTGTGGTTTTGTAGCCCGATTTTTGCGAGTCACACCTAGTCGTAGTATCCATATATCACACATGATATGCTATTGCTAAAGGTTTAATAAACAATTTCAATTATATAATCCCAAAATCATATCATTTCTAAAGTATTTTAGTATTTCTGTTGTTCGATACCTCTGGGTGACGTTTTAGGTAGAGTTCCATTGACTGTTTTACAGAGATAGGTACTAAAGATGGATTACTTTGATTACTGTTTGACTATATTACATATTTTACTATTTATTAGAAGACAATAATTAAGATTAAGTGACATAATTAATGAAGTATACAGGGTGATAATGCAATCAGTAACGAAATTTTACGTACCTGTTTGTTAGTAAAACTTAAAAATATAATTTGAGTAGTTTCTCATTTTCTTTTGAAAATAAGAAATTATGAATCACCAAAGTTTTCCAAAAAAGTACTAACATTATGGACACCGCGCGTCCACCGCTCAGCTCAGACACTCGCGACTCATAGGTACGTAGCGCTCTTTCACTTCCTTGCAAAAAATAATACGACTTATTCAGTACCTACCTACAATTTTTTTTAACATAATTTTAAACAATTTTCCTTCCTACTTTTAAGGGCTTAGGCCGTCCAAATGCAGAAGTTTAAAAATCAGTTACTTGAAAACTTGTAGGTTAGGAAAGGTGGATTAAAATAAAAATTGAGTCTGCATGAATTCGGCATTCAGGCGTAGTTATAGAATTGGAATCAACTTATGTACAAGAATAATAAAAACTCAACCCTATCCTACTAATCGAAACTAAGTTTAGTGTGCCTACCTTAATAACCGTTCAAAATGGAATCCATTTTTCTCCTAAGAGTCATGCACGTTTCAACATGTTTTCATTCACTCTTCTTAGCACTTTAGTATCACTTTTCACTTCGGAAAATGCACTTACAATCTTGTCTTTAAGATTCTGTACATTTTGTGGTATGTCCATGTACACACGGCGCTTGATTTCGCCCCAAAGATAGAAATCACAAGAGGTCACAGGTTCACCGTGACTTAACCACGGGTCACCGTAGTACACTACACATTGTTCAAGTACTCGCGTACATTGCACGAAAGAAACTGCGGGTCTCGAAGTCCCTGAGTCCGGAACCTAGGTACACTTTCATCCCGATATTGTCTACAGGTAGCCTCCAAATTTTTGCAGCTATGGATGTACACTCGAACCATTTCTAGTACTCGCGATTCGAAAATTCTAACGACATTGTTACTCGCACAATTCGCGCTTTTGTATCGTACGAACGGGGTGAGTACGGAACGCGTGCGCAACCACTCGCTTTGACCACCCGCTCGCGACTTAATTTTTCATACCTACCCTCGGCGGTCGCTTTAGGGTCGTCGAACTGCAAGCAAAACTACCCTACTTTAAAATTGAATTTAAACAAACGTAAACAGTTACACCGCGGTTTGTAGTATGCCCACATTCAATATTTTTTTGGGAATTTCCCGATGAAAAAAAAAAGAAAAAAAAAGTGGTTTTTTTATTTTACCATCGTATTGTGTTAGTGATTCTGAGTATCAGGAATTTTTTTCGTTACGGATTTCATTTTCACCCTGTATATTGGGTCCTTACCTATGAAATTGGCGATTTTTCTTTCGTGCTTCTAACCATCGCAACTTTCATAACAAAAAAGATATATTACGTAGTCCACATTACAAAAGATTTTGCCTTTGTCTTGCAAATTTTAACTGTCATAAATCCAAAGAATTGTATTAATAAACCCAAAAAAAATTATTTTTAAAATAAAGTTTTTTGATGCTTCCGGAATTATGTATGTAATTGGTTGCAATAATTAATTGATCTATTTTTTTTTATTAAAATTGATTCTCATAGTTAATTTATAAGTGTTTTTAAACATGGACATAAGATTTATAACGCTATCATTTTTGGTTGCTAAATAAATGTAAAAACACTTAGTATTAGCAAATGTTACGAAAATCTTCATACAAAAACAATACTAGAGAAATCTTCGAAGTGGATGTTTTGTCTCTAACATTGAGAGTTAATCATATAGCAACTAAAGGAAGTGATGAACGCTAACAGGCCCATCAGAACCCACACTTCTCTTAGTTATTTGACCTATTGACTTATAGTAAATTATGAGCATTCATTATTTTGGCACAGCGAAGGCTTTGATGAAAAAAAAGGATATTATACATTAAACTTGATAAAAAAAAGGATCGCAGAACTCGGGGATTCACCTCTACATCGTAAAAAGAAAACGCAAACGTAAAAGGATACTTATCAGTCAGATACTTTTTTATTTTTTAAGATTCCATGGCTACTCCAAAAGGAAGTGCAGAGTCCTTTCGGCATATCTTGGATCCAAAGAGTAAGTGAAAGAACTCCATTGCCCAAACAAACAAATATAAAGATACCCTTTTATTCTCAATTGTTGCGCTCGAAAAAGACTAAATACTATAAGGGGTATTTCTCTAAAATACATTTGAATACTGCATACATCACGCATATATTCCCAAAAAATAGCCATCACGACATAACCATGACCACAAAAATCACGCATAATATTCCCAAAATAGCCATCCCGACATAACCATGACCACATACTTCACGTTTCGTGGCCGCTGATAGCATATTTTATTACGTTTTGAGTTGGCAGGTATAATAGTGACAGGTTACTTAGCCTGTCGCCTAAAATATACTATTAAATATTCGACATCCACGAAAGAAATGGAGAGGTGTTATTCTAAACCCGACTCTACTCGGGTAAGGCTGACTTTGCAGATGTTGTCTAATTAGTAAGTAAATAAACACTTTATTGTACAAAAGGAAAAAACACCAAATACAAAAAAACCTCATATACCTACAAATGAAACGGCGAAGTAAAACGGTGGACGTATCCCTTAAGAGATCTCTAACAGCCAACCTTTGAGAGTCAAAGTGGAAACTAATTAGGTGTCATTTGAGTAAATAATAAAAATACTGATCCAGAAGATTTTAATCCACGACTCGACTCAATTAGTTCTCTTGAGCAGCGACCCACCCCACGTACTTCAAGGATATTTCAATCATGCGTTAGATTAGGTTACAGTTACACTTTATTTTGGGTAATTGATGTACCTACTGCAGACAATAGCATTATTCACCCACGACCTTACACACGACGTTTGACATTTGTGGCATAGTATGACATAGACGTATGTGACTATCGGAATGTCACGGTTAAGCAAAGTAATTGTTTGTAGTTCCCGTCTTGCAAATTTTCAGGTTCCCAGTGTCATCGTCTTTCTTCAATGAGAGACAAGGTAACCGTCCGGATACTCGACACCTTAACACAAAATATTTCATTTGGGTCGCGATATTATGTTTGTTTATACGTCTACGCAAAACTATTGTAGGTACAAGTACCTATTCAAGTTGAAACCCTTACACAACCAGAACCTTAAAAAGAATTTGTTTGAAACGGTTATAATATAATATCGTAGCCACAGTTATCGTATGAGTAATGTTGGAAGATGGCTCCGTACCCAAAGGGCGTTTGTGCACTACCATGAATTTTACGGTCCGGCTTTTTCATTGAGTTCTCGTCTCGCTTGCTCTTCCATTAAATTGTATTGGCGTGAGCGGGACGACGCGACATACCTTGAAATACCGGACGGCCGGACCGGAAAATTCATGGCAGTGCACAAGCGCCCAAAGGGTAAAAACGGGACCCTATTTACTGAGACTTCGCGGTCTGTCTGTATGTCTGTCTGTCCGTCCGTCTGTCCGTCTGTCACCAGGCTGTATCTCACGAACCGTGAGAGCTAGAGAGTTGAAATTTTCACAAATGATGTATTTCTGTTGCCGCTATAACAACAAATACTAAAATCAAAATAATAATAATAATTAAAGGGGGCTCCCATAGAAAAAACGTGTTTTTTTTTGCAGTTTTGGGTCTATTTAAATAATTGTAACAGCTAAATTTTTGAAATGCTCACAGAATATTTAATGAAATATTTACTTTAAAAATAAATAATAAAATTAAAATAAAATTAATATTTAAGGGGGGCTTCCATACAAAAATTTGCTATCATAAAAATGAAGTTATTAATTAATGTCATTTTTATCTTAATAATATCAAAACAATGTACGGCGACGAGTACTGACGGAGCGTCGAACACTGGGGGTATACCTTAGTAGAGCCTCGTTCGACAGTTTTAATAAAAAAGTTAATTCAGTTAACGTAGAGAAAGACGACAACGAAGAGGAATCCTAACTAAATAAGTGTCTACATGCGAACCATCAATAACCTGCCAGAGATTTTTTGCAACCTTATTGTATCTGTTTTGTAAATAAAAAACTTTTTATACGAAACTACTAATTGTACAGCAAAAAGTTCATAGGTGGCAAACAATGTAAATTACTCGTATTGAAGCTAGTAATTTAATCAGTATTTTTTGCGTGTCTCACGAAAAACTCGTTGGGGTTCCTCAGTCTATGTTTTAAAACTTTTACGGCCATTAAAAAAGCCAAATATCACGTTTGACCATCTGGTTACCCTCAAGTTGCTAAACGTGGCACTGAATTTTTAAATTCATGTGCTCTGCCTACCCCTCTTGGGAATACAGGCGTGAGAATATGTATGTACGTATGTAAAAAAAGCCGGAGTGCCTCAGTTTGACTTTGGATTCAAATCCCAAGCTGACCTCTGAGTTCATTCAGTGAAGCAAAATTTGCCAGGAAACCAGCACACAGGGATGAAGCGATTCAATGTTTTCTGTGAAATTCTGAATTCCATAAAGTAACGATTGAAATTATTATTAGCCGCAACAAAGTTTGTTAAATGACTAAATTTGTTAGAATTTGAATTGAATAAAAGCTAGGATAGCTTTACGAATTAGACAAAGACAAAAAAGCACCCTACGGTTCTATGTATGCGGACAAAACTACATTGCCCTCGGTTCCACTATATTCATCACTCTTATATTTTTATTTTTTTACTAGCTGTGCCGGCGACTCCCTCCGCGTGGAATAGTGACTAATTTTCCCCGTTTTTTCCACATTTTCCAATGTTTTTTCGGTCCTAATTGGTCGCAGCGTGATGTTATTATAGCCTAAAACCTTCCTCGATAAATGGTCTATCCAACACATTTTTTTTTTAATTCGAACCACTAGTTCCTGAGATTAGCGCGATCAAATAAACTTTTCCGCTTTATAATCTAAGTATAGAATAGTACAGATTAATGAATATTATTCGCCAGAGAACCCTGTCCTCACTCATCGAATTATTGTGGTCCCTTTTTGTTGTTCATTTTAACATTTCTATTTTTATCATCAAGTTCCGTTAACATTATCCGTTGGGTATTGGGAAAGCCCAGGGCTTGACTTGGTATTTTTACTCTGGCATCCCGGACTTTACACGTCCTACCGATATATATCAAGTAAATTATTACATACCTATGTAGATACACTGACGTTTTGGATATACCCTTCAATTTCCACACGAATCTTTCGTAAAAGGTGCAAGTGCTACGGTACTATTTTGATATCAGATTACCACCTCGCATAGAAAACATTCATTCCTATTGCTATTTATTTTTCTGAATTTGAAACGCGATGAACACAAGCAGATATTGGAGGATTTGGATGCAGCAGTTAAAACTTTAAGTAGAAAAAAATACGTGCCCTGCCAAATTAGCTTAGAAATATTTACATTTGTTAAGTATATCATTTGTCCACTCAAGTTCCTGACGGTTTGTCTATTCAATTGTCAATCAAAGTGTAAGAAAATGCTACGTATGCTCCTGCTCTGCTGTCTGCCATTTACAAAATAACGTAAGTAATTCATTCCTGACCCATCATAAATAGAATATAATGCATATTTACAGTTAACCTCGTAGTGCTATTGCATTTCTCGACAAAAAAATACTTTATCACGTTTATTGTGACACGTTTATGCGGTGACAACGTTCTGTTGTGGGCCAGGAATCATGTAATAAGCATGTGACTATTTTTTACATGAAAATTCCAGGAAAAAAACTTCATAGGGGTTTTCAGACACGTATACTCGACCACTGGTTAAAATATTTACAGTCAACTTCCTGCCATCCTGTATATTCCATGTTTGGTGGTATCACACACTTTCGTCTTGGTTTTAACATCAATATGTCTAACATCTATCATCTGATACAACACTTCATAAAATTTGTTACGCATTCCTCCTCTAACCTTCAATATTACAAAGCGGCTCTCCGTAACACATTCGAACATTGCGAACCTCTTCGACTTTATCCTGATCATCATAAAAATATATTGGTACCACTACTTACTCACGAGCAGCAAGGCATAAATGTCATCCTGGCAGAGCCCCGTATACCAGGATAAGGTAAGCCAGGAGGCTGCCTGATCTCCAAGGCGAATTGCCACGCTGATGCCCTAGACACGCCCCTAGTCACGCATCTCTCGGCTGGACAGAACTTAGATTGGCGGAAATGGACAAGTAAAAGGGAGAGGTAGGAAAAAAAAGTGAACAGGGGTGTAGAACTGTTATTAGGGTCGGTAAGAGTTTGAAATTCAAAATTCAAAATTCAAAATTCAAAATTCAAAACTTTATTTATGCAAATAGGCTCCTAAGAGCACTTTTACACGTCATTTTTGATTTTACCAGCGCTTCGGAAAGACCATCATTGCCAAGAAGAATGCGCCGCAAGAAACTTGGCAGTAAGTCATTTTTTCAAAAAAAGTTAATTACAAAAAATGTATTATATATATTACAAAAAAAAAAGGAAAAATTGACATAAAAGCAATCAGTGTAATTAATGTGGAGGCAGGATATTTAAGTAAAATCATGTATCACTGATCCAAGGGCCAAGGCAACGCGCTGACGCAGGTTTTCATGCCATCATGTCCTGTTCTGAAAGCAGAGCGGTACCGAGGAACGATTGCCTACGCCACGAACCCTTACGGGACGCGTCACTCCAGCCTCGGGCCAGCAACACATGCACCAATTATCTATATTACATTAAAGGGAAAAATAAATAAAAAAAATAACAGCCATAGGGCTGTGTAATGTGTAGGTTCCCTGAATAAAGCAAACTACTGATTCCATACAATTTCCACAAGTCAAAAGAGAGAAAAAAAAATGTAATTTATAAAATATTATTATTAGTAATATATACTAACTTAATCTAAGTTTAATAGAGGTGTAAAGTGCCTCCATCGTCAATTAAGATGAAGGAGATGTAAAAAGTCTCCCTTTGTCTAAAAGGTATACATAATCATGAAATATACATTTCATGTCAAAACTATTATACATACGACATAGCAACAATTATGTCTAGGTTATAAAACAAAAACTTTCCACTTACAGTGGAATTTGTTATGGAGTTATTGCCAAATTACGATAAACTTAGAAAATACATAGATATTTAGATATAGCCTAGCAGAAAACAGTGGCAACAGGACCCGGTACAATTAAAACACACGAATGCACTCAAATTTCACTAACACTCTCACAAAATAAAAGAAAATATTAAAGTATTGCACACACTTATTCATTTAAGCTTGGCCAATCCATGTTATCATCACATAAATATTCGTCAACTGTATAGTACGCTTTTTTTACGAGAGTATTTTTGACATATTGCTTGAATGAATTTTGCGGTAATTTCCACGCATCTACAGGTATTCTGTTATAAAATCTCACACAGTTTCCTACAAACGATTTGCTTACTTTTCGTAGTCGAAACTTAGGGACTAAAAGTTTATGCTTGTTTCGCGTGTTAAAATTATGAACATCACATACTCTCTTGAATGAATTTAAATGTCTATGTGTGTACATTATCACGTCAAGTATATACTGAGAAGCTATAGTGAGAATTTCTATATCTTTAAAGCGTTCTCTGAGTGATTCACGAGCGCTCAGGTTATAAATGGATCGAACTGCTCTTTTCTGGAGTACAAAGATGGTCTGAATGTCAGCTGCTCTGCCCCAAATCAGTATTCCGTAAGACATGATGCTGTGAAAATAGCTGAAGTAAACAAGCCGCGCTGTCTCGACGTTGGTATACTGTCGAATTCTTCGTACAGCATATGCGGCAGATACTATTTGAATACTATTTGATACTTATTTGAAGGATACTACAGTAACGGAAGACTGATGACGCGAATACAGAGTACCGCATACCCATTTACTAATAACTTGAGATGAGTACCCTCTTGCTGCCACATTTTACACCAAAACTTTAAAAGCCCAGCTTTTTACAAACGCCATCCTTTTAAGTAAATATACTCGTACGTCTGACTTAATTTTCTCAATACCAATATTACCCAAACCGGAATATTCTATTTTTAGGAACTTTGGTCAATTTTGCCATACTTACCAATCAAGTTTATTTTTACCCAGACTGATTAAAGATGTTTACTAAAAACCAAGCCGCGTAGAATCAGATAGTACAGGTAAATCGCAACAAAAAATACGTTTAACGTACATCGTAATCAAGTCTATGTATATTTAGCTATTAAGTAAAAAATATCTTTAGAAATTGTACACTTTGAAACGGTTTTTTGCCAATGCGAGCAATTATGCCTGCAAGCGTACAGACTATTAAACAAGCATGAAGGCAAGCACCCATGTCCACGTTTAAATATACGAAGTCTTAATCAAGAATAACAAAATGTACCTACTGCGTGGTGAGGTGACTCTCAAAATTAAAATGTAAAGATTAATTATGACAGTGTAATACCTTACCTAATCTTCTCGTAAGTTGCCATCTTCTCAATTCACTTCAAAATATACTTAGCTAGCAGTGTTATTGTATAGTATAGTTCAAAGTATACCTTGAAATTTAGCTTCACAAACTTTAATTCGATAATTGTTACGTAAACACGTAATACGTATTTATCACATTGTTATAGAAACTTGTTTTATTTGAAAACTTTTCCATACAGTCAAATTCATGTAAATGCCATTAAATTGGACTGTACCATCTAAGGGTAAAGAATTCCATGACTTTTTTACCAGACCGACCGGGCAGCGAGTTAATTATAAGTGTGGGATCGATTTAGAAGTTGCTGAACTGCCTGCGGAATTTTACACTTAATGGCTCAATGACCTTAAATTTAATAAAGAATAACAATTACCGTAATTTTAATATTATTGAAATGCAATGTAGTATTTTTTTTTTATATGGTTTTGAACAGGTATGTATCCCTAACAAAAACTGGAGACTCTCCGTTTCAGGATTGCAAACACCATCAATTTTCTACTTTTAATGTATTAAAGGTCATTGGCCCTGTTAAAATAATAAGTATGGCTGGTGTATGAATGAATAATTGTGTTTTATAATTAAATCTTATTGTATGATTGTCTTAAGGACAGCACTGCACCTCTAAAAGCAAGGCTAGTTAGCCGCTACTATCCGCTATTCGCTTTACGAAGCAACATTTTTTTTTTATTAAGTAATTTAGTATTTTACTGCGTCCATGTCTTACTGGAGGGGTAGGGTAGGTACGACTATGCTCAACAACAGTCCTCGCCCTACGGCTGTTATGATACGATGGTGAAGATACTGTACTTGTAATAATATGATTTATTTTAATGCGCACAGTTGTGCCCACTTATCTGAACATAATATGTTTATCCTTCATTTGAATTTTACTTTTTTACAAATCACAATTTCAACATTTTCTCTCAGATGGATATTATTATTTATTATTGTAAGCCTGGATTTGTGTCTTACTGCTGGGCAAAGGCTTCTTAATCCATTATTGTTTCTTCTTATGCGCGATTCTGCACAATTTCCAAAAACAACTGCGAAGAATATTGTGCAGAATCGCGAATAGGAAGAAATAATAATGACATACCTAACATTAAACATTAAACTACCGTGAGACTCACTGATCTTATAAAATACGGATAACTCGCGTTTTAAATCGAGTGTAGCTCGAGATGTTTCGGCTATAATGACGATAACAATGAAGGTAGTCATGCGCCGGTATCAGATTCGTCGAGCACGAGCAGTCGCGCGAGAGTCGTGCGTTTGGCAGCAGCAGCCGCCGCGGCTCCTAGATGAAGGGCTACGAATTAGCCCGAAACATGTCGAGCTAAACTCGATTTAAAACGTGAGTTATCCGTATTTTATAAAATGACACTAGCTTTCCGCCCGCGACTTCGTTCGCATAAATTTCGGATTTTGGGGTCGTAGGTTTCTGAGCCTGAGTTTTCCTCTTCATAATATTAGTGTAGATGTAGATATCTAAACCCAAATATTTAACAGAATCCTTTTTTTTTTCAAAATAAAATTTAGCCTATGTTACTCGTGGATAATGTGGCTTTCGAATGGTGCAAGAATTTTTAAAAACGGCCCAGTAGTTACTGAGCCTATTCATTACAACCAAACAAACAAACATACAAACAAACAAACAAAGTTTTCCTCTTTATAATATTAGTGTAGATAAGTACCTTTAGGTTTTGAATAATCCGAGGATATCATGCAATAAGTTCTAAACCTAACATAACTAAGCCTTAACGTCAGAAATAACGCTCTAATAATTATAGTAAGTATGTCATTAATGAAAATTTACAGATTCAACTACGCGTTAATATAAAGAACTAGGGGTTCATGGAACTAGTCTAGTTATATGAGTCGCTACTTCTCTACAAATATTTCAGATTTTTCCAAGTTCTTGTCACTTTCTTCGTTCATAACATGATCTCGCTCGTGATTATCTAACGTCGATGCCTATGCCTGCAGTTTTCAGATTAACCAAATAATCGTACGTGAGTACCTAATTTAAATTAATGTGGTTAGTAGACCGTAGGTTTCTAACATTGAGACGTACACCTTATTGCGTGATTTCCCTTACTACCATACGCAAATTAGAGATTCTAGAATGGTCGTAAATGTTACGACAATGAAACCATTACAAGATTGTTTTTTGTTCCTCCGTTGCTGTTCATCGTTAAGTGTAGGACATACTTACTACTTGTCCACGCAACGATCACTTAGTATAACGAGATTTTATTATTACACTTTATAGAGCACTCCTACAATGTAGAATGCATATCGGGTATAGTTACAGCTCAATTAATTACGGGAATGTTATGTTATCTCTTTATTTATATACCAAAAGAGAGCAAGTTACTTGATGGCAAACACCCACATTCCCCGAAACCTAATTTTGAAAGATTTTAAGTAGCGGGGACGCTTTTTCGTGGAAAAAGCGATCCGCGAACTTACCCCCACAACTTAAACTCTGGCCACGTTACATGCCGGGGACTGTACCTGCAACAGCTGGGTAATTTAGATGAGACCAACCCTGAGGTATCATTTCATTTTTAAGGTAGGTATTATCGTCGACAACACGTCGTCTGCTTCTGCTGCGTGCGGTTGAGATTGAAGTCATATCTTCCTTTAATATTCCTTTAGGCCGTTTACACATTAGGCGCTTTCAAACGCGCGCTTTGCTAACGCGCGTTTTGAGAACAAGAGTTTCAATTGATATGTACACATGCAAGCGCGCGCTTCTGATCAAGTTCCTCTAGTTCACAAAACGCGCGTTTGCAAAGCGCGTGTTTGAAAGCGCCCAATGTGTAAACGGCCTTAATATCTCTTGGGACATTGTTGTGCAGGCTGTTTTACCCTCCACGCCGGAACTGAACACAACTTGCTGCTTTATAGTAAGATTAGCTGGTAAAACGATAGTACTTAGCGATCCGAATAGCCCTTGTACAAGGTCCTACCATCCACAAAACAACTTTTCTTGGATTCGGAAAGAGACCGTTGAACTGTTGTTATATTGCACGGATGTATTAAACCGTAAAAAGATAACTAATTTGTTCATCTGCGACTACGCGGACGCGATAGCTACGTCTGTACGAAAAATGCGTGTTCATTAAGTATACCATACACACGAACTTACTGACATGCATTTGGTAGAATTACGAGTTCTTCATTTATTCTATATTTCTTTCTAATCACCTGTCTGCAAAATAAGTAATGAGTACAAAAATAAAAAATTTCGGTAAAGACTTGACTGACTTTGCTCAGTCAATCAATATGTGACAAATGTGAAAAGCGCCTCGATTCATGTAACAACACCCGGCTTACGGTCTATCACGTTTTAATAATTGAGCTTTCTCGGAACACTGTTATTTTTCGGAAACCAGTTCCAAAATAGTTCAGCGCCAGCGAAATAACAGTCAATCATTTAACTGTCGTTAATTTAGTAATTTACTATTATTAGTGTATATTATTTTTTTGATAACCGACATGTTTAAACGGTAATTGTCCTATTATTTATGAACGACTGTATGCCGGGCGTCATTTTGTCCACGTGTAACGCCGACGCATTGCATTTAAATTGTATCATGCATCTGTATCAGATTAAACTGTTGAAATGACACCAGCTTCTGCAAATGATCTCATTAATCCAGCGTCACGACCAAGTTATTTGCCTCTACACGTCACTGGTCGCAATGAGCTATCTTCTGGATTGTAATCAACTGAGCGCTCAGGGAATTTAAAACGTGGGGAGCTCTACTTACCACATTTCACCGCTATGTTTGTGGTTTATGGTTATTTTAATACGACACGGAGTAAGTTTCTCTCTTTTCTTCTAATGAAGGGCATAACAATAACATTCACCCAGCGGTAATTCACTGGTGTATGTATTTATAAGCAGTTATAAAAGCCACAAATGTATATGAAAAAATACTTCTCACCAAATTAAAATTTAATACCAGAATATCACACCTCAAAGTTAATGAAAAATAAATTTTAAAACAGGCCAGCTATACTTATCGGCTTAGCTGATAATAAAACTCGAATTGCTAAAAGCCAATGTTTCCCGAATGTCCTGCGTCCGTTGAATAAAATATGAGTAACATGTTGCGTTAGAAAAAAAAATGTTCAAGTTTTTTCTGTGCAAAAAAAAATCTAGAGCTAATTATGTGACCGTGTGCATTATCTATCATCAGGAGATCGGTCACACCCGGTATAACAATTGTGCTTTACGATTGCATGTAGGTAGGCTACTAGCTTCTTCTCCAAACATGCGACAAGATTGCGATGGATGCCGGCAGTACTGTTTTACTAATAAACACGTTATACATAGACCAACAAAAACAAAACATCTTTGTTTTTAGCGATATCATTTAAATCATTCACTAAGGTAACCTATATAGTCTAATAAGGTTAGGAAATGACCTCGGAATCCGAGATACCCAGCTGGAAGTTTTGTAAATATTTGCATATTGAGGCCCTAAAAGTTGTCTCAAAACCTACATATTCTAAGGTGTGAGCGACTATTAAATTTCAAGGTCAAAAGTCACAAAAATCTGTTTTTTGCGCTTCTTTTGTAAATATCTCATTTCCTATGGATTTTTGCTGTTTGTGTTTCTTATCAATATTGTAGAATACAAAATTCTCTACAAGATCTGTTTTTTATTTTTTTTATACGGTGAACCGTTTTCGAGATATAGGTCGGAGAGCGCGCGGTCACAGCATCACTTAAGGCCTTGGGTACTTCGATGGCCAAAACGACACAGATATTGTAAAACTTCAAAATGCTGCAGAAGTTGATGGTCGGGGGCACGGCCGTGCCCCCACCAAGTCGAGCGCGAAGCAAGCACTGCCGTTCCATCCTTTACTGGATCCATTTCGCTGCGTTTTCAGGCACCTATTTGAGCACTTCTGGATAAGACCAGAACGCTGAAATTTTTGTCATCTAGTAAGCTATAATTACATACTTAAAATACAAAATTTCAAATCAGCAGGTCATTTAGTACCGAAGTTAAACGAAAGCAAAGTTTCGCATTTTCGACACTCACTCACTCACACATGATCATCAAAATAGAACTAGTACCTACTTCCCATAAACTCACAAAGCTGAAATTTGGTACAGAATTAGGGATTAATGACTACATAAAGGGAAAAATATAAAAATTGAGATAATTGAAGATCTGGAGTACCTGGTGACCCTGATTAGAAAGCACTAGAGCCCAACCAAACTACTGTCGAAATCGACATTCCTCCTTTACAAAAAATATTGAACTTAGTGGGTCACCTCATTTTACGTCAAAAATCGAAAACCTGCTGGTCTGGTACATAGAAAAAAATCAACTATAATTGCAAAAATCCAGGGTAGAGGGACACATCTTCTAATTTACGCCAAAAAACGAAGACAGTCAGCAGCCAACCCAAAGCCACATTGATTTAACTAATCAAATATTTATAATCATTGATCTATCGATAGTTCATCAAGTATATAATGGCGCGTTTTCGATCGGAGACCGGTCGACCCAAAGTGATGTTATGACCGCGCGCTCTCCGCCCTCTATCTCGAAATCGGTTCACCGTATAAAAAAAATAAAAAACAGAACTTGTAGAAAATTTTGTATTCTACAATATTGATAAGAAACACAAATAGCAAAAATCCATAGGAAATGAGATATTTACAAAAGAAGCGCAAAAAACAGATTTTTGTGACTTTTGACCTTGAAATTTAATAGTCGCTCACACCCTAGAATATGTAGGTTTTGAGACAACTTTTAGGGCCTCAATATGCAAATATTTACAAAACTTCCAGCTGGGTATCTCGGATTCCGAGGTTCTTACCTTAATTAACCTTAATTTATTAGGCTAATAATGTTTTGTGCTTTTTGTGCATAGAATAAGTTTTCCTTTTTTGTCATTTCTTTTTTTTCATAACAGACTGCCTATTATAATGTTGTTGTATACATATATTAGTTGGTACACTATTGCGTTGGGTTTCCTGTAATAATAGTGTAATGTGTTTATAAATAATAATTCTAAACAAAAAAAAACCGACTTCAAATTAGCAATATATTGAAAAGATTCTGTGTACTGAATGTAAAATCTTGACTTCATCAACAAATTACCGAAAACGCCGTACATCTCCATATAAAATTTGAAGAGTTCCCTCGATTTCTCCAAGATTCCATCATCAGATCCTGGTGTCGTGCCAATGGGACCAATTTCGAGTTATACCCTATCGATTAAAAAAAAAATTTGAAAATCGGTCCACGCGTCTCCGAGCTATCGAGTAACATACACACAAAAAAAAAATAAAAAAAAAATAAAAAAAAATTAGGTCGAATTGAGAACCTCCTCTTTTTGAAGTCGGTTAAAAAATAATAAAAATAATAAAAAATTGACACTGGACATCTATTCTGTGGTCTGTGGACGTAGCGTGCCTACAACATTTTTTATCGAGTTGTCTATTACCTACTTAACAAAAAACTGTTCAATAAAATACCTATTAGGTTATAATTTGAACACAAGAACTAAACACGCGAAAAAAAGGTAATTCAATTTCTCAATTGTCAAAAATCGCTATTAAGTTAAAGCTTGTCATGTGATTCTCGATGTGAAGTAATACATTACCAGCGGTAATTGACTTGATGCGTCATTTATTTTTACGGTTTATACGTGTTGAACATTTTGTACATACATACATGCAATCTCGCCTGTATTCCCAAACGGGGTAGGCAGAGCACACAAAACGCTGCATAGACAAAACGATGACTATTTCACGTTTTAGCCACTTCTAGCATAATCATTTTTAGGTTTTGAGGTAGCAGGTACAATATTGACAGGTTGCTAGCCTGTCGACTAAAATATACCTTAACCTATGTCCTTAGTCGCCTCTTACGACAACGGAAGAAATGGAGAGGTGTTATTCTAAACCCGACCCCACACGGAGACAAAAACTATATGGTAAATACTCATCAGCTTAGGCTCAATTCACACCAGAAGAGCGGCGAAGCGGAGCGCAGTTTCAGTGTCATGAGAATTTTAACTTTACTTACCTACAGTCAGCTGCAGAGAAAAGTAACCCCCCGCCCATACAATGTTCTATTACTGGGGGGTTACCTTTCTCTGCAGCTGTCCGTACATTATAATAAGACTTATTATCGCATGAGAAACTCCAACGAGACGCGCGGATGCCCGCGGATCCGCGGGAATTCCGACGAAATCCATAAACGAAGCCGTGCGACTGCGCGAGACGTCGCGGAAATGCCCGAGGATGCTCGAGCAGTCGCGAGCGGCCGCTAGCAATATCCCGCCCAGAGATCTTGGACTTCCCGCGCATTCCAGCGACTTCCTGCGCATTCAAGCGACTTCTCGAGCAGTCGCGGGAATCCTCGCGCCTTCTCTACCGAGCGGGTCGCTGCCCTTCGCCGCCCTTTGCCTCTCTTCTGGTGTGAATTGAGCCTTATTCTTAGAGGTCCGTACATAAAGGGTAAAAATGTCTAACCCTTTCTCAGATTCGACTCTTACGACACCCACGGGAAAAAAGGGGGAAGTGCTATTCTAAACCGGCACCACACGGGTAACTTGGTTCGACATTTGGTATAAAATATAAAAAAGCAAATAAACACAGTTAAAACATATAATAAACATAATTTATAACAATCAATGACAATCTTCAGAGGCGTTTAAAAAACGATCACGGATCACAAAGCTTGACCGTGTACCTTCTGAATTAAAAACAGTTTGTTAATTTATTCACTTAGCTACAAGTTTTACAACCTTAACTTAAATGTGGGTTTTCGCAACTCCAGTAATGTTCATTATGCATGACGAATAGCCCGATTCGAGTAAATGTGCTTTCGTCGGTCCAAAGGATGTTGAGGTCTTGTTTCTCTAAAATCCAATTGGATTAAGTAAGTAGTCATGGCGATTCTTGAAAGAAAATCCTAGGGCCGGCAGACTAAAGCTCATAAGTCACAAAAATCGTTTTTGTTCGGACTAAAATGCCCGAATGCCCGTTGATTTTTTTTATTTTAAGGATAATTCAAAAACTACTAGTTAGATTTTGATGAAATTAAAATGGGACCAATGGGTCCACGCGTTTAGAAGTTCGGAGGTAACATATACATATAAAAGAAAAAAAAAATACAGCCGAATTAAATACCTCCTTTTTTTGAAGTCGGTTAAAAATACAAGTAGGTCATCTGGAACATTTAGGAATATTTTAAGGGCCCGGACATGCAAAAATTAGCTGTTTTGAGAATAGCCGTTTTACGGTTTTACGTGTGGAACATTTTGTACTTATCTTTTTATAAAAATAATAAGAAAGCACAGTATGCAGACAGGCAAAAAAACTATAAGTAAGTATACAAAAGTATTTCTATAAAAAACAATCTATTACATATCCGGTCATCCGGGAAAATTTTGGCAACAGAGGTTAAATTTAAGATTAACGTGTTCAAGGAAGAGAAATCGCGTTTACTATCGCAACAAATATCGATTTCTTGAGATACAATATTGTGCGTAGTTCCAGTTAACTTTGCCTAAAGGTACGTGAAGGTATTGTCACAAGTATTGTTGAGCTATTTGCATTTACAGTTACTAGAATTCAGCTGAATATTTGTGTAAATGACTTCACATCATATTATGTACAGTCACTCGCCTATTCCGATGCTGAAAATGTATTGGCGCTGTTCTACAAGAACTGTCTATCCAATAACTTAAACTTGGTAGGTATATAACCTTTACTGTAGGATGTAAACAAATAAGAATGACGCACCAACTTTATTATACAACTAAGCATGATCGGAGCGACCACTAACTAACACACACATACACAAATTACTCTTAAAGCTTTATGTTTTCGTACCACATTAAGGCACTCCGTACACCTAAACGCAACGCATGATTCTAATTACTGTCAAGTGTTATGGAGAAAAGAAAATCTATTGATTTTTACACAATGTGTTATTTGTTGACTACGGTTGTCTAAAGACAAGGATAACTCTAACTAGAGTAGAACTAACGAGTCTGCGACTTGGGATTTTTCTAAAAAGTTCTATATGGCAACATTATTAATCTGCCAAAGATACGTCTCATTACGTCAAACGTTGTGTCAGTGTTGTGCTACGATTTATATTTAATTTTAATAAATTGCTTTATTATGGGTAAAACATTGGAAAGTAACGTGAGAAAATTGCTAAATACGATGATTAGTAAGTTTAGACAAAAACAAGAGGAGAAAGAAATTGTTTTCCAAGAAAAAGAACAATGTTTACTTACGATCTCAGATTTTTTAGGTTAGTATGACCTTTAATCTTGATATTTTTTTGCATGTATCCTCTATGGATTATTAAATGATGTTGTATTTACTATATTATAATACTATTTCTTGCTTATAGAAAATCTTGAAGATATTCAAGGACTCTGCGATATTAAAAAGACCGTCGAAACACTAATAAGAAGTCTTAAAATTTGGAGAAGAAATCTTTGATAGAAACTCAGACTATGTTAATTCTTAAAATAAATATCTTCACTAACGGGTATGTTTTGCATCAATTTAGAGTTATAATCATTTATTTGCTTAGTTTCGGAAAGATGTACTCAAAGATAAAAAATATTTCTTGTCTAGTTATATTAGTGATTGGTCAAAAAAAGAGTTCACTGTTTTGGATGTGTCAAATTGTTGAGGACCTTCATTTATATCCATTTTACACCTTGTTTTGCAGAAGATGATATGGATAAGATTTTATGGAGCAGAGGTTCCAGCGAATGCAGGCAGTGATTATGAGAGGCAGACGCCTATTATCCTGAAGAGGAGGAAGAGAAATCAAAATTGGTATTTAAACCTTATTTTATTTTTATTCATTAATAAATATGTTAACCTTTATGCATTTATGGTTGTTGCTCATGCCTCCAATTGAACAAGAACAGTTTGCATTCAAAGGAAAATATATTTATACAATGAAATTTAAATCTGAAACGTATATACTCATTGCATATTAGCATGTTGATTATGTATAAACAAAATTTTATTTTCCTGTGTCAAAGTTCATGGTGAGCATCGAGGCAGCTGGGAGACTGGCATGAGGGCAGCCTGGTGAACACTGGATTGGTGTTCAAGGTCGAGGCCACGCTCAAGAAACTTGATAGAAATAAGTTTGAATAGCAGTCGAGATAAGGATTTTTAAACTTCAACATTGTACATTTTTTAAATATTTTCTTAAATAATATTGTATTGAAAATTGTTTCAGATTAGATTGCATTCATAACTATTGTTTTTGCGACGGTTTTTCTATAGTTAAAATCATAGAGATGTGTGTGATTAGCCTCTAGTAAAGGCTGGCTGTGTAATGTTCATGCCCGTCGATAGGTAGGGCTATAGGGTAGAGTAGGATCCCCCTCCATTTGTAGGGAGGAGGGATGTAGAATAGGTTTTATATAATTATGTAAATTTGGAATACATTAAAAAGAAGAATATTAAGATGTCACTCAGAAAAACAGAATAGATTTGTCAGTATATAGAAAACTATCGAAATAAATCAGAATATTCTCAAGAACAGTTTTTATTTATAAAGTTACCTATTAACTAAACCCCCGTAGCTCTACAGTACTTAGTAGTCAATAATAAATTAATACACCTAATGTATTTTGTATTAAAACAAATTTATAAAGTAATAAATCCATTTATTCATGAGTCATAATCAAAATCATCTTCAAATTCATCTGTATAAATAGATAGTTATATCATTTAGTTTGAAAACTAATCAAGTCCTATAAAAAATTGTCAAGTACCAAAACAGTTTTCTCCTACTATAGTTAGTAATACCATATAAAGATTTTTTAAATTTGCCGCGTTTTCTCAGGTCAGAGTCACGTTAGCCAGACTCTAACAATTCAATTGCGTACCCACGAGTAGCTAGGGAATAAGATGTCCATCCTGGCAGAGCCCCGCATGCCAGGATAAGGCAAGCCATTAACAGGGGATTGCCTGGTCCCCAAGGCGGATTGGCACGCTAAAGACTAGACACGCCTCTAGTCACGCATCTCTCGGCACGGCAGACCTTAGATTGGCGGAAATGGACAAGGAAAAGGAGGCCAGGTAGGAAGAAAATATAGAGTTGGGGTAGGACAGGGTTTGAGAGGATACTACAGCAATGGAAGGCTGATGAAAAAGCTGTAGTAGCTAGGGGAGGCCGGGGTCGCATACCCGTATACCAAACTCCAAAATGGTCATATAGAGAGGATGGATGAAAGAAGATTGACTAAACAGATTTATACGGGAAGTGTGAATAGGTGTGTTGGGAGGGGAAGACCTAGACGGACGTTTCGTGACCAAATCGCGGACGTTTTAGAAACAGGTCAGGTCAAGAGTACCCGAAATCGACGAGCATGTATGAAGAGACTAATGAATGTGGATGAAGCAAAAGAAGTATGCCAGGATCGTAGCAAGTGGAACAAAGTGGTCTCTGCCTACCCCTGTGGGAAAGAGGCGTGACTGTATGTATGTATGTAACAATTCAATGGAACACTGCTTGTAATGAGTAAGTATGTTGTGCTGCTGTCTGAAATAAAAAAAATATTATTAATTAATGGTTATTGAATATTTTAGAAGCATTTCTTTAAAAAATAGTTACCGTCTATTTAATGCGATGTAAATCATAATAATAAATTAAATGTCACAACTAGGACTAGAGCCACAGGTTTGATTTCGGTTTTTACTGCAAAACTTGTTTTGACCAGGCATTAATCAAAAACAGGTACTTAACAATATATCGAGGAGGTGGCGCTTCGATAGTGCGAAATCGCTATGGTATCATGTGGGACGTCAAACGAAGACGGTTTTTGGAGTGTAGACTGAACGACGACGCTAGCCAGAACTCTCCGCGTTTCATATCGAATACCAATATGTATTGTTTGTCTGTGAATTATGAAGAATTGCGGATGACAACTCAAGCTTTCCGCCTAATCCGGCCGTCCTGTCCGACAAATTATATATTACTAAAATGTAGGAGACAGAAACTTCTATACATAATATATACAACACAAACACAGGTACAGGCAGCGTCTGATACATGGTTACACTTTGGTACTTTGTCACTGTTATCGCAGTGACAATTTCATGCGAGAGTTCAAATATGAGGTTAATTAGAAAAGGTACTAAAGTGTATACATGTATCAGACGCTGACTGTACAGTTAAAATATTTATGGAGTGAAAAGTGATAAGCGTTTTATGTTCTGTCTTAAATAATGCTTGCACTATCATATTGACTTGTCATTTTTTATTAATAACATTTGTTACTAAGTAGGTATATGCTTTTCTTTCTTTTCTACCTCGTTCACTTTGCTGTGAGCAGCGTTTTGATTTGTATTCCTGTGTAGTTATAAGTGTATCTACTTAATCTAAAAACACACATACTTAACCTCAATTGTATTTTGATTATGGAATACAATTCAGTTGTTCATGAATAAGCTTGTATTATTTCTCGTCTACAGTCGTTGGCAAATGTAGTTCTATTGCACACAAGAACCACTCTCTATCAAGTACAATAACATACCTAGCACTCGATTTTTTAAGGCCGAGTAGGTATTGTTATAAGATGACAAACCATGTAAATTTTATTTCTGACTGGTAAATACGTAGGTAGTGATAATTAAGTCCGTCGATTTCCGACATTTTGCAGATAACTAAAATACGACTCTGATTTGTATTTTCGTTTTCAATTTTCCGATGCCAACCCGCTGTATTTTTATAAAACGTATTTTTAAGCACTTGTTCATGATCATGATACATGGATTATCATAAAATTACACAACCATAGTACAGTCAGCGTCTGATACATGTATACACTTTAGTACCTTTTCTAATTAACCTCATATTTGAACTCTCGCATGAAATTGTCACTGCGATCACAGTGACAAAGTACCAAAGTGTAACCATGTATCAGACGCTGACTGTGCATGTTAACAAAAAGGAAAGAGAAACATTTAAAAGGACGTTGGCCTCCTTTGGTTCCTCTCTGGTCAAACGAGATGATATCACAAAATTTAGGCAGGTTTGCAAAACATCTTAACGAATAAGTAAAGGTTCTTCTTCTTAGGTGTTGTTCTTGTAGTATTTAATATAACAATGTTAGTTGATTATCTCATTTTATTGTGTACATACATACATACATACATATTCTCACGCCTGTAATCCCAGGAGGGGTAGGCAGAGCACATGAATTCAAAAATCCAGTGCCACGTTTAGCAATGTCAGGGTAACCAGATGGTTAAACGCGATATTGCAGTGACAGGTCGCTAGCCCATCATCGCCCACATTTTTTATTATGTACATGTGCATATTCGAGTACCATTGCCATACAGCGTGTATAGTTAATTTTCAAGTGCAACTTTTTGAACTTCACCCATAGTTAAACGAAACTCAGATTTCCACCAATTTCAAACGATATTTTCACGCGTAACAATCGTTAACTTGGCATTCATGCGCTGATTAGCGGGAGCAAAGTTCACGTCCAATAACACTTCGTATGTTGACCAAACTAAGTAAGCAGCTTAAACAAGATGACACAAGAAAGTCAAACATAACAAACATTCGGTGGCCGATGCGCTGACGTAAATAGATACATACCTACACGTAATATTAGCTTAACAAGAGCAACGCTCGCCTGTTCTACCAAAACGTAGTATTGGGCTGATATACCAACATATATGTAGAGTAAACATTTTAACTAAAAATGAGGTGTCTCTTAAACACAATTTTAAGGATATTTTCAATTGTAAAGAAATACTACCTAGGTATATGTATTTTAAATAAATACCGATTAAAGTCCTGAGCAACGAGTAGATACATACATACATACATATACTCACGCCTGTATTCCCAAGAGGGGTAGGCAGAGCACGTGAATTCGAAAATCCAGTGCCACGAGTAGATACCTATTATATACTGTATAGACAATAGACATGTAGCGTTTCGTGTGCTCTGCCTACCCCATCTGGGAAAACAGGCGTAACGTTTTATGTACGGAAAATAATAATATTGGGTTTCATCAGGACTCGGATTATTCGACAGGCTTCAAGCTAAAATCCCAAGTCTGTAATGTAAATAAGTATCTAATGTAAACAGGTACTCGATGGGCTGAATATGCTTTACAGCTGCACTCTCTAATACATTCATCAAGCCTATATTCTCAAATGGGTAGGCAAAGCACTCGAAACCATGAAAATTTCACGTTTCTTAGCCGGTTACAGCATTGTAGGTTTTTAAGTTAAGAGGTACACTAGTGACAGTGACAGGTTGCTAGCCTGTAGCCTAAAAAAATAACCTATTTCCTTAGTTGCCTGCTGTTACTTATTCTAAACGCGCCACTACACACCAATACACTTCAATACACGTACATACATACATAACGTCACGCCTCTTTCCCATAGGGGTAGGCAGAGACTAATTCGTTCCACTCGCTACGACCCTGACATACCTCTGTTGCTTCATCTACATTCATTAATCTCCTCATACATGCTCGTCGGTTTCGGGTACTCTTGACCTGACCTGTTTCTAAAACGTCCGCAATTTGGTGAAGGAATGTCCGTCTAGGTCTTCCCCTCCCACCAGTGCCGTAACTAGCCTTTTATGCGCCCGGTGCGAGCCTTCCAAAACTGCGCCCTTGAAGATACTGGTCTGGTCATTTCCGCGCCCCTTCAAGGTCTGCGCCCTGTGCCTGGGCACCGCTGGCACCGCCCTAGTTACGGCACTGCCTCCCACTGCACCCATCCACATTCCCCGTATAAATTTGTTTAGTCAATCTTCTTTCATCCATCCTCTTTATGTGACCAAACCAACTAAGCATACTTTTTTCAATTCTATTCACTATATCTACTTTCACCCCAGCTCTTTCCCTTATCACACTATTTCGTATTCTGTCTTTCAGTGTTACACCTTCCATACTCCTTAACGCTCTCATTTCTACTGCATTTATTCTACTTTTATGCTACCATACATTAGTGTTGGAACGAGCACCCCTCTGTGGACAGCCAGGCGTGCCCTTTTCGACACCTTCTGACTGCTCACGAAGAAGCGCAGCGCTCCATTGACTGTATTTCCTGCATTCACTCTTCTTTCAATATCACTTTCACACTTACAGTCTTTCGTAAACGCCGATTCCAGGTATACAAACTCTTTTACTTGTTCTACTTTCTCACCCGCAATTATAATCTCACATTCTGTCCCGCAATCATCTTTCTCAAACACTATTACTTTCGTTTTGCTTACATGAACTTTCATACCTTTCCTTTCTAATGCATCACATAAAATATTAACCATCCTCTGCAACTCCTCCTCCGACGATGTGACCAGCACTTGGTCGTCGGCGTATAGGAGGCATTTGATGGTCAACTCCCTCATTTTTAGTCCACAGTCATACGTTTTTAAATCATTCAGACACGTATCCATGAATAGGTTGAACAGCCAAGGTGACGCGACACATCCTTGTCTAACACCTCTTTCAATGTTAAACCATTCAGTATACGCCCCGTTTATCCTCACACAAGCACTAGAATACTCATAAAAAGATTTTAGTGGTCGTATTAGATTGCTGTTCACCCCATACGTGGCTAATGATGACCACAACTCGTTCCTCATCACCCTGTCATAAGCAGGGGTCAGATTTTTCATCGCATGATGCGATGAAAGAAAACTATGGAGTCGATATTAAACTTAAATTGTTATATAAATCATACTCATACTCAATCATTTAATTACGAACGAAATTAAATTATAAAGAAAATAAATCATATGAGTAGAAATAAATCATATTGTAAATAAAAATAAAGTAAAATAAAACATTACTTTTATAATGTGCATCTTTTTTCCAATATCCATAAAGCTTGTAGATACAGGAATGAGTGCCTCAAAATCTTGACAAGGTTATGGCAAGTGCATTGTCCATTTCAAAATTACAGTTGTAAAACAAGTAAATAATGGCAAAATTTTCTATATTTTAATTTGATTCAGTAAGGCTAAGCGCGCACTGCGACAATTTTGTCGCAGAAATGCAACGTAAGGGTTTATAAATGTCATCGCGCACACTATGATGAAAAAATCAGTATGGACAGCGCTATTTTAAAATCGTGTTGCACGACAAAAAAAGTCCTAGTGCGCGCTTAGCCTAAGATTAATTTTCGATTAACACTTTCAATCTATCAACCTGCGCAAGGGGCAAAGTATTACGGGACTAGTGAGTATGAGAGTATGAATATGAATTAAAGTTTAGTTTTAATATCGACTCCATAGTTTTCTTTCATCACACCATGCGATGAAAAATCCGACCCCTGTCATAAGCCTTCTCCAAGTCGATGAATAAGCAATATATTTTTTGGCCTTTGGCTATGAACTTTTCGGCTATGCACCGCAAGGAGAAGACCTGATCCGTGCATCCCATCCCCTTTCTAAAACCCGGTTGTACATCCCATATTTTGTCATCAGTTTCTTTCATTACTCTTTCAATCAGTACCTTTGCATACAGTTTGCCAACAAAGCTGAGAAGACTGATCCCGCGGAAATTTTTGCAGTCTAGTTGTGACCTTTTTCCCTTATACAACGGCACAATCACAGCCTTGCACCAATCCTCAAGTACCCGACCGTTCGTCTAACGTAAGTTGAAAAGGTGGTACAACTGACTCGCTACCACGCCCTCCCCGGCCCTCAGCATTTCGACTGATACCCTATCACACCCTGCAGACTTTCCTAACTTCATTCTTTTCATGGCATTAATACACGTTCTAATTACAAATTAAAAAAAGAGCTGTCGTTTTGTTTAAATAAGTTTCAAATTAGTAATTACGATGCTATGTTTCGCAACGCAGAGGACACGACGCGCTTTCGCATACACGTCTGCCAAGGTGACAGACAACCACGCAGATCGCAATAGATTGTCGGAATTGACCGCCACGGCCCTATAACACAGTAAAAATGTACCTAATTGTAGTAAAACTAATAATTATGTAAGTATATCTATTTCGATCTTAGGTAGGTTTATAGAATAATTAGGTATACAAAATTATTTAGTACTTGCTGAGTTTGTCCTTCTCAGCCTACACGAGATTCTCGTCATGGGGGGTGGTGATATCGACGAGCACTGCACGGCGCTGTGATCGGTCTATTATCATGCATGATATCAGGCTTATTGGCAACAATAGTACAGTACGTCTAGTACGTTCAAAACGATCATGCAGTCGTTAACGAATTCGATTGCGACTATTGCGAGTTATCACAAAATTGTATGGTAACTGTGACAGCACCGCCAGCGGAACGTTGGCACAACTGCCGCGGTCGACACGTCTCCATACAATTCCGAGATAACTCGCAAACGAATTCGTTAACGATTGCATGATCATTTTGAACGCACTAGACGTACTGTCCGTGATAATAGATCGATCCCAGTAGAGCGTAGCACGACCATTCTCAAGAACTGGCGTCGGTGTGTATTTGTAAATACGGCTACCTAAGTATGTTAGTTAATTAGTCTGTTTATTTATTAAGTCATCCCAATGTCAATGGAACAGCAGCAGTTTATGCAGGGTGGCCGGAAACATTTTAACCAGTGGTCAGGTACCTATACGCATCAGTATTCTGAAAACCCCTGTGTCGGCTTTTCCCGGAATTTTCATGGTAAGAAAATTACAAAAATCGAAAATATTGCCCAGTCTTTGGTAAACCGAATCTTAGTTAACCGCCTGGCATCACAATATCGGTATCAATAGGAATAACGATCGGGGGTGCAGGTGCTCGCTGGCTAAAACGGAACTTACAGAGTCGTATAAAGTAGGCATAACACAGGGTGCACTGACTTGAAAAGCGATGAAACATTTGTTTCCACAAGGTAAATAATGAAATTTTACAGGAAATATTCAGCAGGGATTTTCAGACGAGTATACTCAAAATTCAAAATTCAAAACTTTATTTATGCAAATAGGCTCCTAAGAGCGCTTTTACACGTCATTTTTGAGTCTACCAGTGCTTCGAAAAGACCATCATTGCCAAGAAGAATGCGCCGCAAGAAATTTGGCAGAAAGTCATTTTTTCTAAACAGAGTAAAAAAATTACAAAATTAATTAATTAATTAATTACTTACTCGACCCCGGTATAAGGGCAGTCCCACCTACTCATGCTCAGCCGACTTAGCTTAGCAAGGCGCGAGTCGAGTCGCGCGACATACAACCCGTACGAATTAACTGTACACTCCGCTGGAATGCGACCCCTCTCCTGCTGCCCCGCGCGGTGCCCCGCATTCGCCGCAAGCGCACAGTAGCGTCTTTGTTACCGTTGCGTGTTTTCTCGTTTCCATCGTCTAAATACGTTTAATCTCCTGTTGCTATTACTGCGCGTCACAGCGCGAGGTGCACAGTTAATTCGTACGGGTTGTAGATGCCTATTACTGTCTAACTAGAGACATCCTGTCATTTTCTGGCGTGTCTAGTAAGACAATGACAGGCATAGTGTATCTTGCACGCGTGTCGTCCCACGCGCTTGCCTGGCTTACAAGACCCTGCTGGCATTGCCCCGCACCCTGTGCACCAGAACGCTTAGCACGGCAACATGCTCTAGTCGCGTCGCGCGTAGTAGTCTATCTGTCACTTTCTGATGTCTACAGTTAGACAGTGACAGGTATAGTCTATGTCGCGCGTATCTCTACTCGCGCCCTGTCGTGCTAAGGGGACAGGGACGCACTCTTGCGCATGCCGGAGTAAAAACACTCAGCGAATATCCCTGACGCAGAACAGAATCGTGGGCATCGCGGTAGCCTCAGCAACGCCAACACGTTACTATGATGTCACTTTTAGACTATCTTGCGCTGTTACGTCTTGTGTAAACAAATCCATGTCAACTTCAATAATAAAATGTGACTTAAATGGACGGTTTTACCATATTAAAAATGTATTTAAAGAGCTCTTGTTCACTACTTTGTCTGTCTATAAAAAACGCCGCAATCATTCCAATGTTAAATTTTACTTTTTTGCCGAGTTACAAAGTTATTGTTAAAGTATTTTTTCCGACAAAAGAATTTTGAACTCACAATATTAGTAAGGATAAGGAAAGAATACTGCTCAATCCAAATAAGATAGTGAATCAAATTCATTAAATTTTCTAATATTTACCTTATCGTTGCTCGATGAAGCGTAATACCTATTGCGTAAGATCGTATCGATTAATTTCTCCATCTCAACAAACTGCAGATGACACACTCCAAAGGTTGAGTTCTCACTAATTCAGTAAAGTTCTATTATCTCTACATCTCTACCATTGAAGATTAGCCAGATTATGTATGTTTGGAGATACCTACTTGAAGAAAATTCCATTCCTTCGCTATTTATGTCGTGCAATGAGTCAATTTTTAGTTTTCTTTACTATAAAAAAATGTACCGAAGTGATATAATAAATACTTAAGTTACAACGCAGGTCCTCACAATGTGCAAACAGCTAGGGCATTATAAAGCGTTATTAAAAGAGCCTAGTCAACAATCCAAAGTTCCGTGAGTTCCGTTTGACATTACTAATAATCAGTATTGAATGTTTTAAACTGTCGCGATTCTCACTCATATTTATATGTAAGCGGGACTTGATCACGAATTATTCTATTTACCGTCTCGACGTTTCGGCCGCATTACAGCGACCGTGGTCACGAGTTGACTGAAGCAGAGCACGACGTTTGTTTCGCAGCCCGGGTTCTTCGAACTACCCGCACTTGATTTTCATCAGTAACGGCTCCTCGAACTACCCTCGTTTCAACAATATTGTCCACCGTCACCCTATCACAACCCTAATCACAAGTCTAATGCTATGTAAATAGAATAATTCGTGATTAAGTCCCGCGTACAATCAAATATGAGTCAGTATTGAAGTTATGTAGTTGTACAAGTATTTAATTAATCAACAGTCATGCTTCAAGTTTTTAAATTATTTATTCGGATGTTAATAAAAATATGTATTTGAAGTTCAATGTCGATGCGGAAGCTGTCACAAATGCATTTCGAACCGGAAACATTCGGTTTCGTAACTCTTCAATAACGATAATGACAATGGCCTTAAAACAGCTCCCGAATCTAGGCTAAAAAGTCGCATGCGAGAATTGAAACTTGAATTATCGTTACGTGTTAACCCCGCATAACATACCTAACATGATTTGAAGGTAAGTTGAACATGACTGGACGAATTCTTTTTTTTATTTATTCAAAGTTTTTGCACAAACGGACTTTGAATAAGCAATGAAAATACAACTACAAAAATATAGCAGTGTCTGACGTACCTACAATGAATCGCTGTCGTATCATCCTTTGCTAATATTTGTCATGGCATAAATTATCTAGAAACGTCTGTGTCTACAGACGATTGGGACCCGTTGGCTGGTTAACGAGCTCTTAACTGTACTCTAAACTCAAATTTACACAAGGCTTCTTGAGCAGTGGCGTAGTTAGCATGGGTGACACCCTGGGCGGATATTGCAAGAGGCACCCCCC